>JARBWK010000009.1:4118371-4408371 GCA_030556195.1 Anolis apletophallus
CCCTTTCCCTTCCCCCCTTCCCCTTCATTATCCTTTGTATGTAAACTTGTGATAGGTGTGTCTATTGTTCAGTGTTTGTTTGGTTTTTATTCATGTTTTTTAAAAAGAAAATTAAATAAAGTTATTTTTAAAAAGTATAACTTTTCTAATAAAAATACAATGGTTTTTGTTATTATTAACAGAACAAGTGTGGGTATATAACTACAGTTTATGATTATATGTTTGTGCCATATGTCAATGCCTTGTAGCATTCTCATTTTTAAGTAACTATGGAGGAAATAGTGTGGTTGCTTTTTAAGATTGTAAGTATAAAATGAATTAACTACCTTTGAGACATTGTACTGCAACTTAACTATTTTCTTTTTAAAAAGCAACTCTCCAAGCTCTAGCAAAGTTATTTCACAAGCACCTGCTACAATATTGGCTTGCTCACCAGAGTGAATCCTAGAGATTTTATCTACAACTCCAGGAATGCTGAGGAATGCCGAAGGAACAACAAGGGACGCTGGGAACACTGTGTAGGTTTCCAGCCTGGTGGACTTGGGCAGACCCTGGGGGCTCCGGGCCAGGCACCAGTTGACCCGGGGGAGATAGAGGATGATGGGTGACCTGATGCATTCGACTCTACAGAAGAGAGCCTGCAATGGGATAACGCATGGCTGGAGGGTTATGGGACTGCAGATGAGTTTAGTGGAGATTCCATGGAAATAGATTCAGATGAATATGAAAGGCCAGGTGGCCTTGGGTCGCAAGAAAGAGTGGCTACTCCCTTTCCAGATGGTGAGATGGGAGCCGAGGAGTTTCCTGGTTCTCTCTCTCATAGCGATGCAGCTGGGCCCGCTAATGAGATGGAATTCAACAGGAGGGCTAGTATCTTGGCTTCTAGGAGAGATTGGAGAAAGGGGGTGCGTTGGACGCACAAGAGTTAGATTCCTATATCAATCTGGCTTGGGAGAACTCTCGTCAGATCTGAAGCCACGTTTAGCTTGATCACGTCTCTCGTTCCAGTCTCCAAGTTCCTACTAACTGCCGGGGCGGTTTGGATTCTGTTTCCAGCGACCGCAGTTGCGGTCGGACTCAAGTGCCTCGTTTGACCGCAGAGCGGTTGCCTTGCTTTGGAACTTTGTTTCTTTGGGATTCCATCCGCTTGGATTAACTCAAAGACTAAGCTGAACTCTCTTTGGATTGCTTTATTTTTACCTCTTTGGACTATTCTTTACCTTTATTCTAAACAAAAGAACATTTATTGCAGCTGCCTGTGTGTGTGCGATCTAGGGGGGCTGTCCGAGTTCTGAGGTGCAACACACTGAGAGATGAGGAGTGCGTCAGCTCCCCCTGGTGGCCACAGTTTGCCTCTGTTTGTCTATATGTGTGTATGTGGAAACGGCAGAGATTGTCTTCGGGGTGAGAAGAGCGGAATATAAATAAAGTGTATTATTATTAAAGTGTATTACAAAATGCCTAAATAATCAAAACTTTGTCTTTGCCACTTAGAAGACTTTTTTCTGGACAATTATGTGCCACGGTGGAAAAAAGTTATTCTTTTGACCCCAGTATAACCCTTAATACTACACTTGATCTTAGCCAAAAGGCCGAGAACCGATATAGAGGCAGCAAAACTATTGGCGTGGATGTCAGCAAAATCAATTCTTTCCTTTGGGAAAACAAAGGAGGGGTTCCTTGATATGTCCCACAATTAAGATCTTTGTTGCTAAAATCCTACCACAATTGTTATATGGAGCAGAAATATGGGGGCAGAGTAACACAAAGCAGATCGAATGCATCCAGAATAAGTGTGTAAGAGCCCTTTTGGCCCTTCGCCCTGGGACACCATCTTCCTTGTTGAGGCCTGAAGTGGATCTTCCCTCACTTAAGGCCAGAATTGATAAGCTCAACATTTCATATGGGAAGAGACTTCTGGAAATGGAGGATGAGAGCATAACAAAACAATGCTTGATGGAGCAATAGAAGCGAGGAGGTTGGGCTCAACACTGGTCAGCCCTGCTCCACCAGTATTTTGAGGGGTCAACAACAACCCTAATGCAGCTGAACAAGAGGGCGATTAGAGGCAAAATATTTGAGGTGGATGTAATTGAAAACTTGCGGACTAGTAAACAGAAGGGTTTCTCCACTTGGTATCCTCTACTAAAGAGTGACCAATATTGTCAACAATATCTTCAAGATTTAACATCTGTAGCCCTTAGAAAAGCATTTTCTGCCCTGCGCTTTCAAACAATGCATCAGGCTGGTTACAGGGAAGACATAGAGGGATCCCTCATGCCCAACGTCTTTGTATCTGTGGGTCTGGGGAAAGAGAGGATTTAACACACTATCTGTTACATTGCCCATTGTATAATGACCCTCGAAACAATCTCCTGGGAACACTTTTGGAAGAAAGGGCAGCATGGCAACAGTCAGCAGTTGTCTGTGACTTGTTAGCAGATTATTCCAAAAAGATTACATTAAAGTTTGCCACATTTGCAGCTCAAAAAATTCGAGCCAAAATAGTAAACTCCACTGCAGAAGCGAAAAAAGGAAATGGAGATATAATTGGGCTGATGCGAATCAGACACTGTAATGGTTGTCATGTCACTACTGCTGTATTTTTTTAAAGCCAGTATATGGAACATGTTTTAATGTTTATATTTTATTTATTTATTTATTATTTCGATTTGTTAGTCACCCCCTCCGATAGACTCGGGCGACTTACATTTACTTAAAATCATGAAAACACAATAAAACAACCGACCAATGCCCACACATTAAAATTGTACAGATAATACACATTAAATTGTACAGATAATACACGTGGGCCGTCACTGGATGGCTGCGAGCCAGTAGGTTGAAGGTGAATCCGGCAAAGACTGAGATCCTGTGGCTGGGTCCTCCGGACTGTAGGGATGTTCAGCTTCCAGCCCTGGACGGTGTGACATTATGTCCGTCGTCCTCTGTGAAGAGCTTAGGAGTAAACCTGGACCCCCTGTTGTCAATGGAGGCCCACGTCTCCAGCGTCAGCAGGGTAGCATTTTTCCATCTTCGCCAGGCGAGGAAGCTGGCCCCCTACTTGTCCCGGCGTGACTTAGCCACAGTGGTCCAAGCCACTGTCATCTCGAGGCTGGACTACTGTAATGCTCTGTACATTGGCCTTCCTCTGTCGGTAATCCGGAGACTCAAGCTGGTGCAGAATGCTGCAGCGCGACACCTGGCGAGGGTCCCTTATTGGCCACCACATCACGCCAATCCTGCGCGATCTGCACTGGCTCCCAATTGAATGCCGGATTGCCTTCAAACTGTTAGTTCTGACTTTTAAGGCCTTACATGGTCTGGGACCAGTGTACCTGCGGGACCGCCTTGTCCCATATCATCCCACCAGATCACTGCACTCCGAAGAGCTAAATCTCCTGTCAATTGTATTTTACGAACTGTTGTGAGTCGCCCTGAGCCGTTTGGGGGGGCAACAGACAAATGCGAAATAATAAATAAATAAATAAAAAATAAAAGTGGCTCTTCTGGCCAACATTACAAATAAGCAACCTAGTGTTGTCTATAGACCAAACAGGTGGGTTTCACAAGCCTTACGGAAGGCTAACAGATCAGTCTGTGCGTGGATTGTGGAGGGCAGAGCGTTCCATAAAATGGGCACAATGGCACTGAAAGCCCTCCTCCGTGTAGAGGACAAGTGGATGGATTGCCAGCTGTGTACCACAAGGAGGTTCAGAGACTCAGATTGCAGTGGTCGTGGGGGACTGTATTGGGAGAGGCGGTCCCTTAGGTACATTGGCCCCAGACCATTCAAGGCCTTAAAGGTCAAAACCAGCACTTTGAAGGTAATCCGGTTCTCAATTGGAAGCCAGTGCAGTTTGCGCAGAACAGGCGTGATGTGGCAGCGAGATGGAAGGCCTGCCACCAGCCGAGCTGTAGCGTTCTGCACCAGCTTAAGCTTACGGATCACCAACAAAGGAAGGCCAATGTAGAGGGCATTACAGTAGTCCAATCTTGAGATGGACTACTGTAATGTTGGAATATTGGAAAGTGCTTGTTGTACTTTTGGAAGTTGTATATTTTATGTCATGGCCTATGGCTAGTACAATAAACAATTCATTCATTCATAAACCTTAATAGATGCTGTATCAACTGTATATGGTTCTTCTTGAGCTCCTTTATCACTTTCCTTGAAGCTCATCATTCGGCGCTGAAAGGAAATGCTGAAAAAGAAGTATTTAAAACCTGTCACTGACCTTTTCACACATTTATCTTCCTGCTAAATAAAGTATTTGCCGTAGTCTTTACATGTCGGTAGAAGTTCTGGGAGATATGCAAAAATTAAGTTGACTCCTGAGAAATTTCACAGCATGAGTGGCTTCCTGTTAACTAATGTTCTCTGCTAAAAGCTTCTTGACTCTTAACAAGTGAAAATTAGCTGAAGCCTCAAACTCTCAAAAGGACATACTGGTGATCTGCTGTTCTGAAAGGAGAAAAAAATATCTGCCAAGACCACACTACAACTGCTGGCTACTCTGTGCTCAGGCTTTGCTTGAGCTAGGAGTGCATTTGAAATAGGGAAGAAAGCTTTACTTCTTTCCCATAATGATTTATTTTTTTGTCACCCTTTGTTTGCTCGAAAATAGATAAGCTACTACCTGCTTCCTGGGTTGCCTGAAGCAAACAGTGGAAATTATTATGCGGTTTCCCCCCCTTTTGTTATTGTGTTGAAAGAGGATGACCAGGAGAGTTTGCATTATAATTCAGGGCATTCGAGCCATTAAGCATGGATTTAATGCAGCAGGTTGCACAAAAAATATGGCTAAACTCATCACTGTATGATTTTTCAAATCAGCAAAACTACCCAAAAGCCACCTGATTTTGTTACTTTTCTTTTGAGGCCAATGCATTTGTTTAGAATTGAGCTTTTGTGGATTGCAATTCATTTTTAATAGCATCCTGCCCAAGTTTTACATTTTTGAGTAGGGGGGCTTTCTCCCAGTCCTCACATGCATGTGTGTGTGTGTGAGAGAGAGGGGGGGGAGAGAGAGGGAGAGTTAAGCATATAGCAGAAGAGTCTTTTAATGAAGTGTTTCCCAACCAGTGTGCCGGGGCACACTAGTGTGCCGTGAGCAATCATCAGGTGTGCCGTGGGAAATTGGAACTTCCAGGAAGGGGGGAGGGGGGGAGAGTCTAGTGTGTTGAAGTATCAAAACCCTAAGAAACCTACCTCGATAAAGGCACAAAATTACAAACACCACCCCCTCCCCACCCGTTGTCTACTTGGTCTCTCCCTCTCCATGCACTGGGAAGGCCCGCCTCCCTTTCCCCAAGTAGAGACCTCCTCTTGTCTCCTGGGGGTTCTGTGTGGGAAGTTTGGCCCAGTTCTATCATTGGTGGGGTTCAGAATGCTCTTTGATTGTAGGGGAACTATAAATCCCAGCAACTACAACTCCCAAATGTCAAGGTCTATTTCCCTTGAACTCCATCTGCGTTCATATTTGGGCATATTGAGTATTCATGCCAAGTTTGGTCCTGATCCAACATTGTTTCTGCCCAGAGTGCTCTCTGGATATAGGTGAACTACAACTCCAAAACCCAAAGTCAATACCCACCAAACTCTTATTTTCTCTTGGTTATGGGAGTTCTGTGAAGTTTGTGTCTTTCTGCCATTCCTGCCAGGATATCTATGTTGAGTTCATCGAAACAGGCCCAAGTTTCACACTGAGTGCATAAATACATTTAAAAAACATATTAACTATATGTATTACTGTGTTAGAGTGTCTTTTTGTGTCATTTTGGTTGGTGGTGTGCCCCAGGATTTTGCAAATGTAAAAAGTGTGCCGTGGCTCAAAAAAGGTTGGGAAACACTGTTTTAATGGTATGTGCTGTGCCTTCAATGGTTTTTGCTTGGTATTTTAAGGATAATTGTTTGTTTAATTGCCTTTAACTTTTGTATTAATTAGAACATAAGAACATAAGAAGAGCCATGCTGAATCGGGCCTCAGCCCATCTAGTCCAGCATTCTGTGTCACACAGTGGCCCACCAGTTGTACACGGGGATCTCTAGCAGAAGGGAGGGCAAAGCCCTCACCTGCTCCCGACCCCCCCACAACCAGTACCCGGGGAAAATCCTGCCTGCCTCCATCAACACAGAGGTGGCACTTGGATGTCCATTTCAGTAGCTACTGATTCCCTTGGTATCCATGAATCTGTCTAATCCTGCCTTGAAGCTGTCCAGGCTGACAGCTGTCACAACCTCCTCTGGAAGTGAGTTCCATAACCCAATGACCCTTTGTTTCATCATAATGCATTGTTTTTACTTGTTGTGAGTTTCCTTGAGTTCTAGACTAGGAGAAAGAGATATATTCCCTCCCAGTCTCTCAATATCATTTCTTCCATCCCAAGTGCAGAGTGCTTAGGCCCATGTGTTCAGGCTAACTGGTTGTGGGTGGGTTCAGAGAAAAACTGAATGCATTAACTAGTAATATGTTAAGCAGGTGACAATAACCACTTGTTATCTGATCCAAGTACCCGCTCAAAAGTTTTTCCAATTTTCTATAAAATCTATAAATTCTGTTTTCAGGTTAGTGTTGGTTTTGTTCAGCTGAAATGAAGCCAGAATATCCTGTTCCGTCTTGCAGACATTTGGGAGTTACATTCTTATCTCAAGCCTAGCAGAAGGAAAAAGCTTTTGATTTTCAGTTTCACACAGCACAATGTGTACAGACCTCCGTGAAACTCAAAAACCCGTATGAGTTTAGACCAGTAATATTTGGCATAATGTGTGCTCTGGTGCAAATGCTGCTTTACCACCAATTGAAACAGTCGTCATTGTTGTCATCATCAGATAAATAATTGAAATATGCTATGAGTGCAGTATAGACTTTCCATACACTCTTCTTCTTTCTAGGCTATTTTCCCAATGGAGGGGTTTGCATTGTGATTGTCATTTCCACAGGTCTTTGTTTTGGGCATCCTCAGATCTCAGGTTGGCAGCACGCATGTCTTCGTTGATAGTGTTCATCAATCTTCCCTTTGGCCGTCCACGTGGTTGATGTGCTGTAATCTCCAAATATAGTTCTGTTTGTGCTACTGATGTTGGTTCTCTTCTCATGACATGGCTGTACCAACATATTCTTGCTTCCTACATTTTATTGCCAATCGCTTTTATTCCTAGTTTTCAACAGATTTCATAATTTGGCACATGGTCAAGAAGTGTCAAGCCAAGTGTCCATCTCAGCATTTTCATTTCTGTCATGTTAAGGGCTTGTTCATGTTTCTTTGTTGCTGGCCAACGCTCTGCCCTGTCGAGAGCTACTAGGCAAATAACTGTACATCTTAGCCTTGAGTTGTTCAGGCATTTTTAAGTCACACAGAATGCCAGTCTTAGAAAAGTCAGCAACATACCCAGAGAGCAGCTGCTCACTACTGCTCCAAAAAAAAACCCCTAACAACATCATTTGGCCCCTCACTTTGTCCCCCCACTCACACATTATCAAAAAAATTATCAAGGATTTCTGGCCTCTCATCGACACAATACCTGGATTGGAGAAACCTCCTCTCATTGCCTTTAAAAGATCCCAAAATCTTAAAGATTTACTGGTACACACCAAGGACCTTCCCTTAGATCCCCCCTCTTTCACCCCCTTCTAATGGTACAAAAATGTGGAAAATGTAGTGTTTGTAAACACATTTCCTCCTCCACCTTCATTAGCAGTCCTTACAACAATAGAACATTTAAGATCAATACTTGGGCCACCTGCAATTCCAAAAAATTGTATATTGTTTAAGTTGTAGTTGCGGGGACCTTTATGTTGGGATTTCCACGAGGGAACTCTGGACAAGAATTTGCGAGCACAGATCACACTTTAGAACAGGATATGATAATTCTGTACTTTATGCTCACTTCAAAGCTAAAAACCATCATTTTGAAGACTTCAATGTTATGGTCCTGGAGAAAGCTCGCCCCTCCCCCACCAAAATGTAAAAACTACTACTCCTGCAACTAGAAAATAAGTGGATAGTAAATTTACAATGTGAGGAATCCCAAGGGCTTAATGACCAGCTGGCCATCAGTGAATTGCTAATCTAAGATCACTTGGTCTCCCTCTATTTAACTGTGGTTCCCCTTTGGAATTGTGCTCTTGAGTCCGATATCCACTGATATCGACAGCATTATGCGGTGCCTCTGCTCCCATATGTGATGTTATATACCTCCTATCTCCTTCTTAGATTTTTTTGCATGTATTGTATACATTTCCTTGCTTACCTTTGCTGTTATTACTGCCATACACTGTATTGCATTGATGTTACATTGCCTGTATTTGTTAATGCTATAGTGTTACTCCTGCTGTTGGACGCCCTCCAGAATCCCCGTATTGACCACGCCCACGGTCCTGAAGAAGCCCCTTTTGGGGAGAAACGAAGGCGCAGAATATAACTATTCGTTGACCGCTTTGCAAGCCTCCCAGTAATTGCTAATATTGTGCATTCTATTATTGTTTTCTGGCACTTTAATAATGCTAATACCTTGATTTGTATTGCGCCTGGGAGGGCTTCTGGGTTCTGTGTCCACTTTTGATGACGGAGGAGCTTTTCCTTCCAGCTACGGCGTCTCAGCTCACTCCTGTGTGAGTTAGCAGCTCGTATATGCTGTTTATGCTTTTTATGTTCATTATATAACAGATAGGGCATTGCCCCCTTAAAAATATGTGATTATGTTGAGAATGAACTTACAACTTTGATTTCTGACACTCTTGACCATTGAGTCCTTTTGAATGCGATAAAATATATCTGTGTTATTCATTATATCGTGGTGTTGCGTTTACCTATTCTGTTTGTTGTAATACAGCACCCATTTACTTTCACCATCTATGGAGACCAGTGACCCTAGGTATTTAAATTGGGTGGCCTTCTTTGGTGCTAGTCAATTAACTTGAAGGCCACAATCCAGATACTCTCTTTTGGGTATGTTCAGTTGAAGTCCTTTAAAAAATTTTTTATTGAGATTATAATTTTACACAAGTGGGGTAGGGAAGAGGGCAAGTGGGTAAGTGGGGGTAGGGGATAGGGAACGTAGGATAATAGGAGAAGGGAATATGAGGGAGTGAAAGATAAAGGGCGAAGAGAAAGAGAAAGAGAAGGGGAAAATAATAATAGTAATAATAAGAAAAAGAAAACGAAGTAAAAAAAATAAAATAAATAAAAGTAGAAAAAAGGGGGGGGGGACCAGCTTGGTTGACTTCCCGGAGATCTCTGGAGAGATCTTCCTTCCTTTCATTCTTTTTCTTTCTAGATGATCGAGTTGGTTCCATTGTTGTCGTTTTGGGGCACAGGAAATGACCTTTTACTTCATTGTTTCCTCTTTTCTAAGAAGCTTTTAAAACCTGACCAGTCAGTTTTATTATTACTATCCTTCAGACCTTGTGACAATTCATCCATCTGGATGATGTCGAACATTTTTAAGGTCCATTCATTTATGCTCGGAGGAGCATTTTGTCTCCAAACTTTGGCCAGTGTTATTCTGGCCGCAGTGGCACTTAGAGTTAGTATTTTGTCTTCTTTTTTATCCAGTTTTAAAGTGGTTATATTGAGTAGGTATGTCTCTGGTAGTAGGGGAAATTTTGTCTTTAATACCTTCTGTATACATGTATGGACTTCTTTCCAATAGTTTTTGATTAGTTTACATGCCCACCACTGGTGGAAGAAGGAGCCAACTTCCTTGCCACATTTCCAACACTTGTTGGAACATTGTGGATAGAACTTGGCTAAATTCTCTGGTGTATAGTACCACCTAAAGAATAGTTTGTACCAATTTTCCCTTATGTCTATAGCAGTGGTATATCTTAGTTTGGTATTCCAGACCTCTTCCCACTCATGTGTGAGTATATTGTGTCCTAAGTCTTGAGCCCAGCGGATTTGTCACTCCTTAACCCAGTGGTTCTCAACCTGGGGGTTCCCAGATGTTTTGGCCTCCAACTCCCAGAAACCCTAACAGCTGGTAAACTGGCTCGGAATTCTGGGAGTTGTAGGCCAAAACACCTGGGGACTCACAGGTTGAGAACCACTGCCTTAACCTGTTCTTCTTCCATGTTCCACTTTAATAGTTGTTTGTATACTGTGCTGATTAGTTTTCTCTTTTTTTTCATAATCCCCTCCCAGAATCCTTCTTGGTGTTGGAAGCCCCTTTTGCTATCCTCCTTATAGCCTTGAAATATTTGATAGTACTGGAACCATGTAATATTGGGTTGTATTTTTTTTGTCTCTTCCATTGATTTTATTGAATAATCTGTAGTTTTGGGATTTTTCTTTAGTGCTACCTGGTAGATTAGCCAGTTGTCTCTTACTAATTCTCTTTTATGTCTGGCTTCAACTGGGGAGAGCCATAGGGGTGTTTTTATATTTTTCCCATGTTTTTATCAGTGAGCATCTGATATAATGATTGCCAAAATTTCTCTCATTTTTCCTTTTATTATTCCAGAGATAGCCATGCCATCCTGAGCGCAAGTCGTGGCCTTCTAGTGCCAGTAACTTGCTGTTGAAGTCCATTTTCACTGAGTCTATCACTCCATGTCTGCAGCTTTTGTTGGAGGGCTGTGCCAAATGCTATGTCATCTTCATAAAGTAGTGTCTAGAGATGCATAGTCTGCAAATCTGCTATAGCAGTGTCAATGCAGAGTATGAATAGTAATAATAGTATGAATTCCCATATCATATCTTCATGATTAATTACTTTGGTAGCTGCCTTGCAGGCACAGCTTGGCCATGCTGAACTCGGTAGGGAAGGCCCTGGAGCCCTGCCACTGAGCAGGGGTCCCTGCTCAGTGGCACAAAGGGCATGTGGCTTCCCAGCCGGAAGAGAGCAACACAGAGGGGCTTCTGGAAGTCGTTGGGAGTTCATGGGATGGGCTGCTGGACAAGTACCTGGCCTGTTCCTGACTGCTGAGATCAGCCAACTGTTGGGCCAATGCAGCCGTGAGGAGTTTGACCGCAGGTAGCACCCTCCGTGAGCTGGCAGACAGCTGGACTGGACCTTAGGTGAAGTTGTAGTAGAAGCCCAGGCAGAGGAGGGGGGCCTTCCGCCCTAGTTCTTCCCTTTAAGGAGGAGCATTCCATAGACATGCCAGAAAGGTGCTGGAAAGAGTTGTGGCACTGTGGACCCCCTGCTTTGTTGAAAGTGTTGTGGGGGGGGGGCACGTGGCTGCAGGGAATACCTTAGCTGCTGTCAGTGTGATTGGGTGACCTGAGGCCTGAGCTCAAGCTCTCTCTGCACAATAAAGCCAACAGAGTTGGTGCACCTTAGTTCCCTTCAATGGTGTGTCAGGCACCCAGATGCAGAGAGTGCCCTGACACCCCTGTGTCATACCCCTTCCACTGACTCCCTCATCCCTTTCTGTTATTATTGAGGTGGAAGCTGCCTTCCAATACACTTAATGACTTTTTCTCCCCTTGGCGCTTAATAAATGGGTCTTCTTCATTTGAAAAAAAAAGTTTAATTACTTTGGGCTTATATACTTCCAGGTAGAGACTCATGGATATTTTTTCTGATTTTTTGCACCAACTTTGCTTGGATAATTCATTTGGAAACTATAGAGAAACATCTGAGGCATGAATCACTGAAGTTATGTGCAGTCCTTTCATTAGACATTTCTAGATATGGGAAAATCAGACAGTTTGGTGTCCTCTAATGGCTTTCCATTCAAAAATATTTGTCAGATATGTCTCTGCTTAACTTTCAAATTTAGAAATGATCTGATATGTTATACTTCTGCTGGGTCCTACTACTACTATTTCTATCCTCTGCTACGTAGAAGACACTCTATAAACCTTGAGAGCTGGGAAATTTTTGGAAACAGATTTTCAGTCACACAGATAACTACAGTATATGTGTGTACAGGGAATACTACTTTCATTAGATCAGTGTTTTTCAACCTTTTTTGAGCCACGGCACATTTTTTACATTTACAAAATCCTGGGGCACACCACCAACCAAAATGACACAAAATGACACTCTAACACAGTAATACATATAGTTAATATGTTTTTAAATGTATTTATAGACTCAGTGTGAAACCTGGACCTGTTTCGATGAACACAACATAGATATCCTGGCAGGAATGGCAGAAAGACACAAACTTCCCGCACAGAACTCCCATAACTAAGAGAAAATACTATAAAAGTTTGGTGGGCATTGGGTTTTGGAGTTGAAAGGGTATTGGAGGTTCCAATTTCCCACGGCACACCTGATGATCGCTCATGGCACACAAGCCTGGGTCGGGTTATATCTTAGCAGGAAAGGGGCTGCCCTCACGGCAGCTCCTTTCCCCCTAAGATATGCCGACCCAAGCCTGGTCGGGTTATATCTTAGAGGGAAGGGGCCACCCGCACGGCAGCCCTTTCCAGGCTCCTTTCCCTGCAGTTTAAAGCGCTTTTTCCTGAGTCCTCCAGCCGCTCTAGGACTTCCGGTTTCGATCTCTCTATGGTTCTGGCTGGTTTTTCTCTTCCTGGAGGCAAGGCCTTTCAGTTAAAGTAGGCCTCGAGCATGGAAATGCCCCATCTAATGAAATTTTGGGCCCAGGGGGTTCGAAAAAGAAAGTCCACTTCCGGGATTGGCCTTGCGATCCGTAAGAACTTGAAAGTCCCATTACATACGAATCACTTACGAATTCTTTTGATTTTCATAACTTTTTTCTCATGCCTAATAGACATGTAGAATATGAGATGCTGACCTTTGCTTCACCAGTGTATTATATGAATCTTCTTTATCTTTGTCTTCTATGGGTCCAACTCTACGTGGAGAAAGAATAAAATAAAATAAAAGGATCTTCTTTTACTTTTGAATCTTAAAAAAAAAATTCAAAGTCAACATGGTGTGATTCTTCATTAACATTACCCAATCTATGTTCCTGACTGTTATCCTTTAAATAAATTGATTCAAAAATAAAGACAACTGCAGCCCTGACGGTTCACCTTACTTCAGAGCTGCATTTCCACGAGTGTCATGTGGAGGTCAGTGTTACTGCACTAATAAAAAAGCCATAATAAAATGCTGGTTTGCTTAAAATTCAGCCAACGTGGGACAAATGCAACTGTCAGCATTTGGGGGCCCTGAATAGCTGTAAAGGTTAAATATCAATTTGTTTTAAAACAGAAATCAAACTCTCTCTTCCAACTTAAACAGCGAATCTAATAGCTTCCAGCCCATTATCACTAGTGTGGGGGCACAAGGCACTGGCTTTAAAGTTTGACACCCATAAAGTTGAAGGAGCATGCTAATTCAATGCAGATTAGTTTCAGAAAGTTTCTTGAAATAGAGCTGAAACTCCAAAGGCATTCAGTGCTGAGACTCTGTTTCCAGGCTGGGCTCCAAATTCTCACTGAAGTCAATAAGAGCTTTTCAATTAACTCTGCTGCCTTGAGTACTGTTACAAAGGAGTAAGCCCCAAGAAGCACAGGGAAAGGTCTTCCCAGGAAACAGTCATAAGATTTTTTTTCCTGTTAAACATATAAAATATAGCATTTTCTCAGGCTAATTTAATTTATTTAAAAAGAAAGGATGGAAACATGCAGGTGATTTTTCAGCGATTCCAATGTATAAACCAGTGGTTCCCAAACTTATTTGGCCTACTCTTGGATGCCAGACCGGACCTGGTTTCACATAGAAAATCTTAAGATATCTCACATAATTACTAAACAAAGAACAGCCTTCAGAAGTACATGCTACTGCCAGGAAAAGTCATTATTTTTGGTCACCACACAAAGATAGCCAACACCACCAGATTTGGGTTTTCCTTCTTATCAATGAAACCAAATTAACATTACTTAATCCATTCATCTCAGGTTTCTCTTCCCCCATTGTCCTGACCCTACTCCCGCCTCTTGCTCTCCATTGGCCGAAATGGCCAAGCAGGAATTTCCCTCATTGGTCAGAATGCAGGTGACGCTTTCATCTCATTGGCCTGAGGGAACCAGCTGTCGCTCTGCCCCCAGCTAATGGCCAAAGTTCCAACCAATCAGAGCAAAGCGTGGAAAGCTGGAAGGGCGGGGAATTTGAATCCAATGCCTTTGCAAAATATATAAAAAATCCAGAAAAATGCTCAATAAACATGCCAACTTTGTGACTTTGCAGTTGTCATCCTTTCTCAGCTGAAAAAGATCGTCTCTCTCTCTCGGTGCGTGCCTTCCGGAATCTTGGTGAAAACCATCTCTTGGGATTTAGGGTTTTCCAAAGAGCGCTTTGGGAACATAGCTCGCCAGGGTTTTTTTAAAAAACATCTCGAATCCTCGCCTTAGAGGTATTTAGGGCTTGCGCTCTCACAGCAAAAGCCACCCTAAATTTGCCTCGTTTTCACTACCAGCCGCTTTCCAAAAAAAAATAAATAATGACTTAGCACCCTCCTAGAAATTAATTATTTTTATTTTAATAGCAATTAAACAGAAAGGTATATGACCTTGGGAAGTGTCAGAGGCCCTTTGCGTCGCTTGCATCGCGGGGGAGGGAACGAAGGGCCTGCCGCCTCCCCCACCTTCCCCACAGGCTGCAGAGCCAGCAAAGTGCCAAAAGTGGTATAAAAAAGCAACATGTGGGGGTGGCTCTCCCAAAAATGGCATGAATAGCAATGTGCATGGGACAAGCGAAGGTCCCTTTGCCATTTCCTCTCTCTCTCTCTGCGGGGGGCACTGCCTTTTTGCGCCTCTGCCTCCCTCGGGAGAAAGGCCATGGTGCGAAGGCCTGAAAACCACTGCTGTGGAAGCAGGCCCAGGCCTTCATGACATGGCCATCCCCCAGGAGGGGGATGGAAGGCCCTGCCAAACCTGCTCGCACAGTAGCGGTTTGCACCATGGCCTTGCTCCCACAGGAGTGGAGGTAGAGCCTCTCAATCACACACTGCAAAACCTGGGCCTCCAGGCAAGCACATGGGGGAAGAGGGCCACTGCCTCAGCACTTGAGACTGCATGCCCAGTGGCTGGGGCTGGCACTCCAAAGCCGGGATGGCAGGCACTCCATGGCAGGGCGATCAGCTGGGGAACGGCTAGGGGCGAGAGCGGGCAGAGGCCTGAAGCCTCCAATCGTCTGCTGCTCTGCTGCGGTGGCAGGTGGGTCCGCTTTGTCATCCTCTGGGCTGGGTCCATTGGGCCATTCCATCTTGGGATCCTTCCTCTCTTGAGCATGTCAGCCTCTATCTTGGTTCACACCTTGTCTTCTTGAATTTCATTTCATTTTATTTTAGTGGTTTTTATTATTATTTTATTATAATAATTTTATAATAATATAATAATGTAATAATAAATATAATTTCAATATATTATAATGTCTATATATACTATAATATAATAATTATGATATTAATACTAATAATATATGAATATTTCTTGATATATTAATGTTAATATTAATGATGTGTAATATATAGTAAATATAGTAAATAAATAAATATATTATGTAGATTAGAATGTAGTTCAGCCTTTAGGTGCGGCCCTCCATAATATTTTTTGGCTCTCGTGTGGCCCCTTGGAAATAATAATTTCTCACCCCTGCTATAAAGTATAAGACATAATACAGAAAGCTTTGTGTATTAGAATGTGTGTGTATATGTGCATATTTGTTACTAGGAACAAAGAAACAGGTTAATGCTGGGCAGAACTTCTATTCAGATGTGAACAAAGAGAGGAGAATGCCTTTATTTCTGTCAATATTGAAATTAATAACAAACCTCCTGGCAGGTGTACAAGCTGATGCAATCAGAAGGGCGGACAGTCAAAATTGCAACTGTACCTAGAGTGACAACATATCTAAGGTCTCTGTGTTGATTGGATTATGTAAACAGGGCACCGTCATCACCTTTGTTTTGATTGCATTGAATAGACAGTCTGGATGGAGGGGAGGGACCAAATAAAAGAAGACAGAAGGAAATGCAAAATAGCATTCCAGACTGCTTTGGCAACATATGACAAGGTGGCTGTAACATAGCCACCAAACCATGCTGTTCGTGAGAAACTGATATACTACACAGACATGGTCATGAATATGCTATGCCAAAATAAACATATTCTGATTTTGATTTTAGTGGAGATTATTTTTATTTAGCTATTTAATAGATGCTGGTTGGTTTAACAATGCCCAATTTATTTAGCCCTAATTGTCTATGAGTTCACAGGTGCCTGTTTAGAGTTGTATGATTAGACACGTGATATGGTATTTCTTTTTAAATTTGTATTAATGTCACGATGCACGGACTTGACCGGCCCCTTAATCACACACACAGAGACGGACTGAAGGCTAACTACTTTATTGAATATAAAACAGTTCAAAAGGAATATTGTCCATAGAAATAGCAAAAGCAATCCAAAAGCTGTAAGCAATCAATTGTCCAAAAGCAGCTTGGTGAATAATCCAAAAGGCTTGGCAAAGCTCCGCGCAACAATGCGGATTCAGGAACAAGGCAGGATACAAGGTGCAAGGCAAGACTTGGTGGCCACTAGCCAACTTAGCTCCGTGGACCAACTTCGCTACACGTCTGCTCAGAAGAGATGTGGCCGAAGTACTGGGGATTCGTTCCCACGGATCCTATACTTAATCTTTCGGCCGAGGTCCCCGACGCTCTAGGCTACGTCATCTCCAATCTTTACTAACCGACCTCGGCCTGTCTAGGCTATGGTACATCCCCTTCTGCTAGACTCGATGCTTCGTCTCCTATCAAAGGTCCGACCTTGTCTCCCAGCACCTGGGTCTCTATCTCCATGAGAGCTCTCCTCCCTAGAATCTTCCCAGCCGCTCTCTTCCATGTTTTCACTCACAGGATCCTGTGAGCCTCTCCCACACGGCCGTTCATAACTTTCGCTATCACTGCTTTCCATTTGCACCTGGTTATCTGTCTCTTCATTAGGGTCAAGCCAACCTTCTTCCCATGCCAAACTTTCTGTGGGCGAAGGAGGCCCACTGATGGGAAACGCTCCTTCTGGTAACCCTTCTAGATCCTCTTCAGAATCTATCTCTGCTGGTGCAGGCCCTAATGCTAATGGAACCCCCGGTCCTATTCCCTGGCCCCCAGGCACAAACGAGAACTGCTGTGCTACAATTAATTTTAGCACACATGGCTTAAACAATATTTTTTTTTGAAGATATGTCTTCAATGTCTACGGTGAATTGTCGCAAAGAGTATAAAACATTCATGGCAAGGTGTTAGTGTATGGTAACCTCAATACAAATGTTTAATCTGAATGATGCCTGCCTGCCTGCCTATTCAGTAGGGGTGGATATCTCCGGTTTCAAATACTTTGAAATCCGTTATTTTTCATATTTGAAATCAATTTCAAAGTTTTTTGACCCTGGGGGCCCAACCCGGAAGTGTAATTTCTATACCGAACCTGGGGGCCGCCATTTTTCTAAATTTTTCTAATTAGGTCGTAGTTTCCCCTCTCAGTTCTCAGTTGGCGAGAGGAGACTGGAGGCGGCAGCAGCCTCCCTTCTCCCCTCGCCAGCTGAGAGCTTCTTATATCAGGAATATCAATCCCCTCAAAAACTGCTTCTCAGCATCACTTACAGACATCATACTCCTGCACTTCTGGCTTCTTGGAACCAGGAGCTAAAGCGGGGAAAAGCCTTCTCCCCAAAAAAACCCAGCCGCAGACCCGACCAATCGATGCCAGAAAAATGGATCCTTGATCGGATCCATTTTTCTGACATCGATTGGTCGGGTCTGTGGCCTGGAACTTTGATTCCATCAGAGGGGACACGGTGCTTTTCACATCTGTTGACCATCATCAGCATCCTGGTGCTAGCCACTTTTACTCCTTGTGGTTCTTTACTGTTTGCCTAATTTTCAACCTGGGATACAGCCTGGATAGTTTCCTGTTCTCTTTCCTCCATTGTGGGGAATCGGAAATCACATTCCCGCTTTGCATCCTCGGAACAGTACTCCTTAGACGGTGACTTCTCCATTTCGTTTGTTGGCGCTAATTGTGATTATTTAGAGATCGTGGATCCAGGAGCCCTATAGGAATACATATAGGATTTACAAACATATTTGCTATGAGCCATTTTTGACTGCAAGGTGAACTTCTGCATTTGCCCTTCCATTCCCGGTCCACACAGCATCCGCTCCATCGCAAAGCTTCCTGGGACTTGTAGTTCCGCCAGCGATTTCTCCTCTGCGCCTTTGGACAATATTACAGGTATTCCCTGTGGATTAGCTTCAGTTTCGCCACCTGATTTACAATTTGTTTTGCTATACCATCTATCCAGGACTACTTTAAACTTTAATATTTACACTGGTTGTGAGTTTTTTCATTGTGTCCTATGAATCCTGTATATAATTAATTACATATGCTATTGCCTTTGCCTCATATATGATATGTCTTTACCCCAATGATAGTGGAGTGTGTATTTATAATAATTGCCATCCATTCAGAAATTGATGCTTAATGTGTTAATATTATGTATTTTTACAGATATTGTGTACAATGTATGAAACTTTAAGATGACGCAATACAACTTTGTGTGTGCACAGTTGTGATTTGACGCTGATCTTGATGTGCTACTTGTTATTATCTTGTGTTTGACTAGACCCTTGTTCTTTGAGTAGCTTTCCGTAGCTCACCCTGGGTTTTGTCAGGAGTGGATGCGAGCCACGGAAGGAAGGGAGAGGTGGATGACAAGCCAGCTGGCATAACAAACAATAACAAAAATTCGTTATTAATAACATTTCAATCATGAAATTTATTTTTTTAAAAATTGTAATAATTTCTATAACTAATCAAAATCTGAATCACCCTCCCCCATGCCTGACCGAGTTTAGAATCATCTTTTTTTATGGATCAACCACCCCTACTATTCAGATTAAGATGACATTCACCCAACCACAAAGACAAATTGGGTTTAGTCCTTTGGTTATAGTCTAAAGAAACAATATATCTAATAACTTATCATTATTGGACATCAATGAGATGGCAAATTGGCAAAGAATCCAAATGAATTATTAATCCTAACAGGCCTCTGATTTTGACTGGTTAGAGAGAGATCCCAGGTTATCCATTTTTTTATTTGCTTTGATAAAGAGTGTATGGTTAAAAAGAGGGCATAAGTAATCCAAAGGAAGCATGATTGAAGAGATATGTGGTAGCTAAAAAGATGTCAGGCAAAGGATGATGAAGATTTGTTCTCCATATGGAAGATCAAGAAATAATAAGAGGAAAGTCAAGGACAGAAGATTTTAGCTTTCATCTCCCTTCCAGCTCCAATATTGTTTCACTTATAACTTACTGGATGACTAGCAGGACAAGCACCTCATCTCCACATGCGCAAGAACACTGAATTCTCATTGATTTTGCTGATGTTGAACCTCTCCTCTTCAGATGCACCACTTTATTCATGGTAAAATTAGCCATTTAGGTTAAAAGCCTGCCTAAAAAGGGACTTTTTACAGGCTCTCCGAAATGGGGCCAATTCCTTAATGGCACGGACGTCGTCTGGCATTGAGTTCCATAGCGATAGCACCGCTACGGAAAAGGCTCTTGATTTGGTTGTGGACAACCGGCAGGAATGAATAGATGGAACTACTAAGAGGTTTTGCTCTTCCGAGCGTAGTGATCTCGGGGGAACATATGGGGTAAGGCGGTCCCTCAGATACACCAGCCCTAGACCATAACTTAAGGCCTTAAAGGTCAACACCAACACCTTGAAAGCAATCCGGTACTCTTTGGGTAGGCAGTGCAATTGCTGCAGAATAGGTGTAATGTGCTCTCGTGCTGATGCTCCCACCAGCAGTCGAGCAGCAGCATTTTGCACTAGCTTGAGTTTCCAGATTGATGACAAAGGAAAGCCGATGTAGAGGGTGTTACAGTAGTCCAGTCTCGAGATGACAGTTGCCTGGATCATTGTGGCTAGGTCGCTCCTGGGTAGATAGGGAGCCAGCTGTCTAGCCTGGCATAGATGGAAAAACGCAGTCCTGCATACCGTGGAGATTTGCATTTGGAGATTGATAGCAGTGGGTCTAATTGGACCCCAGCTTTCTTACTGAAGACGACGGGCTTAAAAGAGGCAATGGTAAGACCGCTGCTGAAGAAGCCGAATTTAGATCTTTCGGCTCCCTCCAATTACAGGCCTGTTTCCAACTTGCCTTTTTTAGGCAAGGTAATTGAGAGGGCAGCAGCGGATCAGCTGCAGCGGTTCTTAGATGACACCGCTGGACTTGATCCCTTCCAGTCCGGCTTCCGTATTGGGCATGGGACGGAGACCGTGCTTGTCGCCATTACAGACCAACTTCGCCGCCAGCTGGACCAGGGTGGGTCGGCCCTGCTTGTCTTGTTAGATCTGACAGCAGCGTTTTACACTGTAGATCATACACTGTTGACCCACCGTTTAGCCGTGTCTGGGGTTAGGGGGACTGCCCTTAAATGGGTGGCCTCCTTCCTCCAGGACCGGGGACAACGTGTGGAGGGGGGCGGGGAGGTCTCCGGGAGGCTCTCACTTAATTGTGGGGTCCCCCAGGGGGCCAGCCTCTCTCCCTTATTATTCAACGTTTATATGCGCCCCCTGGCCCAGCTGGCCCGCGACTTTGGTCTGGAGTGTTATCAGTATGCGGATGACACCCAGCTTCTGCTGAGAATGGACGGCAGGCCGGACACCGTACCCGATTGTTTCCATCAATGCCTGGAAGCTGTGACTGGTTGGCTGCGTGCCAGCCGGCTGAAGGTGAATCCGTCGAAGACGGAGATCTTGTGGCCTGGTCGACCTGGGCTGGATGAGTGCCGGTTGCCTACCCTGGATGGTGAGCGACTAAGCCCATCATCCCTTGTTAAGAGCCTAGGTGTTCAGCTCGACCCCCTGCTGACCATGGAGGCCCAGGTCTCCTCGGTCAGCAGGGTATCTCTTCACCTACGACAAGCTAGGCGACTGGCCCCCTACCTGTCCAGGGATGACCTGGCCACGGTGATCCAAGCGACAGTCATCTCGAGGCTGGATTACTGTAACGCCCTCTACGTTGGCCTTCCCTTGGCAACGATCCAGAAACTCAAGTTAGTGCAGAATGCCGCTGCTCGCTTGCTGGCGGGAACACCAGTAAGGGAGCACATTACTCCCATCCTTCGGCAACTGCACTGGCTTCCCATCGAAAATCGAATCGCCTTCAAGGTGTTGGTGTTGACCTTTAAGGCCCTGCACGGCCTAGGGCCTGCATCTGAAGGACCGCCTTGCCCGTATATTCCCCGAGACCACCCGTTCAGAAGAACAAAATCTGCTTCTGATACCATCAATCCGCTCCTGCCATCTGTCTTCAACTAGGCAAAGAGCCTTTTCTGTGGTAGCCCCAGTGCTCTGGAACTCCCTCCCAGAGGAAACTCGAACCATCCCAGGACTGGTTTCCTTCCGGAGGGCCTGTAAAACTGCCCTATTTAGATCAGCCTTTGACTAGGCCCCTCGGCCGGCTGATGCTGACATAATTACCTGGCCTATTGGGGTCCCAGACCTAAGGCACTTTCTGTGTTTTCCTCGTTATTGCACTGACATGTAATTTTAAATGTTTTAATGTTTTATTGTAGGGCTGCAGGGCTGTTGCATGCGGCCCATTTTATATGTTGTAACCCGCCCCAAGCCTGCAGGGAGGGGCGGAATATAAAACCAAATAATAAATAAATTAAATAAATAAAAGCTCGCCGTCCAGGGTAGGCAGCCGGCATCCATCCAACCCATGGCGACCCAGCCATAGGATCTCAGTCTTTGGAGATGTGCTTCCTTGTTCATGTGTCCAGGTCAAACTGGGTAAGTCTAGGGCTTTCCTGGTTCATGTTTGTAAAAAACCAAGTTGGTAAGTTGAGTATTAACAGGGATATTATCTTACCAGTCTACCTGGGATCTCTCTCTAACCAGTCAAAATCAGATGCCTGTTAGGTTTTTTTAAGGATTTAAAATATTTATTTTATGGCTATTGTATGAGTTTCCTACCAGATGTTCATAAGGAAAATATGGCACCCATACAGGTTAAATGAATATACAATTTTCTCGTTTACTTATGATCATTTTTAACCACCACCTCTCTCCTTTCTAAACACCTTTTGGCATTATTGTAAATGTCTTCTCTCAACGCCAGGGTCCCATTGTTTTACATCTTTTTCTTTTCCCTTTTTAATTTTATTTTAAAGAAATGAAAAGCATTCCCAGCAGTTTCAACATATTGCCAGATATTTTTTTATGATTCTACTATGTTGGAAGAATAATACCAAAGTGCTAGCAATCTACAGTAATTACTGTCATACAATTATATTTCTGTTCTTACAGTTCTGTCAGATTAGTCTTCTTGTGAGTACGTCCTTGTTCTTGTTTTAATCCATGCACAATACACAGAATATCAGTATTTTTTTTCAAAAGTCTTTATTCACATATGCATTTGTGTAGCTTAGCTGATTATCTTTCATGATTTTCCAGAAAAAAATTGATGTGTTTGTCTTTTCAGAACCCCAAAAAGAAATCAACAACACAGAGTTTGCTGGCAAATCAAAGACTAGCAAGTTTTATTTGGCTTTAGCTTTTGTAGACTGCAGCCAACCTCATCAGATGCATGGAGTGCTAGCTCAGTTTGTAGATATGTATATACATGCTTGGGCAAGTAGATGATGTGGAAAAACTAAACTGCAAAAAGTACAAACATGGATCAGTATGGGAAAAGCAGTTACTAATGAACAGTAGTTCGGTACTAGCAACAATAATCACTCCTGATCATCATTAATACTTTTATCAGGACTTTCTGGTCCCAATACTTTGGAAGTGGAATATTGAGACAATATATAACAGTGCTTTATGCTAGTTCTCTCTCCCAAGAACGGATACATATAAAAGAGGTTTTGTGTAACTGATAGGAAGTGAGGGTGTTGTATTGGGCTGCTTGCTAAGACAAATGTCTCCTTCTGCCCCATCACTGTATGCTCCCTAGTTATCATTCAGCCCTGTCCTCTTGTACTTCCTGTAACTATGGTGCCCAACTGAGAAAAGCAAGAAAAAGTAAGTCCCAAACATGTTCAAAAATGTTCGACCTTTAAGTGTAGCCTGCTGTCAACCTTTGCAGCCCGAAAGACAGTTGCATCTGTCAAGTAGGTGATAAAGGTACCACATTAAGTGGGGAGGCAAATTTTGACTGAATTATGAGGCCATTAAGAACTCCAGGAACGCTGAGGAATGCAGAAGGAACAACAAGGGACGCTGGGAACGCTGAGAGATTAGGAGTGCGTCTGCTCCCCCTGGTGGCCAGAGTTTGCCTCTGTTCGTCTATATGTGTGTATGTCGAAACGGCAGGGATTGTCTGCTAAGTATGTGTACCTGTAATCCGCTCTGAGTCCCCTTCGGGGTGAGAAGAGCGGGATATAAATAAAGTGTATTATTATTATTATTATTATTAATCACAACTCTCTACTCTTTCTGATTTTTTTTCTTTAAATGTTCAGGTTTCCTATGCATAGGCAGCTTTATGACATATGCCTCTTCATATAAATTTCCCTCCAAAGGATTGCAGGAGCGAAAAGGAGAAAGAGGTCCTTCTCTCTATTGCAAACATATTTGAATAAGTCTCTTCTATACACAACTCTAGCCCCTTCTTTTTGAAGTTTTACACAGGCTCCCTAACAAAGTTTCTTCCTTGCTCTGTTTTGTTCTCAAGAATACTGTATGTCCAATGCCTGACTTAGGACAAAGGAAGCCCAGTGCTAGTTAAGTTAGAATGAGACCCCTTACTTGGGACTTTATCATACAAAGATGCCATCCCATGGCACCCGTGCAGTCATTGATCCTGGCAACTTAGAGCAACAATTACTCCTTGCATAACTCCTCTTCATTGAGTGTGCAAGGGTAAAACTTGGATGGGCCATTGTCCTGCACCTAGATTTCCTCTTGCAGAGTGGATCCTGCCCTCCTGCAGTTTCTTAGCTTTAAACTTTTTTAAAAAATCAAAAGTTTTTAAAAAAATCTTCTTATGTTTCATTTCTGGGAGAGGGAGCGGGAAAGAGGGGAAGAGCAGGACAATCCTGCCTTCTGTCGTCACTTATACTGGCACAGAAGCAACTGGACATCATTATATAGATATGTTGAAGCATTGCGGCATGATCAGAGAGTACTTATGGGGTTTGCACCGGGAATGTGGTGCAGCTGGCTAAGTGTCAGCTGCATAAGAGCTCTCTGACCAATAGGTCATGAGTTGGGCTGGAGAGATAGCACAGCAGTAACAACAGCTGTGCTTGCAATCAGAAAGTTGCATGTTCGATTCCCGGGCAGGTCTGGACACCCAGCTGTGAGCCCTGTCCACTGTTCACCCAACAGTTCGAAAACAGCCCAGCTGTGAATAGATGAACTGGGAACCGCCTAGCGGGGAAGGATTTTTTCAAGGACTTACAATGCCTAAATAAAGTAAGATCAGCTGCCTGAAGGTGGAATGCGGAAAACAGAGGCTCTCCATCATGAGGATGAAGCAACAGCACCCCCTTGTGACGTAATGACGTAATGGAGCAACCGCACCCTGTGACACAGCCAGAAGAAGAAAAACAATCCTTCTAAATTGTACTTGTTGTATTGTAATTGTATGTCAACCGGCAGGGATTGTCTGCCGTATGTATAATGTAATCCGCTCTGAGTCCCCTTCGGGGTGAGAAGAGCGGAATATAAATAAAGTGTATTATTATTATTATTATTATTAGAGGCCTGCCCGGGTCGAGGTGGGTGCTCGACTTTAAGTGTAGCCTGCTGTCAACCTTTGCAGCCTGAAAGACAGTTGCATCTGTCAAGTAGGAGATAAAGGTACCACATTAAGTGGGGAGGCAAATTTTGACTGAATTATGAGGCCATAAAAGAACTCCAGGAAACGCTAAGGAATGCGGAAGGAACAACAAAGGACACTGAGCAATGAGGAGTACGTTAGCTCCCCCTGGTGGCCAGAGTTCACCTCTGTTTGTTTATATGTGTATACTGTGTACTATGTGTACTATGTATGTGGAAATCAGCAGGGATTGTCTGCTAAGTATGTGTACCTGTAATCTCTCTGAGTCCCCTACTGGGTGAGAAGAGCGGAACATAAATAAAGTAAATAAAATAAATAAATAAATTTGCAAGTCAATAACAAAGGACACATTAGCCACAGGGAGCGGACAAACCAGCAACAGGTTGTGCACAACATTATGTGATAGGGATCATCACCTTTGGTCCCCTGCTATTAAAAGGCAAACTCTGTTCATGCCGTAATACCTCAACCTATGTATGCAATGCAAGATATTTTTTAGAACCTTTGGTGACAGTCCTGCTTCTATGCCAGTTTTCTATATATAGAATAACAGCTCTCCAATCTTTTCTCACTTGTTTTTCTTTTAATCAGTATAAACAGTTTATCCAACTAGTTCCAAAGGTTTTACAATCCATTGATTTCTGTTGCTGCTGCTGCTGCTGCTGTTGTTGAAACATCAGTATTTTGCCATTTTTGAACATAACACAATATTGCTAGACTATATAGTTTATCTCTTTGGCTTGATCATGTGTAAGTCCTAATAAATGGTAAACAATAGAAACAAATAAAATGGCCCTAATAAGAATAATTCTGAGTTCAACTGTGTTTCATTCAGATCTAGGGGTACAAATCTGAGGAGAGATATAGCTGTCTGTTGATTTCAATTAAATAGCAAAAGAAGACACAATGACTTGTGTTTCAATAATTCTGCTGACTCTGATGGCCTCTAAATCTTTTCAATCTGCCACAGCGAAGTTTGAATTACATTTAATGGTACCCCTTTTTGTACTGGTTTCCATTTTAAAATCCTACTTGCCTTTTGTAATCTTGTAATGCTTGGGTCAAATAGACCAGTGTTTTTCAACCTTTTTTGAGCCGCGGCACATTTTTTACATTTACAAAATCCTGGGGCACACCACCAACCAAAATGACACAAAATGACACTGTAACACAGTAATACATATAGTTAATATGTTTCTAAATGTATTTATACACTCAGTGTGAAACCTGGGCCTGTTTTGATGAACACGGCATAGATATCCTGGCAGGAGTGGCAGAAAGACATACATGAAGGTCTTGCTCAACAGCTGGGAGTTATAGTTCACCCACAATCAAAGAGCATTCCGTACTCCACCAATGATGGAATGGAATCCAACTTCCCACACAGAACTACCATAACCAAGAAAAAATACTATAAGAGTTTGGTGGGCATTGACCTTGAGTTTTCGAGTTGCAACTCACCTATATCCAGAGAGCACTGTGGAGGGGAGGGAGGAAGACATGGGGCGAGTCCGCGCAGTAGTGCCCACACGGGTCACGTCTTCCTCCCTCCCCCCTCCCGTAGAAGCGGCAGCGTGAGCAAAGTGAGGCAAAGCGAGCAGAGTGAGGCTGGGAAGAAGGGAGCCCGAGTGGAGAAGAAAAAGTGTTCGGCAGGAGGGGGAAGAACGGGTATTGGAGGTTCCAATTTCCCACGGCACACCTGAGGATCGCTCACGGCACACTGGTTGGGAAACACTGAAATAGACATTAAGAGGGATACATATTCCCTAGAAACAATGCATTTTCATTCCCGCAATGGAATTCTTTTAGAATCGGGTCTCTAAAGTCAGTCTTGCAAAGTAAGCCCTTAATTACCTCTTAATTACAAAACAAAGCATGTTAAATGCGAAATATGTGAGATCAATCATATGCTATGATAAACTGATGTGGTTATTTTTTAGCTTGAAAGAGCATCTCTTCTCAATATGAATTAAACTTTACTGTTTCATCTGACCATTAGAGAAGTGAACAACTTTAAGCTGAAGCCATAGCCGCAAACTTACTCATTATAAGAAAGGCTTTACAAAACTTTCAGTGCTCACATGCTTCTGTTGTAGTGCCTGCTATGGAGACTAGTAACAGTTTTCTGCTCCTTTAGAGATGCCCTTGTTTGTTTAAGTGGTGTCTTACTTGTCTGACTCTAATATAGCTTTTGCGTAGCACTTTGGAGCATTCAAACCACTTCATATAATATCAGTCATCTTTTTTGAAACACCATTTTCTTATGCTCATAGGAAATAAACTTATTTTTGAGGAAGCATATGTTTATTTGCCATTTACAAACACTGTTACTATATTGAAAAGCTGAAAACAATCCCACATAAGAACAATATCAATAAGATAGTTCCTTTATTTTGATTCATAGTCTGAAAGACATGATACAAATGGGGGGTGGGAGATAATGGGAAAAGCCACTAAGTACCTCTTTGTAAAGTGGCAACATTTATTGTTAAATCACTTGAATGGAAAAAAGTCCAAGTTGAGATTGAGATGAATCGAACTGATCTCCCAGACAATGGAATAACCTCTGCAATACAAGTCTGGCTCGAGATGTTTTTTGCCCTGAAGCAGTTTAAAAAATGTGGACTTCTTGTGATGTATTCTTGGAATGGTGGTAGAGAAGTTTAATGCGTGGATGATTACAAAATCCAATAATACAGCACAACTGAAATCTTTATATCTGGAAACCATAACGTAACACAGGGCTACTTCTGGCAGGACTCTATCATATCTTCATGCTAGAAGTATTGCAGAACAGAGCCCTGAGAACATGGGTGGCTGCCTGTGTTCTCATTAGGTAAGCTGGGGACAACACGGGGGGAAGCCAGGTAGTTATGGTTTCCCCTGTGTGATGGGGAAAGGGCAATGTGGGCAATGTGCAGCTCTTAACCCTGTTTTCCCCACTGCCTGATGGATTTCTCCTATTGTCCGATGAGTTCCTCCTCTGTTCTCTGCCTTAAGGACTGTTGCACTTCAGCAGGAGTTCACCTTGCTCACATAATAATAATAATAATAATAATAATAAAACTTTATTTATAACCCGCATCCATCTCTCCAAAGGGGACTCGGAGTGGCTTACATGGGGCCATGCCCGAACAACACATTACAAAATATATCAAAAACATCAGAAAACAATAAACACAATAAAAGCAATAAACACAATGAAATAAATACATCTTTAAAAACACGAGAACATAGGTGAATCTAAAACAGAAATGACAGGGCGGGCCACATGTGCATATAAAAAGTTTAAAAACTTGGGGGAGATAATTGGAGTAGTGTCATACATAAAGTATCACATAGGGGAAGAGGTCTCACCAAAGACAGGGGGCATTTGGGGAGTCTAATCTCCAAAAGCCCGGTGGAAAAACCATGTTTTCAGTTGTTTTTAAAAAGGATTCCAGTGAGGGGGCATTCCTAATCTCTCCTGGGAGGGAATTCCAAAGTTGGGGGGCCATAGAGGAGAAGGCTTTCTCCCTAGTGCTCACAAGCCGGGTCTGTGAGACTGGCAGGGGTGAAAGGAGGGCCTCCCCTGAGGAGCGAAGGTCTCGGGCTGGTTCATGGGAGGAGAGCCGGTCACGAAGGTAGGCGGGTCCCAAATCGTTTAGGGCTTTATAGGTAATCACCTGTACCTTGAATTGGGCTCGGAAAGTAAATGGCAGCCAGTAGAGCTCTTTAAACAGGGGGGTTGACCGCTCCCTGTAACCTGCCCCAGTTATTAATCTGGCAGCCGAGCGTTGGACAAGTTGAAGTTTCTGGGCCATCTTCAAGGGAAGCCCCACATAGAGTGCATTGCAGTAATCCAATCTAGAGGTAACCAAGGCGTGGGCCACTGTGGTCAAGTCAGGCTTCACGAGGAATGGTTGCAGTTGGCGCACATGTTTTAACTGTGCGAAGGCTTTCCCAGCTATCGCCAACACCTGAGCCTCAAGCGTCAGCACTGAATCTAAGAGAACCCCCAAACTGCGGACCTGTGACTCCAGGGGGAGTGTAACCCCGTCCAGCACAGGTTGCCACCCAATACCCCGATCAGATGCACAACTGACCTGGAGGACCTCTGTCTTATCAGGATTTATCCTCAGCTTGTTCTTCCTCATCCAAACCGTCACATTGGCCAGGCACTGGTCCATTATTCACCAAGAAACTCAACATGTTAGACTGTTAATTGTTTTTAGATGTTTCTATATGCTAATTGTTTTTAGATGTTTTTCAGATGTTAGATACTTTAGATGTTTTAGATGTTTCAGGTTTTTAACTGTGATTTTTACTGTAAATCGCCCAGAGTCATTTGGGATGGGTGATTAATAAATCCCAAAATAAATAAAATTAATAAATAAACATGGTAATAAACAGTTTATTGATAAAACACATATTAAAAGGGCCAAAGCCACCTTAAGCATATAGAAGAGTAAAAATCTAAGAGTTAATAAAGGAAGCAAGTCCCAAAGGAAATAGGTAAATCCAGAAAACAATGGTTAAAACATGAGCATCAATCCAGGAAACAAAGAGCAGAACATAACATAAATCCTTAGGTAAATCTATAAAAAGGAGCTAAACTTGACCAGGAATCTTGGCTCTTGAAATAAGTCATGAACCAGGGACGAGTCAGGAGTTTCTCACTCCAGTAGTGATGTTGCTTGATCTAAGATCCTAACAGCTATCTCACTAATTTAAGGACTGCAAAACATGAACACATTCCTTTAGCCTTGAGAGGTCTGCTTCTGCCTCTCTTTCTCATGGGTTTCCCTGAACCTGAATTTCTGTCCCCTCAGAAGCAGTCTGGTATCTCTGTCTAAGCCAGCTGCTTCCCTGGATAACCTAATGTTATCCTCCCCTCCTGGCCTGTTGGCTTCCTAAAAGGTTTCACGCTCACACTCTGTCTGAATAACAGCATCATGCTCCAAAAACCCCTCCATTTCCTTAGCTGGAGAACCCCCTTGTTCCAAAGGTCCTGAACTCCCAAACCCCTCATCTTCATCTGACTGAACCACAACAAGGACCTTAATGTGATGTGGTCCTTGCAATCTGATCCTGTGCATTTTTACTTACTTACTCAAGTAACTCCAAAATGTTGATGGCAATATAAATAACAATAGATTCAGAATGTGACTGGAGAAGAAGTAAGCCACACTTTCTTTTGTCAGCACTGGAGGTTTTTTTTTTACCAGAGAGGAGCTTCCAGCAATTATACACATTGGTCCTCTAATAATTTGTCCTTGCTACCATATCATATCACCTTGGGAGTGATCCTGGATTAATCGCTGAGCCTGGAACCCCAGGTCTCGGCGGTGGCCAGGGGAGCTTTTGCACAGTTACGACTCGTGCGCCAGCTGCGCCCGTACCTTGGGAAGTCTGATCTGGCTACGGTCATCCACGCTCTGGTCACATCCCGAATAGATTATTGCAACGCACTCTACGTGGGGCTGCCTTTGAAGACAGTTCGGAAATTACAACTAGTCCAACGGGCGGCAGCCAGATTACTAACCGCAGCTACATACAGGAAGCATACCACCCCCCTGTTGCGTCAGCTCCACTGGCTGCCTGTCCACTTCCAGGTTCAATTCAAAATGCTGGTTTTGACTTTTAAAGCTCTATACGGTCTTGGCCCAGCTTACTTGTCCGAACGCATCTGCTGCTACGTCCCACCTCGCAACTTAAGATCTTCCGGGGAGGCCCTGCTCTCGCCAACTTCGCAAATGCGGTTGGTGGGGGCGAGAGAGGGCCTTCTTGGTGGTGGCTCTCTGTCTGTGGAACGCGCTTCCAAGCGACATACGTTCAACCCCATCCCTCCTGGCATTCAGGAAAAAAGTGAAATCCTGGCTGTGGGACCAGGTGTTTGCACAAGGCAGCACTTTGGACTGGATTTTAATGGCAAGTTGGTGAATATGACTCAATGCTCTTTTTATGGACGGAACACTGTTTTTAACTTAAATGAATGTGTATGATGTGTTAATGTTAATTGTATTTTAATGTATTTTAATGTTGAATGTTTTGGGGGGGTTTATATTGTATTTTACTGTGTTTGTTAGGTCGCACTGAGTCCCCCCTTAGGGGTTGAGAAGAGCAGGGTAAAAATTCTGGAAATACATAAATAAATAAATAAATGTGTCTGCTGCAGTCAGGTGAAATAGCCAGTGATACGGTACAACCCCCATAACTGTGTGATCAGTATCTGTGGTTTCATTTATCCACATCAAATTGAATATTTCCTCCCTAGATATTTTCTAAGTTCTCAAGCATGACTTTATTATATTCATGGACTGGAAGTCCTCCATTTCTTTTTCTTTTTTTAAAAAAAAAATTGATCAAGAAAAACACAACAGAAAACAGAAATAGATATGTTTGATACATAAAATATCCCATACTGTCCCACCAGATCGCTACGCTCAGAGATGCAAAATCTCCTCGTGGTCCCAAGTTCCAGGGTTTACCATCTGACCACAACAAGGAGAAGGGCTTTCTCAATCATAGCTCCAATCCTCTGGAATGCGCTGCCCTCCGAAGTCCGTGCCCTTCAGAGTCTGTTAGCTTTTTGGAAGGTCTGCAAGGCCCTACTGTTCCAGCAGGCCTTTGGGTCTTAAACTGTTCGGCTTCTCCTGATGCTATGTGTATTTTATTGCTATCGCTTTTAATCCTGTGACATGGTTTTAATATGTCTGTTTTAATTCTTGTTTTATCCTGTAAGTCGCCCCGAGCCAACTGGGAGTGGCAACAAATAAATTTGAATAAATAAATAAATAAACAAACAAGGATACACCACTGCATACTATATACTACAACTGAGCAACTATAAAACACATTTCCACTGTGTTTCTGATGGTTGTTATGTTTTACTAGTAAACACTAGACATGAGAAAAATGAAACGGAAATTAAAAGGATTCGTAAGAGATTCGTATGTAATGGGACTTTTGAGCTTTTACGGATCGCTGCCGCGAACCCGGAAGTAGACTTCCTTTTAAGGTCCTTGAGGCCAACAATTTGCGTTATGATCGTAATAAATTCTTAATTATTGTACTACGTACTCACTTCTCCCTGTCTTCTCCCCCTCATTTCCTTCCCGCCTTCATTCAGCTTCTTCTTTTTCCCGCATTTCTATGGGGAACTGGAAGTGACGCTGCTGCTAGGTAGGCAATGCATTCTGGAAAGTGTAGTCCTCCACGCTTCCCCCCCTCCTTCTCTTCCCCGTTGCTCTGCTGCCATGCCCCATCGCAGGGGCCAGCTTCACACACACGTGCGCGCTTCTCCTCCTCTCTCTCCCTGCGCTCTCTCAGATGCTTCTCTTCCCCGTTGCTCTGCCTTGCCCCATCGCAGGGGCCAACTTCAGCCCTCTAGGTACGTGTTTTGGACTTCAACTCCCACCATTCCTCACAGCCTCAGGCATCTTCCTTTTCCTCTCAGCCTGGGCAAACTTGGGCCCTCGCTCCCTCAGGATCGGGGTGAGAGAGAGGCAGCGAGGAGCGAGGGGGGGGCTCCTCCTCCTTTTTTTGCTGCTTCCAAGAATAGAATACCCCCCCTCTTTCCCTCCCTCCTTCCCTCCCTCCTTCCTATTTGGAGAGTCCCATCTAGAATTCAGTGTGGTTTATTCAAGTTTTGGCCTACAACTCCCAGAAATCCCAGCCAATTTACCAGCTGTTAGGATTTCTGGGAGTTGTAGGCCAAAACCATCTGAATGCGCATGCTCTGGCATACGAATTACTAACGAATTTCGTTAGTTCTTAAGTTCAATTTTAGAAATGTTGGGCAAATTTTTTGTAAGGATTTCTTTTACTCATAATAAAAAATCCCCCCCCCCCATTTGATTTTAGAATCGCCATTTTTGGATTCGAAACCATGCCTAGTAAACACACTTCTCCTTAAAATAACCCTCTACTGATTCATGAATCCCAAAGTTGATAAATACCCCCATCATCAGTTTTAAATCTTTCATTTTAAATACAGTTAACTATTATTAATGCTTTCACACAACTATACGAAGCACAGAAATGTATCCCCGGTGGATATGGTCGTCATACCATACTTGACTGATGAAGAAGAAACTTAAGATATCTGCTTTTTGAGCAGAGCTGGTAGAATATGATCTTCTGTGGCTTCACTCCGTTTCCTGAAGTCAGGTAAAATAGCTGCCAGTACATAACACATGATTATTTATTTATTTACTTATTTCTACTTATTAATTTAATCTCTGTCTTTCCTTTGTCTCAATATTAGATTTGAGATGTCTTACAACACTAGTAGAAGATCAATCAAAATAGTAAAAAAAAAACCAAATTACAAAATAATATACAGTAAGAAATATTGATTGAAGTAACTTAAAAACTTTAAAATATAATAGATCAAAAGTTAAAAAAAACTGCATAGCAAGTAGGCTTGTGTAATCTGTGTAAACCACTATCCATTTCAGTGTCCCGGATTTCGATGGAGGCCCTGATTCATTTTTTGGGAGCCTTCTGCATTCAGGAGGACAGGTTTTGGGAAACCAAAAGATTAATTCCTATCCAGCCCATTGGTGGCAATGGGGGGGAGGGGGGACGGCAACTTTCCACAAGCTCCTCTTCCCACCATTTTGTCCTTATATCCTTCATTAAGACCTGGATTATTTATTCATTTATTTCCACCATTTCTACCCTGCTTCTTCTCAACCCCCAAGGGGGGACTCAGAGCGGCCTAACAACGGCAACAATTTGATGCCAAAAACACAATATGTATATTATATGTATATAATAAAAACCCCAAAACAGTCAAAGTTAAAATACATTAAAATACAGTTAGCATTAAAATATATTTAAAAAAACAATAAGCATTAAAATACATCATACATTCACATAAGTTAAAAACAGTATTCTGTCCATAAGAGAAGCTTTGGGTCATGTCCACCAGTTTGCCATTTCAGTCCAATCTAAAGTGCTGTATTGTGCTAATGTGCAAACGCTTGGTCCCATAACCAGGGTTTCACTTTTTTCCTGAATGCCAGGAGGGATGGGGGTTGATCTTATATCAATAGGGAGTGCGTTCCACAGACGGGGAGCCACCACCGAGAAGGCCTTATCTCTCATCCCCACCAACCCCATTTGAGAAGTAGGCGGGAGTGAGAGCAGGGCCTCCCTGGATGATCTTAAATTACGAGGTGGGACGTAGCGGCTGATGCGTTCGGACAAGTAAGCTGGGCCAGAACCGTATAGAGGTTTAAAGGTCAAAACCAGCACTTTGAATTGAGCTCGGAATTGGACAGGCAGCCAGTGGAGCTGACACAGCAGGGGGGTGGTATGCTCCCTGTATGTAGCTCCCGTTTAAAAGCATCAAAGTTAAGATACCACTCTTTCTGCGATCCATTCCCTTCTGTTTGGGGAGGAGACTGGATTTAATGCTGTTTCTACTCTAGAGGAGAAAGGAGCAGTTGTCTCATGTGCTCTCTCCCTGCAGCAGGTAGTTTTCCAAGGCCTTTTAAGGAGGATTCCCGTCTCCCAGGGAAGGAAGGGGGGATCAACCTGGAGGTATACTACCCTGGGCCCTCTCTTTCAAAAGCCCTCTCTTCTCTCTTGATTTGGAAGCACTGGAGTAGTGTCTTTTCCTTCTACCAGTTGCCTCCCTCCCTGCACTCCTTGTGTAAGTGAAAGCAGCTAGTTTTCAACATTTACTGTTCTGTTGTTCAGTAAAAAAAAAGTGGTGGAAGAATCCATGCCGTTACAGGTTTCTAAACCAACCAATAAGTGTCCATAACAAATCTGTGCATAAGGCTAATAGCAAATGAATCTTGAAATGCCCTTTCTAAATGGGAGAGAGCAGGTTAACCGAGTATTTTTCTGTGTGTGAAATGCTCAAAAGTCGGTCTGTTATGAGCATGGATAGCATTTGTTATTCCTTATTCCAGTGTTTCCCAACTGCTGTGATGCGGCACAGTAAAGTGCTGTGATGGACCTCCTGCTGTGCCACGAGAAAAGTTCTCTGCCCCCATTCCTTCCCCCGTCCTCTTGCCGAAATCCTGCTGCTTGGGGGAGGAGGAGGAAGGGCCGGGCATCGCCCCCTTCGGCCATTTTTCCCAGCCAGCCTCCAATCCGCCATGACTCCTGCCATGACTCTCGCCCCTCGCTCGCTGAAGTCACGTGGAGGAGGAGCCCCACCCACTGAAGCCCATCCACAGCTCATGCTGCTGCTACTACTCCTCCTCTGTGTGGCTTCAGCAAGCGAGGGGCGGGAGTCATGGCGGAGAGCAGTGCTGGGGATGGGGGCTATGACTCTCGCCCCTCGCTCGCACTGCCCCCTCAAGGCTGGAGAAGCTGTGGGAGAGCTGAAGCCGGGAGGAGGGGGCGGGGCATGGCATGGCCTGGCTCCTCCCCCTCCCCTGGCTTTGGTACTCCCAGCAGCTGCTGCCAGCAGGCCACCATCCCCCAGCTGTTCTTTACTGTGTTAGACTGTCATTTTGTGTCATTTTGGTTGGTGGTGTGCCCCCGGATTTGTAAATGTTAAAAGTGTGCCATGGCTCAATAAAGGTTGGGAAACACTGCCTTATTCTACCAGATGAAAAATATGGGTTTTGGGATTCCTTTATACCCAAAACAGAAGAATATGGAACTTATAACTTGGCCCTTAACTGTCTTCCATGCCTTTGGACTAACATAATTTGTACAACCACCATCCTTATTCCAGTTTCAGAATTACTATGCAAGTTGATCTGCCCTCTCAAAACAATGGAAACATACTTAATAAACTTTTGATGTAGTAAGATATGTGAAATTCCAGTTTTCCCCATCCATTTTTATCCACTAGCTGTTTTATTCAGCTATTGTCGCATGGAAACCCGTTGATGACCCATACAACTATAAGAAAGAAGCAAGACAATAGAAGCTTCTTGGCAGGAGGTTGGACTGGATGGCCTACGAGGTCTCTTCTAACTCTATGATTCTATGAATAGGAATAAGGTAAGGTATGAATAGGTTGAGTGACAAATTACTCATTTTTTCCTGCAATTATTGATGAGCTATACAAGTGCAACATATGAAATGCAGCTTTGGAAATTGATTAATCAGTAAGAATCTGTTGCACCTCAGACTGTAGTTAGCTCCCCCGAACACACACACCAGGCCAATGCAATTAATGTACTTTTATTTAGAATAAAGGATAGTCCAAAGATAGAAAGATAAATGCAAAGCAGTTCAAATCAAAGCCCAAAAGCAATTCGATAAAGTTCCAAAACGGTGGCAAAGAACGCTGGCAATAATCCCATGGAGAGCAATGTTGCAAAGCCAAGGCAAACCGCTTCTGCGGTTGAACACAAACTGGAGATCCCGGACCCAAGTCCTCTCCAAACTGAACGTAGCTTCAGGTCTGACGAAACTCCACTCAGACCAGTCTAATAAAAGAATCTAACTCTTGTGCGTCCACCGCACCCCCTTCCTCCAATCTCTCCTCGAAGATCTGATACTGTCCCTCCTGTTGAATTCCCGCTCGTTAGCAGGCCCAGCTGCACTGCTATCAGAGTGAGAAGCAGGAAACTCCCTTTCTCCAGAATGCTCATCTGGAAAGGGAGTAGAAACTCTCTCTTGGGAACCAAGGCCGCCGGGCCTCTCATAGTCTGATCTGGAATCAGCTTCCATGGAATCCTCAGTAAACTCATCTTCAGTCCTATATCCCTCCAGCGATTCATTGTCCCATTGCAAACTCTCATTTGGAGACCCATACCCATCTGGCCAATCTTCATCATCACTCTGCCCCGGGTCAGCTAGCACATCCTCACTTTGCCCCGGGTCAGCTGGCACCTGCCTTGGCACCCCTGGGGTCTGTCGATGCCCACCAGGCTGGAACACCACAGAATCATAGAGTTGGAAGAGACCTCATGGGCCATCCAGTCCAACCCCCTGCCAAGAAGCAGGAAAATTGCATTCAAAGCACCCCCGACAGATGGCCATCCAGCTTCTGTTTTAAAGCCTCCAAAGAAGGAGTCTCCACACACGCAGAATCTCAACGCGGCGCATTTATGATGAAGGCAAAAAGATGGAGAATTGTGGAAAATGTCATTGCTGGTGCAAACCACATCTACTTGACCAAAAATTGAAACCTCAGAATATTATACTTTGCAATTAGGTAGGACATTTTGTTGTTGTTGTTGTTTTTACAGTGCCTTAAGCATTGTGAGCAATTAAATGGCGACATTTCAATCTGTTGTAAGATTTTATTGCTTTCATTTTCACCTGCACTGCGACCGCCTCTTTGCCACAGAGCTATTTCCCTCTTCTATTCTTTTTTTTCCAGCTGCTCAGATCTAATGAATAAAACCCTAAAAATCCTAATTACTAATGCATGAACACAATTAGAGACATTATTTTAATAAATTATGAGAATCATTTTTAATGAAAATAGCCCAGAAGTGATAATTAGGTAGAGTATCAGAAATGCTGTAATTTTTCACATGGCAATTAGTTAGTCATTCTAAAGCATACAAGCTGTTCAAAAAGGGTTCATCTTCCCATGAAACGTTTTTAGTGTGTAAAATTATGCTCCATTGAAGGGAACGCTTCAAATTGTGAGCTTAAGTTTGATGAGTAAAACATAGTTGCTGACTACCTTCCAAGTCTTCCAACTAAAGGTACAGATTTTTTTACTTTTCAAGATGCCAGGTCTTGTTTCAGATATCTGGGTGTGATCTGTCCCTAACTTAAGTGATTTGACCTGTCATCCATCCGTCCATCCCTTTTAGAATTCCACCTTTCTCCCAATGTACTAGTCAAGGCAGCTAACAATATAAATTCAAGCAAATACAACTGAAAACCGAATAATAAAAACCTTAAAACCATTGCCACTGTGGGATTATTTGCATAACGCCTCTGATTGGCCAGCACCAACATTCCGACACTCTAAACTGCCAGAGGGGGGTAAGGAAAAGGCCTGAGGCAGTCAGGCATGGTGGGAGTTTAAGGCAAAAACACTTTGCAGCCCCCAACAATGACAGAACAAGACCAAACTTGGCACACAAAACCCCCAAGACCCACTCTACATCCTGGCGCAATTTGAGGGAAGATGGAACATGAATGACGGGACTTGCAGTACTTTAACTCATTTCCTTTAATGTACTGCAGCCCACACCAATGACGGATCAGGACCAAACTTGGCACACAGAGGCCCAATGGCCCACTTTACAACCTGGTGTGGTTTAGGGCAGGATGGGCAACAAATGTTGGGATTTGCAGTACCTTCACCCGATTCACTTCCCACAGAACACTAGCCCCTACAAATGATAGACTAGGCCCAAACATGCCACACAGAGTACTCATGACCCACTCTACATCCCTGCTGCAGTTCTAAGGGGGATGAACCATGGATGATGGGACTTGCAGTACCTTCAGTAATTTCATGACACCACTGCAACTCCCAATAATGATGGATCAAGGCCAAACTTGCCACACAGAGCCCCCATGGCCCACTCTACATCCTGGTGCAGTTAAGAGGAGGACAGACCACAGATGATGGGACTTGCAGTACCTTCAGTAATTTCATGATACCACTGCAACTCCCAATAATGATGGATCACAGCCCAACTTGGCAGACAGAGCCTCCATGACCCACTCTACATCCTGGTGCTGTTTGGAGGATGGTGGACCATAGACGATGGGACTCACAGTGCCTTCACTAACTTCCTGACACCACTACGAGCCACATAAATAGCTGCTAAAGACCAACTAATACGTTTCTCAAATAACCCGGGCACCGCCGGGTCCCCAAGCTAGTTTAAAATAAAGTAAACAAGATAAATGTACTGTACAATTCAAGAAAAGATCCTTCTGTCAGAACTTATTAATAAAAAACAGTATTTTCCATGGAAAATCCATTCTATCTAGTTTTATCTGCATTCAAGGAGCAAAATAATGGGATTTTTCATGTTTGGCAATCTCATAACCTTTTATCACTATTGGGCACCATAAACCAGAACAAAGAAAGGAGGTCTACATTTTTGACGGACAGAAGTGTCGTTGTGCTCTTCAGTCCCTACTTCTTTCCCTAAAGTAGCCTTTATTTTAAAGTGGCATGGAGGCAACTCGCATTGAACAAAGATACAACTGCTGCTGTGGTCAACTGTTGTACATCTAATGGGAGTAGTACCACCCCTGCCTTGTCTTTAGGATGTGGAATACTTGGGCACTGTTTTAGTAACAGACAAATGGCTGAAAGAAGTTCTGTTCCATCTTTCATGCTGCATCACAGATTGTGAAATTGCATTTGTCAAATTCAACTAGCTGTCAAACAAATGATAAAGGTCAGGAATATGCAACAAACCAGGAGTGCTATGCATGCATATTAAACCATCACAGTGGTGCTAAGCATGAATATGAAACTGCCTAGCAGCATATCTAATGGAGATTTTTAACTCGCATGGACCCATTCGGTCTTTAGATTTTTTCTGCTGGGACTTCAAGTACAGTAGTGATATTAGATAATAAAATATTAGGATATCTGATAGATATTATATATGTTAATAGTTATAATAATCAATCTCAGATATCTAATACCTAGATCTCTAGTATCTGATATTCTAACACAATATTGATTAAAATATTAGATAGCAAAACATGTGAACCACAATGTCCATAGGTTCACTGTGTCAAGACCTGTGAAACTAAAGCATTGGGTATATTTGTTCAGTACTACACAAAAGAGGTCAGCACAAGAATCAGTACAAATAGTAAATATATATTGAACATAGCAATCATAAAACAATATGCATATAAAGGCGCATTCAAACACACTACCGTATCCAGAAGGAGTCGAGGAGAAATAGTCTCAGAACACAATGTTCAAGTTGAGTTCAAAACACAGAGTTCCAATGGAGTTCAATGGTTAATCCTCAGTATGGAAAGGACCCAATGGTCTATGTACATAATCCATCAAGAAACAATATTTGTAATCCAAAGGATGGGTAAGTGTGTCGATAAAGAAGCAAAGAAACAAGAACTGGAGCGCAAAATTTCCGGCTCCAAGAAGATCTGATATAGTAGCAAGCCGACGGGAAGGTAATCCACAAATGTCGGGGCCACTGTAAATCCGTTTCGGAGTCTTTTCAAAGGCTTAATAAGCATATTGAAGTTCTTGTTCTGTAAAGATTATAAATAATATAAGGTACAAGTATAGGCTAACATCATAACCTAAAAACAATATCTATATCTTAGAAATAACATAACATTACATACCAGAGTAGAAAAGGTTCAAAGCGCACAAGAACTCATCTTATTTCGATGAGGTAACCAGGAGGGTAATTAGTATCAAGAGTATAGAGGTATATACTGTATACACACACACCTGCCTAAATTAACAAGGAATGTAATCCAACTGGTTCATTGAGCCCGAGAGGTAATTCTGAATGAAGCCGAATTATCCATTTTACTTCAAGTCTGTGAAGCACCTGAGATTCCTGTGCCGATTCTTGTGCTGACCTCCTTTGTGTAGTACATTACCCTAACCCTGACTCTTGATATATATTTGTTCAGTGCCATATCAAGTTGCTTGGACTTTTGATAGTATCGGAAAGTCTATGTAACAACTGTTCCTATTCCATTAAAGTAAGTGTGAGCAGATTTTCCAGTTTTCAGATGCAACACCCAATATGAACTCCCAACAAAACATCCGCTCAAGGGAACCAAAATAGCAAAGATCTGCTTCAGAATAGTTTTAAGCAACTAAAGGAAATCTGATACAAACTACTGATGGGTCTTCTTTCAGCCACATAAAGTTAATGAGAAGTGCTCTATGGAGGTCTGTGCACCCAATTAGGGGTATCCCACCACTTGGCACCAATTATGGAGAACGATGGCCACCTAATATAGGAATATCCCACCAGGTTCCACTAGTTGTAAAGGAATCAGCCCACCAATGATCCCACACAATGGAGGACTGAGGGGAGTAACTGCCCCAGGCACACTCCCACACAAGATGGAGGACAAAAGGTAAACAACAGGACATGGCCCTAGGCAAGGCCATGAGGGAAATCAGTGCACACACACTCTCTCACTCCACAATAAGCCAGTCAATGGAAAAAAAACTGTATATTTTTATTCTGCCTTTGCCCCTTCCAAGTATTTATTAAAGATTACTTTTGCTGCCACCTTTTTATTATTTCATAGGCCACCTCCTTTACTGAAATGTTCAACAGCTACACAGAAACTATAGTGGGATTAAAACAGGAAAATGCTATTTATTTAGAACAGTCAATAAGCTTAATGGTTGTAGTAACTTGACAGGCTTTCTTCAATACAGAGGAATGGTACTTATATTATTGGATTCCTTTAAACAAAGTTCCACACATCAAAATTCAAACAGGAATCCTTTAAACCCTTTTGAATTCTTCCTTCCTTCAGAGCACTCTAAACACTTTAGAGGCCTAATAACTATTATTACTCAAAGAGGTTTCTTTCCTATTACAAAGAACAGTGGCCAAATTTCTTCCTTCTCTTCAGTCTCCTAGTTCCCTGTTCTTCACCACCGTTTCCCTAACTGATCTTAAAATGGCTGCTGTCTTCTTCTTTTGGCTCTGACTCCACCCATCTCTAGCTGCTGAACTTTCCCTTCAAATCTATATCAGCCTATCAGGCTGCACTTCTGCCTTAGAAACTGCATAGATTGCTGCACCCCTGAGCTCTGCTTTAGCTTCAGCAAGCTGGGACCTGTCTTCTGCCTTTTAAACCAACCCTTTTAAACACAAACCTTTTGGAGTAGGCCAGTCCATTACATGCTCCCTCAATAATCATAAACCCCCAGGGTGCCATCCTCTCCCCTTTATTGTTTAATATCTATATGTGTCCACTGGCCCGACTGGTTCACGACTTTGGTCTGGAGTGCCATCAGTACGCTGATGACACCCAGCTGGTGCTGAGAATGGATGGCAGGCCGGATACCGTACCCAATTGTTTCCATCAATGCCTTGAAGCTGTGACTGGATAGCTGCGTGCCAGCCGGTTGAAGGTGAATCCATCGAAGACAGAGAGCCTATGGCTGGGTCGCTCTGGGTTGGGTGGGTGCCAGCTGCCTACCCTGGATGGTGAGCTTTTAAGGCTGTCATCTTCAGTAAAAAGCCTGGGGGTCAAATTGGACCTGCTGCTATCGATGGAGATGCAAATCTCCATGGTATGCAGGACCGCGTTTTTCCATCTACAACAGGCTAAGCTCCCTACCTGCCCAGGAATGACCTGTCTATGGTGATCCAGGCAACGGTCATCTCGAGACTGGACTACTGTAACGCCCTCTACATTGACCTTCCTTTGTCAGCAATCCAGAAACTCAAGCTGGTGCAGAATGCTGCTGCTCGACTGCTGGTGGGAACATCTGCACGAGAGCACATTACAGCTATTCTGCAGCAACTGTACTGGCTACCAATAGAGTACCAGATTGTTTTCAAGGTGCTGGTATTTACCTTTAAGGCCTTGTATGGTACTGCCTTACCCCGTACGTTCCCCCGAGATCACTGTGTTCGAAAGAGCAAAATCTTTTAGTAGTTCCATCTATCCACTCCTGCCATCTGTCAACAACTAGATCAAGAGCCTTTTCCGTAGCGGCGGCGTCGCTATGGAACTCAATGCCAGAGGAAGTCTGTGCCATCAAGGAACTGGCCCCGTTTCGGAGAGTCTGCAAGACGACCCTTTTTAGGCAGGCCTTTAATTTAAATGGCTCCTGATAAAGCTGCCCAAGTCCTTGAGTCCCATGTAGATTGTTCTTGTTTTTATGCTTTGTTTTATATTGTTGTTATTAAATTGAAATGTTGCTGTTTTATTATCTGATTTTATGTAAACCGTCCCGAGAGTGCTGGAAGGAGCGGTATATAAAAATGAACAATAAATAAATAAATAAATAAATAAGGGTTCACTCACTGTTACCTCCAGTGGTGAACCAAAAAGGATGTTATAGCAGTGTAACCTAAAAACAGGTTCTGTAATATGTCATTGTGGTTGGATTGTCATAGAGGTCAAGATATTCCAGAGAAATTAGCATTCGTGTTAAATATTTATTTATTTATTGGTTCAATTTGATATACCGCTCTCTCTGGAGCCCAGAGCGGTTTACAAGATTAATACAGGTAAAAGCACATAAAATACAATAAAACAATATCCCCCCCCCCCTTCAGTTAAAAACATATAAACAAGCAGAACTACAGCAACGATAGAAGTATGCTGGCAGCGGCACAGCAAAATGATGGATAATGTGGCATTGGATTATGGGCCAAATGCCTGTCTAAAGAGCCAGGTGTTTACTAGGCATGTTTTAGAACCCAAAAATGGCGATTCTAAAATCAAATGGGGGGGGGGGGTTGATTAGTAAAAGAAAGACTTACAAAAAAATTTCCAAAAATTTCTGAAATGTAACTTAAGTACTAACGAAATTCGTTAGTAATTTGTATGCCAGAGCATGCGCATTCCAGATGGTTTTGGCCTACAACTCCCAGAAATCCTAACAGCTGGTAAATTGGCTGGGATTTCTGGGAGTTGTAGGCCAAAACTTGAATAAACCACACTGAATTCTAGATGGGACTCTCCAAATAGGAAGGAGGGAGGGAGGGAAGGAGGGAGGGAAGGAGGGAGGGAGGGAGGGGGTATTCTATTCTTGGAAGCAGCAAAAAAAGGAGGAGGAGCCCCCCCTTGCTCCTCGCTGCCTCTCTCTCACCCCGATCCTGAGGGAGCAAGGGCCCAAGTTTGCCCAGGCTGAGAGGAAAAGGAAGAGGCCTGAGGCTGTGAGGAATGGTGGGAGTTGAAGTCCAAAACACGTACCTGGAGGGCTGTAGTTGGCCCCTGCGATGGGGCAAGGCAGAGCAACGGGAAAGAGAAGCATCTGAGAGAGCGCAGGGAGAGAGAGGAGGAGAAGCGCGCGCGCGCGTGTGTGTGTGAAGCTGGCCCCTGCGATGGGGCATGGCAGCAGAGCAACGGGGAAGAGAAGGGGGGGGAAGCGTAATATCTGTTGGCACATCTCCTTTTTTAAGCACTTTTTCTGAGCATTTGAGGCATGGCAGCAGAGCAACGGGGAAGAGAAGGAGGGGGGGGAAGCGTGGAGGACTACACTTTCCAGAATGCATTGCCTACCTAGCAGCAGCGTCACTTCCAGTTCCCCATAGAAATGCGGGAAAAAGAAGAAGCTGAATGAAGGCGGGAAGGAAATGAGGGGGAGAAGACAGGGAGAAGTGAGTACGTAGTACAATAATTAATTAATTAAGAATTAAGAATTTATTACGATCCTAACGCAAATTGTTGGCCTCAAGGACCGTAAAGGAAGTCTACTTCCCGGGTTTGCGGCAGCGATCCGTAAAAGCTCAAAAGTCCCATTACATACGAATCTCTTACGAATCCTTTTAATTTCCGTTTCATTTTTCTCATGCCTAGTGTTTACAGCTCTGCGGAATGGCATTAAGTCCCGGGTAGCTCGTATGTCTTCGGGAAGGGTGTTCCACAAAGTTGGCGCTGCTACGGCAAACGCCCTCTGCCGCGTGCTAGCAAGTCTATAAACCCTAATGCCTGTCACGTCCAGAAGATTGAGCCCCTCTGAACGCAGTGATCTCCTGGGTATGTAAGGGGTAAGCCGCTCCCTCAGGTACACTGGCCCCAAACCATATAAGGCCTTGAAATATGAGATATATCCCAAATATATTCCAGGTCCCCTTGTGTTTTTCTACTCTAAAATGTAATGAAATGATAAAGGGCACATCTCTGAATCACACACGTAATAGCTAAAAACCAAGGGAAATATATAGCGGGTTAACATTCTCCTTATATATTTCCAAATTATAAATAACCCAAGATTGATACAATTTAACCCTTTTTATCAGAGTTGCCATTAATGTATTTCCAACATGTGAAGCAAGTGCTCATTATGAACATGTATAAAAGCCAGTCTTTTTTCCTAAAGGAATTATTGATGAGATGGAGTATATTATTTATTCATAGTTATTGATTTAAGATTATTTCTTTTCATTACCAGCCTTGTAGCATAATAAACACCAGACTAACTACTTTCCCTTTCCCATACATTAGCATGGCAATATTATTCCTTATTTATTTCTGAATAATGCTGTTGGGACTTTAGCATTTACTCTGCAATTTTCTCTTGGGTACATTTACCTTTCAGCTATGTGGGGGCTACGTTCTAATAAAACAGATTATTATTCAAGTAGGATTGTTTCTGACATCTGCTGTAGCCATAACGAAATCTTGCTTGCTCATCATTCCTACAGATATTCCTTTAAATCTCATAGACTCCTACAAACTGCTTCTGAATCACTATGAAAGGAACCAGCTTATACAGTATTTATACCAAGGTAATGCCACTAAACTTTAATGTACACTAAAGGTTATTCTGCAGTCTTTTCACTATTAGAGGTTCCTAAAGCATTTCAGCCCCAAGGAAATTTGTAATTTTGATAAATTAGCATAAATAAAGAAATCATAGAAACTCCCTGGAGGCTCGGGGCGGCTTACATCAGACATGAGTGATACAATAAAACAGTAAAAACAGTAAAACATAAAACTGACTAGCCAGGTGGGAAGGCCTGCCCAAAACAGATAAGTCTTGCACGCTCTCCAAAACGCTAGTAAGTCTTGGAGCATATGGACTTCAAGCGGAAGAGTGTTCCAAAGAGACGGAGCCGCAGCAGAGAAGGCCCTGCGCCTGGTCTTTGTAGATCGTATGATCTTGAGACTGGGAACTACAAGCAGCATTTGATCTTCAGAAGTGGTCTCTGAGGTTGATAAAAGGTGAGTTGATTTTTTTGATATAACGGTCTGTGGCCATGTAATGCCTTGAAGGTGAGGACCAGCAGCTTAAAGATGATTTGATGCTTAACCGGAAGCCAGTGAAGTTTTTGCAGAATTGGAGTGATGTGGCACCTTGCAAGGGCCCCCTCCAAGAGTCTAGCAGCAGCATTTTGGACCAATTTAAGTCTACAGATGGTAGACCCTGGTAAGCCGATGTAAAGAGCATTGCCATAGTCTAGTCTCGAGATGACTAAGGCCTGGATCACTGTGGCCAGGTCATCTCTACGGAGGTAGGGGACCATGCGTCTGATACGACGCAGATGGAAGAAGGCCGTTCCACTGATGATGGAAGCCCAGGTTTCCACCATCAGTGGAACGGCCTTCTTCCATCTGCGTCGTATCAGACGCATGGTCCCCTACCTCCATAGAGATGACCTGGCCACAGTGATCCAGGCCTTAGTCATCTTGAGACTAGACTATGGCAATGCTCTTTACATCGGCTTACCAGGGTCTGATGGTGGACACCTGGGATTCCATCATCAATCGAGAGTCTAATTGGACACCCAGGCTCTTCACTCGATGTGAAGGGTGCAATGTCTTGCCGTCTAGGATCGGTAAATTGATGGTCCCACCACTCGGGGAGCCCAGCCACAAGATCTCCATTTTTGCAGGGTTCACTTTCAGCCTGCTAGACCGAAGCCATCTGGTAACGGATGACCAGCCATCTTCAGGATAAGTTGAGTGTCATCGGCGTATTGATAACACTCTAACCTGAAGTCTTGGACCAGCTGTGCAAGAGATCGCATGTAGATGTACCATAAGAGGGGGGAGAGGATGGCTCCTTGGGGCACTCCACAAGATAGGGGAGACCTTTCCGATATCTGCCCTCCCCACTCAACCTGCCGATTTCGATTACAGAGGAAGGAGGACAGCCAGTCGAGAACTGTACCTCTGATTCCCACAGCCGAGAGCCGATGAATCAGAAGGTCATGGTCAACCTTGTCAAAAGCTGCTGTGAGATCTAGCAACACCAGAAGAGCCGACCCTCCCTGATCCAGTTGGCAGTGGAGTTGGTCCACGATGGATACCAGCACCGTCTCCATTCCATGTCCAGCCCAGAAGCCAGACTGAAAGGGGTCTAAACCAGCTGTGTCGTCAAGGAACTGTTGTAATTGTTCCGCAACAGCTCTCTCGATCATCTTTCCAAGGAAGGGAAGATTTGACACAGGGCGATAGTTCGCTAGGATTGAGAGGTCTAAGTCTGGCTTCTTTAGAAGTGGAGCAACTATGGCAGCTTTTTGAGCTTCTGGAAATATTCCTTGTGCCAGAGAAGTGTTGATAATCTTTCTTAGAGGATCACATAAACCCCCCAGGTTTATGTGATCCAGACAGGCATGGTTTGACCAGACAGGAGGGGCACGGATCGAGGGAACAGGTGGTCGATCTTGCTGCAGCCACCAGCTTCCATGGCCGGATTACCCATAAGGCCAGACTAGGCCATGGCCTCGGGCGGCGGATTTTGGGGCCGGCATTTCCGGCCCTGAAGGAAGGGGTGAAGGAAGGAGTGGCGCCCGCCCGCGGGACAAGGAGCCGGGGGGAAGTCCCACCGCCCCTAGGGCGATTGACGCGACGGGCGCCACTCCTTCCCTCAGTGAGGAGAGGAGGTGCGCCAGTGCGAACGCAGCGGCGGGGGAAGTCATGTGAGTCTCCCTAAGGGCAGGACTTCCGGCGGCGCCTTGTGCGTCACGCCGGCAGCGGCTCCGCCCCTCCTCCCTTCAGTGAAGGGAGGGGGGCGGAACCGGCGTGACGCACAAGGCGCTGCCGGAAGTCCCGCCCTTAGGAAGACTCACGTGACTTCCCCCCCCCCGCCGCCCCCCCCGCTCGCCCGTGCCCCAAACACGAGCGGGCGGCGGTGGAGAAGCCGTGTGAGTCGCCGTAGCGGTGGGGACTTCAGCGCGCCTTCTCCTTCTCGCGGTTCCGCCCCCCTCCCTTCACTGAGGGAGAAGGCAGTCCCTCAGTGAAGGGAGGGGGGCGGAACCGGCGAGAAGGAGAAGGCGCCGCTGGAAGTCCCACCACTACGGCAACTCACGCGGCTTTCCCCACCGCCGCCCGTTCGTGTTTGGGGCATGGGCGAGCGGGGGGGGGGCGGCAGCAGGGGAAGTCGCATGAGTCTCCCTAAGGGCGGGACTTCCGGCGGCGCCTTGTGCGTCACGCCGGTTCCGCCCCCTCCCTTCACTGAAGGGAGGAGGGGCAGAGCCGCTGCCGGCGTGACGCACAAGGCGCTGCCGGGAGTCCGCCCTTAGGGAGACTCACGCGCCTTCCCCGCCGCCCCCGGCACACCTCCTCCCCTCACTGAGGGAAGGAGCTGCGCCGGTGTGAGTGCGGGCAGCAGCGGGAAAGCCGCGTGAGTCTCCCTAAGGGCGGGACTTCTGGCGGCGCCTTGTGCGTCATGCCGCCCCCGCCCCCGCAAGAGGCCCCACCCTGGGGGGGGGGGGGTTTAGACCGGGCGGCCTCAGGCGGCACAGGCCGCTAATCCGGCCCTGCCAGCTTCTCTATATCATCTGCATCAAGCAGATAAACCACCCAGTGTATGCTTTTATAATGTAGTTTGAATAGCATTGAACTGCATTATGTGACTCTACACCAACTGTATAATGCAATGGAAGCTGTATTATGTGGCAGTGTAGATCCAGCCTATGACTCTGGAGATCAGGGTTCAAATCCCCACTCAGACACAGATACCCATTGGGTGATCTCTTTCTCAGCCTCAGAAGAATGCAAAACCCCCAAAAATTATGCCCAAAAAAATGCCACAAGTTGGAAATGACATTATTACAATCATATCATAACAATCAACAAAATTTCTTAGAGTCAAAAGCATTCTTTTGGCTATGACTTTGCTACTTGCAACATATTTTATTCTTCTTTATTTCCCTCCTAAACCTAGAATTTAACCATGAAGAATGACTAAAGTTGCAAAACACCTGCCTAATGACATCTGGTTAGGTAGCAATAAATTATTCTGCGGGGTAAGTCGGTAAATTAAACTGTGGTTTTCAGGTTAACATCTTGTGAAAAGGGTGCTTTGACTGAAGTGCCTGGGTACACAATAAAACAACTCCAATTAATGGAGCCCTTGAAAAATGCTGAAGATTTTTCCCATTTTCCTCTTGCTAAAAATCACATGGGCCATACAATAGGGAACTGTGAACCATTAAGCTTCTGTTATGTTTATGTCTACAATTCAGCAGAGACCAGAATGTGTTGTTGCAAAAATAGACATGTGAATTGTTTTGGTATATGTAAACAGGAATGAATGGGTGGTTTATATTCCAGAATATCATAGCAATCTAGTATACTGCTCTACTTGAGAAGTGAAACATATTTATTATTTATTTATTTGAGACAATTTAATTCTGCCCTTCTCACCCTCAGGGTGGAGCACAACATGTCTCTCTCGGCATTACTTCGCGAACGAAGATTCTTAGGAAGGACTCATCCCACGCTTTTTACAAGCGCGTCGATGACTAAAAAGGCCAATCTGAGATAGGCAAGTTTGGTTGCAGAAAGCACAGCACAAAGTCTCCTTGGGTGATGTTGTTTCCAATTTGTGGTTCTTTCTGCGTTGTCATTTCTCTTCGAGACCCATTTGGTGTGTCTTCTCGAAAAAGGCTGCAGCATTGTGGATAGTGCGTCTCCATGCCTCCATGTTCGGCCAGGGTGGACCACTGTTGGTAATCAATCTGGCCAATCCTGAGATGTTGTTTCAGGGAGTCCTTATATCTCTTTTTGGGGCACCTCTCTTACGCTGACCCGCAATATTTATTTTATTTATTTATTATTCGGGCTTCTATGCCGCCGACTCCCTGAGGCTCGCGGCGGCTTACAGGAGCCAAAAGCACAATAAAACACAAGGCAATAAAACAGTTAAAAACAGCAGTAACACAATAAAACAATGACGCAATTCAAGAATGAGCATCACATCGACCCAGAACGAACGAGCAGATGGCGGGGCATGAGCCGGACCTACCCGCCGAAGGCCTGCTTAAACAGGTAGGTTTTGCAGGCCCGTCTGAATGGGAGCAAGTCCTTCATGGCCCGGGTTCCGGCCGGGAGGGCGTTCCACAGCGTAGGAGCTATGACAGAGAACGCCCTCCGGCGGGTAGAAGTCAGTCTTACAAGCTTCGCCGAAGGTATCTCCAAGAGGTTGGAATCCTCGGACTGTAGTGATCTCGAAGGGCAGTATGGGGTGAGACGGTCCCTCAGATACGCTGGCCCCAGACCGTGCAAGGCCTTAAAGGTAAGAACAAGCACTTTGAAGGCGATCCGGTGCTCGATTGGCAGCCAGTGCAGATCCTGCAAAACAGGTGTTATGTGGCAACCTGCTGGGGTGCCAGACAGGAGCCGGGCGGCAGTGTTCTGCACCAGCTTGAGCTTCTGGGTCGCCGACAGAGGAAGGCCAACGTAGAGCGCATTGCAGTAATCTAGCCTTGAGATGACCGTGGCTTGGATCACCGTGGCCAGGTCATTCCGGGAGAGATAGGGGCCAGCCTCCTTGCCTGTCGTAGATGAAAGAAGGCAATCTTGCTGACCGCAGAGACCTGGGCCTCCATGGTCAGCTGGGAGTCCAAGTGGACCCCCAGGCTCTTGACGGAAGATGATGGGCATAACGCCACACCATCCAGGGTCGGAAGCAATAGTTCACAATAGAGTAGTATCTTTGGGAGGTGGTGGTCCTCCATCCTAGAGACGTGCCCTGCCCAGCGCAGCTGTGTTCTCAATAGCATGGCCTCAACGCTGGTGATCCCTGCTTGCTCAAGGACAGCAACATTCGTCACATAGTCGGTCCAGTGTATATTTAGGATTGTGCAAAGACCGCGCTGATGAAAGCGTTCGAGGAGTCGTAGGGGTTGGCGATAGGTGGCCCATGTTTCAGACCCATAGAGGAGAATAGACAGTACGATAGCTCTTACATGATACAACTAATGAAAAATGAACTGGACACAGCACAACATGTATACAGCCAACATCCAATGGCGGGACATAAAACCATAGATGTACACACACGTTAAAATCACTTACATCCACTTTAAAATCAATTGTTTAGAAACCATCTCAGGACACAATGCTGTTATTGCGTCATTGCACTGGCCCAAAGGCTTGGCCCCATAGCCAGATCTTCACTATCCTTCTGAAGGACAGGAGGGAGGAGGCAGATCTAATATTGCCAGGAAGGGAGTTCCATAGCAGGGGAGGGGCAATAACTGAGAAGGTCCTGTCTCTAGTCCCCACCAAGCATGCTTGTGACCGTGGTGGGATTGAGAGCAGAGCCTCCCTAGAAGACCTTAGTCTTCATGGTGGTTTGTAAAGAGAGATGTGTTCAGACAGGTAAACTGTGCTCTTTTCATTTTTATAGGCTCTATCATTGTCACTCTCACTCCAGGACCGGGATGTGGCATGGTTAGCGGAGAGCTAGCTGCATTAAATCACTACTGTAAACAAAAGTTGTATAATACAGTCAAACCCCCTATAAGTGTACTCTAACAACAGATAAACAAGGAGACAATGCAGTGCTAAAAGCTGTAATCATAAATTCAAAGATAAACATCAAGCAGTGGCATTGAAATGTACAAACATCATGAAAATCATCACAATGGTGTCCTCTGTTCAAACAATATATGAATGACCATTGCTTGTACTCACAGTCCCCCAGTGTTCAAATGAATAACGAAAATAGTTCTGCAGTGCGGCACTAGAACAAATGAACGGTGCTGCCCACTGGCAGTCGCGGTTGCAGATAGCTGTAGTAAATAATAACCAAAACAAATAAGCCCCCCGAGTGACTGTGGCCAAAAAAGCCGCTAAACCCGGAACTCCGAGCCGTGCTGAGGCAAGCCTCCCGACGTAGCGTGATGACGTCGGGCGGGACGTAACTCCGCCCTCCTGTTGGTGGGGGCCGGAGAAAATGCTCCATTTGAGGGGGATGCTGGCGAGCGATGCAAAACGGTCCTGCTGATGCGATACAGAGGTTCCCAGATAAACAATAAATCCCGCAATGGGCAAGGCCCTCCGTCTACGGGAGACAGTATGGGGATCCTTCCCGTTTCGGGTGCTTCTTCAGGATGGTTGGCGACCAGGAAAGTTCACAACTATTCAAAGTAAACAATAAATCAGTACTCCATAAGAATAGTAGGGTTGACAAGCAGGGTAGGAAAAAAGTCTTACCAAATGTTGCTTTCTAGGTTCTCCCCAATGGGTGAGACCGTGCGATGTGGTAGTCAAATAATAATATGCCAAATGGCAATAATGACCAAAGATCCGGTCCAGGCTCAGGCCTCTAAGAGGCTTATATTCAAGGAGCCGGGGAAGGCACAGCTGGGACTACAAGGGATGTGTCTTGAAGCAGCTAATCAATTCAGTAATGCATTTAAACTGACAGGCTCGTTTAACCCTTTGGGTTGCTCACAGGCACAGTGTACTATCCATTTGAGTTCAGTTTTAAGCAAGGTAGCTTGTAAGTCAGCATGGGGCTGTACCCCCACCTTTTCTAATCCAGCAAACTTGAACTCCGGTGTGGAGTTATGGTGTTCCTTGAAGTGTCTATAAAGATATACATCTTCATTGCCAGAGAGGATTTTCAATCTGTGTTCCCTCATCCTTGCCCTCAGCTGGCCTTTCGTCACCCCAACATAAAGTAACGGGCACGAGAAATAAAGTAGGTATACGCATTTTTCGGTGGCGCAGGTGCAAAACTGATGGAGTTTGATTGTATTCAACGTGCCAGGTATTTCAATTTGCTTTAGGGGGCTCACAAAGTCACAGCAAATGCAGAGGCCACACTTGAAGGTTCCAGCTTGGAAACTACTCATTGTTTTCTTTCTAGCCCCAAGATCGGAGTGAGTCAGCCAATCACCCACATTGGTGGTGCGTTTGTACGCTGGCATGGGTGGTCTATCCAATCCGGTAATGTCTGCAACCAAAGGCCAGTGGCTTTTGACCACATTGAGTATCTTTTTACTCTGAGGAGTATACTTCAGTGGCCAGATCAGTCTGTCAGATGTGGTTCTGACTTTATATTTGAGTAAGTCTTCTCGTGGTGTACAATCGGCTTTGTGTTTGGCACGTTCGATCAGGTCCAGAGGGTATCCCCATTTGCGGAAGTTCTCCATCAGCACGGTGGCTTGTGCCTCATAATCTGTACTAGTGGTGGAATTCCTTTTAGTTCTAATTAACTGTGAGTAAGGGAGATTATTCTTTAACGGTAATGGGTGGAAGCTCCCATAGTGCAAAAGAGAATTCTTTGCAATCGGCCTCGTATATGGTCTCACTGCAAGACTATCATCCCTCTTAAAGATGGTGATGTCCAAGAAATTCACCTCTTTATTGCTATAGGTGGTAGTGAACTTTATATTGGGATGCCGGGAGTCTAGCCATCGATCACAATCTGTCTGACGAGTGTCAGGTGTCAGTAGGAGCAGGACATCATCTATATAGCGCCACCAGTGTAAAACCTTGGAGGCAGTTGTTCCGGATGATGTGTGGCAATGTAGATGTTGATCCTCCAACAACTTCACAAACAGGTTCGCTATGGTAGGTGCGGCCGGGGAACCCATGGCCACACCCCCTTTCTGGATATAGAACTGTTGTTCAAATCTGAAATAGTTGTACTCAGTGATGCAATCCAATATGTCAAGGAGGAAGCCGGTGGGGGGTAGGAGAGGTTTGGGTCTACTATTGAGTACTCTTTCTATAATTGTTCTAGATTCTTCTAGTGGAACGTTTGTATAAAGCGAGGTGATATCTGACGTCGCCAAAATGGTACCCGCAGGGAGTTTGATATGTTCTATTTTTTGATCAAATCCGTCGTATCTCTAATATATGAAGGCATGGTCTGCACAAAAGGTTGCAGTATATTATCGAGGTATCTGGCAAGTGCTTCCAAAATACTCTCCCTGGCCAAGACAATTGGCCTACCTGGCACAGCAAAAGACCCCTTATGGGTCTTTGGGAGATGGTAAAATACCGGTATCCTAGGATTATCCTTGACTAAATACTTGGCTAATTTGGGGTCTATGTAGCCCATGCTTTCGCCGTAGTAAACAATATTGGAGATAGTCTTCAAAAACCTCTGTGTGGGGTCAGAATCTATCTTCTCGTAGAACCTCCAATCCTGGAGTTGTCTCTCAGCTTCTCTTCTGTAATCAGTGGTGTTTTGAAGCATGACCCCCCTCCTTTGTCCGTCTTCTTGATGACAATGGCATTATCGTTGCCTAGTTGTTTGAGAGCTGCCGCGTCTTGAGGAGACAAATTTGCACGATGATTCTTTAAGTCGATCTTTTGAGTTTCTTTCAAGACTACATTCTCAAAGGCCCTAATGTTGGCAGAAGGATTAGTCGGTATAAATTTACTCTTGATATAAAAGGAGGAAGAAGATTTATCTTGTGTGGTTTTATCCTTAAAGTGATCCCTAAGACGAATATTACGAAATAGGGTAGCTAAGTCCCTTCTAAGGTCTAGTCGGCTGTAGTTGGGGGTCATAACAAAGGAAAGTCCCTTATTGATAGTCCTTTTGAGGTGAGGGGATAACTGGACATCAGATAGATTAACTATCATGTCATTTTTTTGGAGCTGGGACCCTTGGGAAAACCCTGTTTATAGAACCCAGCTTGTGGTCTATTTCTTTTTGGATATTGTTTGGTTTGGGGTTGAGATGTGCTGGAGGAATCTGATTGGGCATTTGTCTCCTCTCCTGAGGAAGGTGATGTCCCCGAGTCTACTCTGAACTTCACACCTCTTCGTCCCTTCCTCTGATAAGGTTTTTTAAACCAGATGTGTAGCCTGTTCTTCCTGTAATCTTCTCTATCCCGATTAAGCTTCTTTAATTTATCATTCCTAATCTCTAGGTGTAGCTTGGCACATTCTTCAGATATTTCTTGGGCAGGAGTCGGTTGAAGATTATCTGCTAGGTCCTTTTTGATGTCGTCTATCTCAATTATCAGCTCATCAATCTCTTTGTTGGTCCTCTGCAGAAGTAAAAATAATAAATCTTTCGAGCAGTTGGTTGTAATCTCGTACTAGTCCTTAAGGAGTGCACTATCCTCCTTATAAGTACCTGGCCCCCACCAACAGGAGGGCAGAGTTATGTCCCGCCCAACGTCATCACACTACGTCGGGAGGCTTGCCTCAGCACGGCTCGGAGTTCCGGGTTTAGCGGCTTTTTTGGCCACAGTCACTCGGGGGGCTTATTTGTTTTGGTTATTATTTACTACAGCTATCTGCAACCGCGACTGCCAGTGGGCAGCACCGTTCATTTGTTCTAGTGCCACACTGCAGAACTATTTTCGTTATTCATTTGAACGCTGGGGGACTGTGAGTACAAGCAACGGTCATTCATATATTGTTTGAACAGAGGACACCATTGTGATGATTTTCATGATGTTTGTACATTTCAATGCCACTGCTTGATGTTTATCTTTGAATTTATGATTACAGCTTTTAGCACTGCATTGTCTCCTTGTTTATCTGTTGTTAAATTAAATCACTACTGACCAAGCGACCATGAATTCGAAGCCAGTCTAGGTTGGAGTGAGCTTCGGGCAATTTGTCTAGCTTGTTGTCAACGTACGCAGCCCAAAAGAGTTGCATCTGTCAAGTAGCAAATTTAGGTACTGCTTATGCGGGGAGGCTAATTTAACTAATTTACGATGCCATAAAAATCTCCCAGCAGCATGCAGAAGAATGAGGTAGTACTCCATCAAAGGACTCAGTGTCACAATGGACGGTGAAGTGGCAGCTCCCCCTGTGGTTGGAATTGAGCCAGAATCCAGCATACCCTCATGAAGCCAGAAAAACTTGGGCACAGCTGGAATGTTGAAATTGCCTCTGCATCTGTCTATATATGTTGTGTGTCTAACTGGCATTGAATGTTTGCCATGTATATGTGCAGTGTAATCCGCCCTGAGTCCCCTGCAGGGTGAGAAGGGTGGAATATAAATACTGTAAATAAAATAAATAAATAAATTGATAAATCCCATACTTTCACCTTTTAAAAAAAGGAATGTGCACCCTCTTTTGAAACCAATTCACATTCATTGAATCATCTGATGGAATAATATTCAAAACTATTTCCTCTCTGGATGGAAATGGGGTTTCCTGGGGTCCGCAGGATGTTACTCTGCGGGATTACACCCTTGATTGAAATTGTACTCCTGTGACGCTGAGCATATTGCCTTGAATAATGACTGCCGCTTGACAAAGCCCTAGCGAAACGGATCGGGCCCTGCAGCTCCACCGTTGCGGCCCTCTGCGTCCTTCCATCCTTGGGCTTGGCCACCTTTCAGGCTACAACGGGATCGCTACTTCGTTTCCCCTACGGGAGCATTAGATTACCATTTGCGGCTTGCATTGCATTGTGCTTGGGATTTTTCATCAGAACATTTGCAGCAAGAGCTACTTCCTCCTTCCCCAGTCGTGCACCCCCCTCCCCTTAGATGTGGTTTTGAGGGTCAGGGCATTATTAGACTGTGGATTATAGTCCATGTTGTGACATTATTTACCTCCGGAGACAGCTCTTTGCATTGCTGCGGAACTTTATCCTCTCCCCATTCGCACAGCCTGCTCCTTTATATCGCCTAGTAGCTGGTATGTAAACGTGACCCGTCTGTATGAGTATTCTACTATGTATGTATTTATTACTGCACTATATAGAAATTAGGCCTTTTGAGCCCACACCCAGATAAATATATATTTTGTATATTATAATGGTTATGTCCTCTTGTGTTAGTTACTCCACCACCAGAGACTGCCACGGTCAGCTCGTGAGAATCTCCTCTATGTCCCTGGCCCTAGAGAGGTCCGTTTGGAGTCCACAAGACAGAGATCCTTCTCAATCGCAGCACCAATCTTGTGGAACTCCCTCCCTACCGCCAGACCAAAGAGCCACTCCTGTTCTACATACATTTTAGGGGCACTCAAGACATGGCTTTTCAGAAGAGCCTATGATTGTTAGTAACAAGCGGTGATTATGTAACCTGTTCATTTTAATTGTGTAAGTCGCCCAGAGCACCTTTGGTGGAGGGCCACTCATAAGAAATAAAGTTAGTTAGTTAGTTAGTAATGTAGATGTACCCAACTTAGCAATTATACAATTAGCAACTATCAGCTCTGCTCCTCACCAAGTCAATCACGCTTGGTCCATGTACTTGGGGCGTGTATGCAACTCACACTAAACCACATGCATATATACTAGATTCCAAATAGTACAGTCAAGACACCTCAGAACACAAATTTACCTTTCAACTCTCCAAAGACAGAAAAAATAAAAATAACTTTGGGACCAGCATTTGTTCCATCTTGCTTTTTGTTTGAGGAAGCAAAAAAAAATCCACCAGCCAAGCCAACCAAGGACCACTAGTGCTTTGCTTCTTTATTTTACCTGCTCCATTTATATACAATTGTCTGCAGACTCTTAAGTTCATGACAGGTTATACCACAATATATTTGCTAATCTTTGCGATGCCTCAGGACTCTCTATTGTATTTGCTACAACAGATTAACAGATATTTTTCAGTACATAAAAACACAGAAGCAGCCACTGGAACATGAGATTTCAATTCACTGGGAGCAATTACTAAGTAGGTGCCGCAGTTTGACTTGTTTTTGAAAATGTGCCTGAGAACACAAAGTTTTCTGTGTAATTAATGAGCAACTCATTCTATGCTGTGTTTCAAAGCTCGGTGAATGATCTTTTCATTACATAGAAAACACTTCAATGATTTTTAAAAAATGTAAAACAGCAACCATGATACATAAGTGTAATTACTTCTTGAATAATATAATTTGGGGGTTTCCAAATATGTTAACCCGTAACATAACTATTTCTTCGTTTATATGCCACAATTCTATGTACTATCAGTTTCAGATTCTGGGATGGTGATGATCTAATTCTGATTTCTTTTAGGGAAATATCTTAGAAAGATAGCAGTCCAATAGCCAATATTAGGGAGAATAACAGGAATTTTGGGCATAAACTTTACTTTTCTTATTCACAGTTGCTATAGCATTTGTTTTTATTTTTAGACAATTCTCTACCATATTTTTACTCTTCAAAACTCATTTGTTTTGGCTATTGTTTCTCTGTAGTTTTGTCCTCCCCTTTATCACCATTTGATGCCACTAGGGCAGTGTTTCTCAACCTTTTTTGAGCACACCTTTGGCATTAAAAAAATCCGGGGGCACACCACCAACCAAAATGACACAAAATGACACTCTAACACAGTAAAGAATGGCTGTGGGGTGGTGGCCTGCTGGGAGCAGCTGGTGGGAGTGCCGAAGCCGGGGGAGGAGGCGGAGCCATGCCGCGCCATGCCCCATCCCTCCCCCCAGCTTCAGCTATCCCAGCAGCTGCTCCAGCCTTGAGGGGGAGTGCCAAGCCAGGGGTGGCAGAGCCAACACAATGTTGGCTTGTCACTGTCCCCTCAAGGCTGGAGCAGCTCCTGGGAGTGCCGAAGCCAGGGGGAGGAGGTGGAGCCAGGCCGCGCCATGCCCCTCCCCTCCCCCAGCTTCAGCTCTCCCACAGAGGAGGACCATGAGCGGTGGACGGGCTTCAGTGGGCGGGGCTCCTCCTCCATGCAGCTTCAGCGAGCGAGGGGCGAGAGTCATGGCAGGAGTCATGGCGGATTGGAGGCTGGCTGGGGAAACAGACAAAGGAGGCAGCGCCCCAGCCCCTTCTTCTTTTTTCTTCGCCACCTCCCGGCCCTTCCTCCTCCTCCCCCATAATGTCAGAAGACAATCATACTTATACAACACTCAAGAATTACATGCATTTATTCCAAAATGGACTTTCTTTGACTTTTTGGTTCAGGAGAGCAAGGTTAGCTGTAAAGGCCTTTGTTGAAGCAGCCAGCAATGATACTACATTTCATTATTCCATTAATGCCCTTTCCCTGCCTACACAGTGGGCGGGGAAAGGTTATTACCTCCTCCCATGAAGGGAGGCAATTGGTTCCCTGGATGAACCTTCTGGGGAGGGGCGGAGCCTGCCTATGGTGTTGGGGCAGCCTCCTGCTTCATTCCCATTTGAGGTATTGACCCACCACTCCCGCCCGGTGACAGTATAGTGGTCGCCTTAGGGGCCGGGTAGGAATTTTTTCCCCTTCTATGTTCTAGGGTTTTTTTTGCCTACCCTGTACTGTTATTGGGACTTTCTGGGATCTATAAATAGGACAGCATAAATAGTTTAGACACCCATATTCACTCACACACTCTTCAATCTACTAGAGGTACCTAGTATTAAGATCAGTAGGCTGTCGAGCACCCGGCAGAGAGCATTTACAGTGGCCGCTCCGACCCTCTGGAACTCTTTGCCGGAGGAGATACGAGCACTACGGGGTTTGTTGGCTTTCCACAAGTCTGTGAAGACTTGGTTATATAGGCAGGCATTTGGTCCCAACTGATGCCTCCTATAGCTTGCCAGCTGCCAACATACCGTCCTGCCATGTATTGCTTCTGCATACTGTTACTTGCCGGGATCAGTTGTGGGAGTGGGGTTGTTGGGTATACGTCTTTTATCTGTTTTATTGATGTTTTATTGATTTTATGCTGTAAACCGCTCTGGGCTCCAGAGAGAGCGGTCTACCAAATCGAATTTATAAATACATAAATAAATTATAAAAATAAATAAAGTTGGTTGGGCCAGTGCACAAACACACTCACCTGGATGGCTGTTGAAGGGTGAGGGGGATACCATTGGTCCAGAAATTTTGAGAGTCCGGTTAAGTATTTTCAGAGAGGTTTTATTGTGTTTTCCTTGAGAGTTTGCCCAGTTTTGTGTTATAGGGGACTCAGGGGAGTTTCCCAGTGTAGCCGAGGGGTTGTTCGCTTGCGGATGCTACCTCGACTAGGCCACAACTTGTTCCCTTGACACCTGAGTTTAGTGAGGTTAAACTTAAATCGGTAACTTTTAAATAAAGGTTGCCCAAGTTTGATCCAATTACTGTTGTCTGTCTCATTATTTCGGGGGGTGGAAGGTAATGCTTAGGTTTGTTAAGATTATAGATTAAAAACTATTGAAAAACTGAAAACCTCATTCTCTCCCAGCAGGTCATTCTGGAGTTCGCAAACAATCTGTTATAGAGCAGAAATGTTTTTTTCTTTTTTTAAAAAAAAACAAAATGTCACTTTGGGGACAAGGATGACCAGCTTAAGGCTTCTGTGATTTATTTCTTAAATTGATACTTCTTTGAGATGTTACCACCTTTTGTTAAACAGATGGTAATGTGAGGATTTCAACTACTGTTCCACTACTGTCTGCATAAAATGTGGGAAATATCTTCTTAAAGCCCACTAGTTCCACAAACATTGAGAATTCCTCTCAATCTCACTGATGTGCCAAGAGGTGGGGAACCTTCACACTTAACACACCAAATATGAAAACTTCCCTGTGTGCTTCTGCAAGCACTCAATGTGAGGCCTTTTCCCTGATCCCCAACTCTGTGTGAGAACCTCTTCATGGCACCGTTGTGTGACAATAACTATTGTATCAATCTACTGCAGGTGTGCTCACACTTTTTCAGCATGCGAGCTACTTATAAAACAACCAAGTCAAAATGATCTCCCTACCCACTACTCAGAAAGCCATAAAAGCAAAATATTTGGAAATTAATTTCAGTGAGAGCCATATAATATATTTTAAGACTGAATTCAACTAAATGTGAGTATAATAAGCCCCTGAATTCATTCATAATAATAATGATGATAATATTCATTCAGCCTCTGCTAATAATAATAACAACAACAGGTTCCTAGAGTAGAAGGAGATCTCCAAGGGCCATCCAGTCCAACCTCCTTCTGCCATAAGGGAAAAACACAATCAAAGCATTCCTCACAGATGGCCATTTAGCCTCTGATAACAACAACAACAACAACGGGTTCCTAGAATAGGAGGAGACCTCCAAGGGCCATCAAGTCCAACCTCCTTCTGCACCTGGGCAGCATCGGGAGCCTGCGGGGTAGGACTGAGCTTTCCTCCCACCCTGCCTGCGATCTACCAGGACGCCCTACGTGATCTACCAGTAGATCGCGATCTACCTAATGAGCACCCCTGTACTAGACTATACAGGCCTTTGGAGCGATTCCAACCAACCCTATTGGTGATTGCCACTGCTAACTGTCGTCTGGTTCACAAATGCTACCCAACTTAAAGCTTAAACAGTTTGCAGAGATACTCAGAGAAGGCTGAGTCAAGCAAAGCAGTAGATCGCGATCTACCTAATGAGCACCTCTGATCTACTGTAAATACTCTTTAAGTTTCTATGAAGATTTATACTAGTTTTGCCCCCAACAGAACTCAACCCTTCCACCTTCAATGCTGTCACCATTGACAACCTGTCTGAAACCAAACTTATAATGACAGGGATCCTGGAGACCAGATGTGTGTGTGTGTGTGTGTGTGTGTGTATGTGTGTGTGTATATATATATATTAGGCATGTTTTAGAACCCAAAAATGGCGATTCTAAAATCAAATGGGGGGGGGGGATTTTTTTTGATTAGTAAAAGAAAGACTTACAAAAAAATTTCCAAAAATTTCTGAAATGTAACTTAAGTACTAACGAAATTCGTTAGTATTTCGTATGCCAGAGCATGCGCATTCCAGATGGTTTTGGCCTACGACTCCCAGAAATCCTAACAGCTGGTAAATTGGCTGGGATTTCTGGGAGTTGTGGGCCAAAACTTGAATAAAACCACACTGAATTCTAGATGGGACTCTCCAAATAGGAAGGAGGGAGGGAAGGAGGGAGGGAGGGGAGGGGGTATTCTATTCTTGGAAACAGCAAAAAGGAGGAGGAGGGCCCCCCGCTCCTCGCTGCCCTCTCTCACCCCGATCCTGAGGAGCGAGGGGCCCAAGTTTGCCCAGGCTGAGAGGAAAAGGAAGAGGCCTGAGGCTGTGAGGAATGGTGGGAGTTGAAGTCCAAAACACGTACCTGGAGGGCTGAAGTTGGCCCCTGTGGTGGGGCAAGGCAGAGCAACGGGGAAGAGAAGCATCTGAGAGAGCGCAGGGAGCGAGCGGAGGAGCAGCGCGCGCGCGCGCGCGTGTGTGTGTGAAGCTGGCCCCTGCGATGGGGCATGGCAGCAGAGCAACGGGGAAGAGAAGGAGGGGGAAGCGTGGAGGACTACACTTTCCAGAATGCATTGCCTACCTAGCAGCAGCGTCACTTCCAGTTCCCCATAGAAATGCGGGAAAAGAAGAAGCTGAATGAAGGCGGGAAGGAAATGAGGGGGAGAAGACAGGGAGAAGTGAGTACGTAGTACAATAATTAAGAATTTATTACGATCATAACGCAAATTGTTGGCCTCAAGGACCGTAAAAGGAAGCCTACTTCCGGGTTCGCGGCAGCGATCCGTATAAAGCTCAAAAGTCCCATTACATACGAATCACTTACGAATCCTTTTAATTTCCGTTTCATTTTTCTCATGCCTATTATATATATATATATATATATATATATATATATATATATATATAACAATGCACCAGTTTCACCAGTTTCATTTGTTTATTAATGCATATACCATAGGTCATTCTCATTCACACAAATAAACACAATTTGTAAGAAAGCAACAATCTAAAACACTGCATAAAACAATTGGCATACAGGTCTTGCCTATTAAAATTCAATACCATTGAGATCCAATATATTGTCAAAAATGAAGTTATTTAAATAAGAGTGTCCCCATAACAGTTAACTGACTTGACTCCTTCATCTGGTCCTCTTACTGAAATCATTGATTTCTTTTTAAGTGAAAGCCTTCATTTAGACCTCAGAATCCAGGATGTTGTCCAAATAATCTTGTTATCTTATTCTTGCTTTAAAACACTTGATCTGGCATAGAGGACATTGGCTAACTTGCATTCCTCATCTTTTATTTCCTTCTTGTTCCTTGCACATCATCATGCTCCAAGAGAACTCCTTACTTACTGGGGTATGCGTGTGTGTGGATTGGGTCAAAAGTTCTACTGTCCTTACTTCCCAACTGTCTTCCAATCTTCATTGATCCCTCTTCTTAGCAGTCTCAGTACTTTAGTTCACCTAATTCTAAATCTTAACAGGGTTCCTCATCCTGAAGCAACTGTATTCTGTGAGATATCTGATATTTGTGAAGTTCTCTCATAGTATTTGCCGTTCCCCTGTGAAATTATTGTGCATATCTTTCCCTTTCGAGACAATTGTGTGTGAATGTGGTTTATTGATTCCAAATGACCTAAGTTGCCAAGGTCACAAGATTCCTTGTAGGCATGAGTACTCAAAACATGCTTGAGTTAAAGCATATGCTCTGAGGTCATACCTGGTAACAACAGCTAGGGAAAAGGAAGCACATCATAAGTATTCTGGCAGATCTTCACACACTGTTAATAGTACTGTCACGTCTCAGCCATCATTTCATGTAGAATTTTTTTTCCTTTTGAAAAAGGTGACTTAATACGCTTCCCTTGGATTCCTCATGTCTATCATTTTTCCCTCATTAAATCATTCATTCCAATTCTGTATCAATGTGGAAAATTTTTGAGAACCAATACAAAAATTCTATGCCACTTGTTGGACCTTTTCCACTTATAGATTCATATTGAAAGGAATATGTATCATGATCGGCAATAGGGCAACAGTTAATATTGTTACTTTTTTAGTGTTAAGAGAAATAGGATTATATTTTATTTATTTCATTTATATGTCAGCTTTTTCCCAGAGCAGGACTTCAGCCAGCTCCCAAAAACAATAAGTTAAAGCATGTATCATACAATCTAAAATTGTTTGTGTTACTTCTGAAATATTTTCAGAATGACGGGGAGATTGTCTCATTCTGTGGGTGTGGGGGGGTCTATTTTACTACTTTAAGAATATTTTTGGTCTCTCTCGGCATTACTTACGATTCTTAGGAAGGACTCATCCCACACTTTTTACAAGCGCGTTGATGACTAAAAAGGCCAATCTGAGATAGGCAAGTGCAGTTGCAGAAAGCACAGCAGAAAGTCTCCTTGGGTGATGTTGTTTCCAAGTTGTGGTTCTTTCTGCGTTGTCGTTTCTCTTTGAGACCCTTTTGGCGTGTCTTCTCGAAAGAGGCCACAGCATTGTGGATAGTGCGTCTCCATGCCTCCCCATGTGAGGCCAGGGTGGACCATTGTTGGTGATCAATCTGGCTAAGCCTGAGATGTTGTTTCAGGGAGTCCTTGTATCTCTTTTGGGGGGCGCCTCTCTTGTGCTGACCCGTGGTGAGTTCACCATAGAGTAGTATCTTTGGGAGGCGGTGGTCCTCCATCCTAGAGACACGCCCTGCCCAGTGCAGCTGTGTTCTCAATAGCATGGCTTCAACACTGGTGATCCCTGCTTGCTCAAGGACAGCAACGTTCGTCACATAGTCGGTCCAGTATATATTTAGGATTGTGCGAAAACAGCGCTGATGAAAGTGAGGAGTCGTAGGTGTTGGTGATCGGTGACCCATGTTTCAGACCCATAGAGGAGAATAGACAATACAATAGCTCTGTACACACTGATTTTGGCACTTTGCCTCAGGTGCTTGTTGCTCTAGACAACACATTGTTGTTTATTTTTTATTTATTTCAATTATATGACACCTTTTTCCTAGGGCAGGACTTCAGCCTGCTCCCAAAAACAGTGTTAAAACATTTATCATACAATCTAAAATTGTTTGTGTTACTTCTGAAATCTTTTCAGGATGATGGGGAGATTGTCTTATTTTGTGTGTGTGTGGGGGGGGGTCTCTTTTACTATTTTAAGTATATTTTTGGTAAAACAACAATAACCAAAGTATTTTACTTTCAATGAGATATGTGGTATGTTATATTTTTATATAATATGTAAAGAATAAAACACATTAATAACTCATACTTTCCCCCATTGCCACTGTCACAACAGACTCCAGTTCAGAGAGCCAAACCCAATTGAAATGTAAATAGTTTGTTTTAATATTCACAGAGTCTCTGGATTTGCAAAATAAAAGCACTTAATGGTCAGTGAAAACGCTAACAAAAGGAAGCCTTAACCAGCATGAAAACAAACAGGGAGAAAAAGCCTGCATTCAAAATGCCAAAACTCTTTAGCAAAATCAAAGCAGAACAAACAGAGAGAGGCACGCTGAGGGCAGCAGAGAAGATGTCGTCATCAGAATCAATCCAAGGTCATCAGCATTGAAGTCATCAAAGGGTCATCCAAGAAGGTATCCACAGGGGCGTAGGAGAGAGGTGTTCCAGGAGCAAGGCCAAGGCCAAGGAGAGGAGAGGAGATAGATGTAGAAGCGAAGACACAACCCACAACCCACAGCCCAACTGGGGAGCAATCCAGTGGAGTTCAAACCCCACCACAGGAAGCAGCAGAATCAGTCTGGAAACAAGGCTTCAAGATGCAAGATGACAGGATACAAGATGCAAGAGTCCTAGGATCCAAAGGCAACTCCTTGCTAGCCACAGAGGTTAGTCCCAAAATGCCCACCTTTTAAGCTCAATACAGGTCAGATCCACTTGATGAGGTCGACGCCCTACAATCATCCTCAGGTGTTACTCTCCCAGCAGCTGCTGCCCTTTGACTGACCCTCCAAGATTTCCACCTGTGGTTAAGACTTAGAACTTCCCACCCATTGTCTGGGGACTCTGAGGGCCAATCCTGATCATCAGTGAATCCTACCCAGGCGTCTGAACTTGTGGGCTCCGCACAAGCTCTCTGAATTTCCCTTACTTGAGTACAATCCATTTCAGTAGAAATGTCCTCTGTACTCTGACTCCCATCATTCCCAGAGAATCCCTCAGATGTCTCAGAGTCTGTAGGTGCTGTAATTATTTGCTTGACTCTCTTGAGTTGCAAGTGATCCTCTTCACTTGACTCACTTGACTCATGAGTAAGCCTCTTTCTGCAAACACCAGTACTCCTGTTACAAACAGCCCCACCCAGTTCCATACTCTCCCCAGATGCTGAGCCATCAGAGTCTTCTGAATCACTACTATCAGTAGCAGTCACAACAGCCACCACTCATACTTTACCAGCATAGCTGTATTTGCATAGGGGCGACAGCAGGAGTAAAAAACCCACAAGGGAGAGTGACGTTGAGGAAAGCATGGTGCTGGAGAAAGAATCTACATGAAAATGGCAGCTGGTTTTTACCTTTATTTAACTTTGTTATAAGACCTTGAAAAAAGTGTATCCTCAAGCACAGCAGACCCACAGCATTTTGTCCCACAGGATCACAGCCTAACATCCACTGAAAACAAACAAGATAGTCATTGGGAAGTGTATCTCATGGTTTCAATTACAGAAAACATTCATGTTTGCTTAATCAAATTTTACTGCAGAAGGGATTTGGATGTTTTCTGGGCTGGTCACACCATTGAAATTACAAGTGTCTTATGCATTTGAAATGTTTTCAGTCTATGCACATTTTGTAATTAACCTGCATTTAATGTGTCTTCAACCCTTTGTTTCAAGGACTTTCCCCTCACTCCTAATTCTGGTAACATTATTTCCATAGAGGTGCAAATGTCAGAGCTACTAAGAGAAATGGATTTACTCTATGACAGAGTCTGGTTGGCCATATGCTTTCCTACTGACAAAGGTCAAGCATCTGCTCCCAGAAATCCCAAAACAAGCACAACACCAACAGGTGCTCAGGGAAGTTTCATTAGAGAAAAACACACGGAAAACCCAGATATTTCCTCAAAACACTGTGTCCATTTTAAACACTTAAGTGAGGCTTTTGTTATATATAGACCTCACAAATAGATGGAAAAGGAAGATCTCTAAAAATGAACAATTCATCAGTACATCTGGCTCAGTTGTGTAGCCTGCACTCCAAAATTCAAGAAAGCAAAACAGAAAAATACGGAACGTGTTGCTTAACATTTGTCTGAATTATTCTGTTGAATTGGAAAGTTGAAGATATTTAGTATGCTGGTTTTCTCCTTTTAGAGGACCTAAATGCTGCATCTGGAAACTTTGAGAACATCTGCCATTGTCCAGGCTTTTGGATATGCACAACTGCATTAAAAACCTTTCCCTTTCAAAAATGTGTGTACATACACACAACTTGTAGTTTTGAAAATAGATATATAATACAATTCCTTCATCCTTAGGGGACATATTTTCTGGACTTTGTGTGAATATGTAAAATTGTGTTTAATAGTGAGACCTACTGAAATATAGGAGCTCTGGCCCAAGTACACTATAGAGTTTAGCTAGAGCAGTGTTTCCCAACCAGTGTGCCGTGAGCGATCATCAGGTGTGCCGTGGGAAATTGGAACCTCCAATCCCCTTTCTTCCCCCTCCTGCCGAACACTTTTTCTTCTCCACTCGGGCTCCCTTCTTCCCAGCCTCGCTCTGCTTGCTTTGCCTCGCTTTGCTCTGGGGCGAGTCTGCGCAGTAGCGCCCGCACCGGTCATGTCTTCCCCCCTCCCTTCCTGAACACGCTCACGCTGCCCCCTCGGATCAAAAAGGCAGCAGAAGCAGTAGTGTAGAAGAAAAAGAAAGTGTTCGGCAGGAGGGGAAGAAAGGGCGCAAAGGGGAGGAAGAGGTCTCTGTCGAAAGCTGGCATGGGCAAACTTGGACCTTCCAGGTGTTTTGGACTCCAACTCCCACCATTCCTAGGAGCCTCAGGCTGTTTTCCTTCCCCCCCCCCCATAGCCATTTAAGCAGGAAAGGGCCTCAGGCTGTTAGGAATGGTGGGAATTGAAGTCCAAAGCACCCAAAGGGCCAAAGTTTTCCCATGCCTGTTTTAGGGACCTTAAAGTGGTGAGCCTCCTTCCAACATTGTGATTCTGGATAGAAAACAAACAACATAGCATAACATTGTTTGAGTCCACAGTGCTCTCTGGGTGTAGGTGAACTACAACTTCCAAACTCAATGTCAATTCCCAAGCAAACCCTTTCAGTACTTTCTGTTGGTAATGAGAGATCAATATGCCAAGTTTGGTTCAATTCCATTGTTGCAAGAGTTCAGGATGCCCTTTGATTGTGTGTTAACTATAAATCCCAGAAACTGTAACTCCCAAATGTCAAGGTCTATTTTCCCCTGAACTCCATCTGTGTTCACATTTGGACATATTGAGTATTCATGCCAAGATTGGTCCTGATCCAACATTGTTGGAGTCCACAGTGCTCTCTGGATATAGGTGAGCTACAACTCCAAAACCCAAGGTCTATGCCCACCAAACTCTTATATTTTCTCTTGGTTATGGGAGTTCTGTGTGGGAAGTTTGTGTCTTTCCGCCATTCCTGCCAGGATATCTATGTTGTGTTCATCGAAACAGGTCCAGGTTTCACACTGAGTGTATAAATACATTTAAAAACATATTAACTATATGTATGACTGTGTTAGAGTGTCATTTTGTGTCATTTTGGTTGGTGGTGTGCCCCAGGATTTTGTAAATGTAAAAAATGTGCTGCAGCTCAAAAAAGGTTGAAAAACACTGAGCTAGAGGATGTATAAAACCTTAGAGAGGACATATTTAGAATGAAATCACAGGTGCCAGTCCCATGAGTATGAGGTGTGTAATGTATTCCTGACTTCCACAAGGCAGTCTCTCTATCCTTCTAACCATGTGAGTGCAGAGTGAAAGGTTAGAATGAAAAGGGTACTCCCGTGCATCGAAAAGCAATTCATAATGTTTGAAGGTCCATTCATAATTATATTCTATACATATCTTGTGGATACAACAGAATGGAACAGCTGTATTTCCCAGGGCATCTTTGGGTTCATTTTCGGCGCATCTCTCTTTAGATTTCTCAGCCATTAACCCATAGCACAAATCCACCAATCTCAAATTTGAGGATTGTCAGATACTGAAACATGTGCTCAATCTATCCAGTTAAATCTGCTTGGTATGCACTTAGTGTATCCTCCCCTCGATAAATCATTGGGAAGAATAAAAGTAACCACATGCTAGCTTTCCTAGATGGTAACTCTTATTATGTGGGATTCTCTCATTTCATCTCCCTCCCCTCCGCTCCGCTCTTTTGTGATTCCACGAGTTCATGGTGAGAAAATAAAGACAGGATTCAGCTGAACTACTGGTGTCAAGTATTCCATCAAATGGGGATATATATCTCTTTCTCTTTAGTGTCTTTTCAGAAAGGCTGGCTAGGGATCAAGTTATTAAAAATCTTATAGCTTTTGTTTCAGTTATTGAACTGGCATTAAATCAAAGAGGCATTGTTATTCCAGCTGTATCTGCAGCTTTTCATGGCCTCGCTGCTATTACTGCACTTCATTGACTATGCCAAAGGATGCCGCACCAGCCAGCCACGTGTGTAACTGGTGCCCAAATCTAGATCATCTCGAATTTAGTGTGTTTGGAATTTACAGTCAGCCCACTGCATTCGCTGGGGTTAGGGGCAGCAGATCGGCACTGCTTGTGTTATTGGATCTCACAGCAGCGTTTGATACAGTCGATTATGATCTATTGACGTAGCTGGAGTGAGGGGGACAGCTTTGAACTGGCTGTCCTCCTTCCTTCACAATCGGAAGAAACAAGTGCAGAGGGGAGGCGTCTGGCCCCCTATTTGTCCCGAAATGTTCTAGCCATGGTAATCCAAGCCACAGTCATCTCAAGACTTGACTACTGTAACGCTCTTTACATTGGCCTACCCTTGACCGTGATCCGGAAACTTAAGCTAGTGCAGAATGCTGCAGCTCGGCTACTCGCTGGGGAGCCCGCGACGTGCCGTATAACTCCAATCCTGCAGGATCTGTACTGGCTACCAATTGAATACCGGATCACCTTCAAGGTGTTAGTTCTTACCTTCAAGGCCTTATATGGTCTGGGGCCAGTGTACCTACGGGATCGCCTGATTCCATATAACCCCCCGAGAGCACTGCGTTCAGAAGACATGAATCTTCTAACCATTCCCAATGTAAAGTTCTTTCATTTGACATCTACTAGGCCAGGGCTGTCCAACTGCCGGCCCTGCAGGTGTTTTGGACTTCAAATCCCAGAAAGCCTAACAGCTGGTAAACTGGCTAGGATTTCTGGGAGTTGGAGTCCAAAACACCTGCAGGGCCGGCAGTTGGACAGCCCTGTACTAGCCGATGAGCCTTCTCCATCATTGCTCCAACATTGTGGAATGCGAGCTCTGTGAAATCTGAACACCTTTCGCAGAGCATGTAAGACACACTTGTTTAGGCAGGCTTTTGAAGGCTTGTGATCCTTGTCTGGGTTCTTTTGTGTTTTATTAATTTTACTGTTTTACTGTATTTTATCCACCTATGTTTGACTCATTGTGTTGTAAACTGCCCCGAGCCTCTAGGAATGGCTGTGCACAAGTCTAATTTTTAAAAGACTTATCTGAAAGCAAAAAACAGTGACTAGATGGATTGCTATTTTTTTAACCTGAAATAATACCTTTACAGGAATGTCTAGTTACTTCAGTAGGTATCTATGGTCACTTTCACTGGACGCTGATAATAGAATCAGGTCCTCCATCATGATAAGAGGAAATTGACCATAGGTTTACACTGAAGAACCTAGAGCTCCCTAGAGAGAATATTTTAATCAAATTTGTGAACAGTCAAATCCACCAAAAGTTTAAACTGCAAATGTGAAGGGACAACTGTATACATAATTGCACTATATTATATTCCTATTTTAACCACCATAGCTACATTCTATAGAATATGTTGGTTTGTAGTTTGGTGATGCACTCTGGCTGTCGCAGCAGACACCAGTTCAGAGAGCTAAACCCAATTGAAGTGTAAATAGTTTGTTTTAAGAGTCTCTGGAGATAAGTATTTGCAAAACAAAAGCACTTAATGGTCAGTGAAAACTCTAACAAAAGGAAGCCTTAACCGGCATGAAAACAAACGGAGAAAAAGCCTGCATTCAAAACGCCAAAAACTCTTTAGCAAAATCAAAGCAAAACAGAGAAAGGCACGGTGAAAGCAGCAGAGAAGATGTCATCGTCAGAATCAATCCAAGGTCATCAGCATTTGAAGTCATCAAAGGGTTGTCCAAGAAGGTATCCACAGGGGCGTAGGAGAGATGTAATCCACTTTCACACTGTACAAGTATGGAACTAGTCTACAAAGTGGGCAACATATTACAGAGTCTGGGGATTTGTAGTTTGGGGAGGGGTATTTAGAATTCACTGCCAGTGTTGTGATTGAGCCTCCAGCTGCTGATAGTAGTGATTCACTCTGATGGCTCAGCATCAATGGAGAGAGGAGATAGACATAGAAGCGAAGACACAACCCACAGTCTAACTGGGGAGCAATCCAGTGGAGTTCAAGCCCCACCACAGGAAGCAGCAGAATCAGTCTGGAAACAAGGCTTCAAGATGCAAGATAACAGGATACAACAGTCCTAGGATCCAAAGGCAACTCTTTGCTAGCCACAGAGGTTAGTCCCAAAATGCCCACCTTTTAAGCTCACTACAAGTCAGGTCCACTTGATGATGTCATCATCCTCAGGTGTTACTCTCCCAGCAGCTGCTGCCCTTTGACTGACCCTCCAAGATTTCCACCTGTGGTTAAGACTTAGAACACCCCCCCATTGTCTGGGGACTCTGAGGGCCAATCCTGATCATCAGTGAATCCTACCCAGGTGTCTGAACTTGTGGGCTCCTCACAAACCCTCTAAATTTCTCTTACTTGAGTACAATCCATTTCAGGAGAAATGTCCTCTGTAATCTGACTCCCAACATTCCCAGAGAATCCCTCAAATGTCTCAGAGTCTGTAGGTGCTGTAATTATTTGCTCGACTCTCTTGAGTTGCAAGTGATCCTCTTCACTTGACTCACTTGACTCACGAGTAAGCCTCTTTCTGCAAACACCAGTACTCCTGTTACGAACAGCCCCACCCAGTTCCATACTCTCCCCAGATGCTGAGCCATCAGAGTCTTCTGAATCACTACTATCAGTAGCAGCTGGAGGCTCAATCACAACACTGGCAGTGAATTCTAAATACCCCTCCCCAAACTACAAATCCCCAGACTCTGTAATATGTTGCCATGGCCACTAAAAGTAGACTCATAGTTCCATACTTGTACAGTGTGAAAGTGAGCCTGATTTCAAATGGCTTTTCCAGACCGATCATTTAGAATATCAACAGAGTACATTTCTTGCATCACTGCTTGGGCATCAGTCCTTTTGTTTGAGAAACACATCATTATGGAGTATAATATAGTAATTGTGCCAGCCAAAGAAGACAATGTAGCTCAGGGAACAGTGCAGATAGTGCCCATGACAACACAGATAACAGCAGAGGCCACTGTCAATTTGTGTGACATTTACATCTTTATTCAAACAGTAAAAAGAGAATGGAAAATGAATGACAAAAAGAGAGAAAACTGAAGTCTTCATCCTTGGATTGCATGAAGGATATCCTGTAGGAGAGGTAAAAGTCATCAGATGATCATTGCAACAACTTCACATCCTAATCGCAGCAGTTTGTAGTGTGAAGGGGAAAAAACCAATAGGGCCACACTACCCTGTTCTGGCCCAGCCCACTTCTGGAAAATGTGGGTCACCTCCTGGCATCACTTCTGTTCTGGCATGATAATACAGAAGCAGCTGGGGATTAGATACTTTGCAGCATCATAGCACAATCAGGGGCTATTGATGGGTTTTACCTGTCAATAGCAGGGACATGTTTCTTATGGGAAGGTGGCAGGCTAGGTGGAGGTCCAACACCATATAAAGGATATATACACACTGTTCTGGTTTAGTTTTGTTATTGTTGCAGGTCCCATGTGGCTCTCGCTCAGGAGGAGGGTCCTGGTATATGGGCATAGTTACATCTAATGGGCAGAGCCGCATGCCAGAAAGTTCTACTTTGGCCAGCAGTAGGGCCTCTCCTCCATTGCCATGTTGGAGTGGAAGGGTAGACATGGTCTATACTGGCACGGTTTGTTACCCCTGTTATTTGAATCCGGGAGTGGTTTGCCTCCTGATGTTTTAGTGATAAACCTTGGGGGTAACAATTTAGGTTCGTTGACTGGCAAGGCGTTGCTCCTATAGGCCCGGGCAGACTTAGAGAGGATATGGTATGCATGGCCTCGAGTACACATCATCTGATCCGCCATGGTGCCATGCATGAGTTGGTATGGCGGTGGAGATGTGAGGGTTCTTGAAAAGGTGAGAAAGAGAGTGAACCAGGCCATGTGCACGGTAGTGACCAGTAGTAATGGGTCCTACCTCTGACACCCAGAGGTCATGCTCGACAACCCGTTGTTTTACAGAGCAGATGGAGTCTATCTCTCAGATTAGGGCAACTGTGTGTTTGTGTCTGACTTAGAGAGCGGTATTAGGGGTGTGTTAGAGGACTTAGCAGTGATGGGGACAAAGTGGACACTTGCCCCCAATCTGTGGCGGAAATTGATAGGGAAATCACCAACAGGGGTGAGGGCCATTATTATTTTATTTATTTATTTATTTATTTATTTATTTATTTATTTATTTGACTTATTAGCCGCCACTCCCAGTGACTCGGGCGGCTTACATCAACACCACGATAAAATCACAATCTACAATAGCATTAAAACCACAGAATAAAACAATTCCTAAAAGAAAACACAGTCTCAGAAGATAGCATATCACAGCTCAAAGGCCTGCCGGAATAGGACCGACTTGCAGGCCTTCCAAAAAGCCAACAGATTGCGCAAGGCCCTAACCTCTGGAGGTAATGCCCTTTCTCCAGAGGACTGGGGCGATGATGGAGAATGCCCTTCTCCATGTTTAAGTTAGATGGTATTGCTTGACATTGGGCATGGCTAGAAGGTTCTGCAGCAGCTTGAGTTTCCGGGTCACCGACAAAGGCAGGCCAATGTAGAGAGCATTATAGTAGTCTAGCCATTAAGTTAAACACTCACCTTAAAGTTCAAGTTGTTGAGTGAGTAAAGTTAAATGGCCCTGGAATGGGAAGAGGCTGATCTCACTATCTGGAGAGCAGACCTCTTACTCATTTCCCTATAAGGTTTGGCCTGGTTGGATAATCAGGCAATCCAGGTGTATCGCCCGCAAATTATTGTGATAAACCGGGTTGGGTTGTTATCTCGACTTGGTTACACCTTGATTCCTGACACCCCCTGAGTTAAGTTAAGGAAATTTAAATAGGTAACATTTAAATAAAAGTTGCCCAATTTGAACCGAGTTTACTGTGTGTCGTCTCTTTATTCAGGGGGTTGGCGGGCAAGAGATATGGAGCGGAGGAGAGTGCAAAGAAGTAAGATAGAAAGAAGGAAAGGAAAGAAAAAAAGGAATGGAGGTCAGTGCCTTTCCGTCTCAATATACCACTTTTTTTCTCCAAGCCGTAATTTTTCATGAATTTTCATAGGCAGCACTGGTTTATTAAAATTAATTTGAATCATATTCAGTGTTGCCATCTATACTTAGCACACACTATGACAGGGACATCTTTCTTAGGTTAAGGAGTTAACGGAAAATAATCAAAGTTAGAAATTATTTCCAGAACCTTAAACAAATGGTATGCTTATGAGAATCTGAATCATACTTCTGAGCATTTATAAACACTGCTTGAACAATTTTGCAGCACCACAAAATCAAACTGCAAATTTGCATGCAGGGAATGAAACCACAAAACAGAATGCATATTTAAAATGCAGCTTTCATTGAGAATTGGTGTGGAAAGAGATGTGACCTGTTTCAATAACTTTCAAGAGTTTCTATATGCATAAGTCATTCCACCGAATTTCTACCTGTATAATCACAGTTCTCCATATTTAATTCACCTGCCTCAATTCACACTGCTTTTTCTATGTGTCAACGATAAGAGCAAAGCATTTGAATTTCAGAATGTCAGGTCCGAATCGTGCAATTCTTTAGCAATCATTGGTCCAACACATCTTCCACTGCCCTAATTTAAAGAGAATTCATAGAAAGATTCTTTAGCAGAAGCCATTTGAATCCCTACTATAGATATGAACAATTATAATTATTATTATTATTTATACACCGCCACTCCCCAAAGGCTCAGAGCGGTTTTCAAACAGAACAATAAAGTTAACGGTAAATAACCACAAACACACAACCAGGCATGTAGCCAGGGGGGGCTAAGGGCCCCGAAATTCTCCCGAAAGGCCTTACTGGTACATTATTTAAACTGTTATGTTTATTCATATCATGATCTGATCACCATGCTCATTATATCCCACCTTCATGGGGTTATTGGGATAACAATACAAAAGGTTTGCTAAACCCCTCTTCCACCCAGTCTCAGCCCCCCGAACCAAACTCAGCCCCGAACTGAAAACGGCCCTGCACACAACATATAATAAATAACAGTTCAGGACTACCCTATGCCCACCGTTCTAATATTAATCAAGCTGCATGGCCTCTAATTCCTATTTGAGGCCTTCGGATCTTGAGGAGCCGGTGTAAAGCTCAACTCTCCCTGGAAAACTTTCGGCTGTATGGGTGAGCCCAAAGATTTTTTGTCTTGAGTTCCTGTAGCAAGTGAAGGGGTACAATTATTCCCTTTTAATGTGGAAGATGCCTTCCTATCCGGTCTTCTAGGATCAGTGATTTTTGGGCTGGCAGAGTTTGATGTTTGGGGAAGGGAGGCTGACTTTGCAGCTCCTGCTCTGTGCCAGCTAGCAAAACCCATTCCCCAGAAGGTCCGGGTCTTAAAGCGCCTCCGACGGGGACCCCTTTTTCTGGGCTTACGCCTGGTTAGAGACTCCACCTCCGCCCATAGGTGGAGCCTCTAACCAAATCTTAGTCTTAGCCCGGTCCTCAGGGCATAGTGATGGTATGTGTCCTTGTTCCTCCGAGTCCTCTGAGGATCTTTCAGCTGGTCCTGTGCTTCCTGTTTCCCTCTCGCGAGGTCTTCGGTGCACCTTGGGTTGACTTGTCTGACTGGCTAGAGTTGGAACTGCGCATGCACCAGAGTTTCCCAGGGCTTGTTGTTATTAAAGAAGGAAAGCTGCTGGCGTTTTCAAGGCCGGCCACCGTCTTCAATGTCTGACTTTTTGAGAGCGACAGGCAGCGGCGACAGCAGCGTTTCTCACCAGCGAGAGCGGACGCAGGGAGGTCGGGTCCCCGTCCAAGAATCGCTGACACATCCAGTGTCTTGAACGACGGGGACAATGGGTGGATGCTGTCGCAATCGGCTGCTTCCAGCTTTCTCCAGCCAGTCCAGGGGCAGGGATTTTCCAGGCTCGCGCCAAAAGGACAGCGCCTTCCAAATAAGCACCCACCTATTTGAGATGGAGTCTGCACTATCCTCTCCATCTCCTCCAACTTCCCGGGCTTCTGTGGCAGCTCCAATTCTACACCACGGCCTCCAGCAGGAGGGCAGGCTGCTAGCACCGTATCCCTCGCCGACCCAGGTCTCCCGGCCCACTCCTCAATTCTGAGGTTATTTTTTCAGTATGCAATATTGACATGATCCAACCCTTTTCTCATGTCATTAATTGTAATGCCTTGTAGACTGCATGGCATTATTTCCCTAGAACAACATTGCCTTTAAACTTTGAATTATTTATTTATTCATTTATTTATTGTTTCAATTTCTATACCGCTCCATTCCCGCAGGCTCGGGGCAGTTTACATAATGTAATATGTAAATATGCAAATGAATATTGCTACACAGTTATTGGCAGTTAACTAGAGATTCTGGAGTCAAATCCTACACCCATTTAGCCATCCTTCTACACAAGAATAGTGCTTTAATTCCACTCTAACAGTCAAAGTGCATCCTATGAAATCATGGGATATGTAGTACAGGGAATCACGAAAGCTCTCCAGCAGACAATTCTGTATGCCTCATGTAACTCCACATTCAACAGTTTCATAAAATGGAGCCCTAGTATTTGAAGTTGTGTCAAAGTGCTATGATTAGAGTGAAGGGGCACCAGAGCTGTCAATATAGCAGTGGGATAAATGGAAGCATCAATATTTAGAGAAACTTTCTGATTGTTTTGCATTAGTGTTTCCTCACCAACCTGTTCCTCTGCTCATTAGTTTGACTACAGCTCCTAACACCTGCTCACTTTTTGGATTTCTCCTGTACAAAAGCCAGTTTCACAAAAATGCCCTGCAAGCCAAAAGCTCTGTCTCTAGCCACCTATCACATTCCTCCTTGAATTTATAACTAAATGCAAACTACATGTGTGTCTATGTGCCTCCAAGTCATCTGTCAACTTATGGAACTCTGTGAATTTTATAGGATTTTATCAGTAATAGTTTTATCAGTAATAGTTATATGTAAATGATTATCAATTTTTCCCACTGGGCACACTAACAGCTAATTTAATAATTTCCTTTCTTGCTATGATAAACTACATTTTTCCAGGTGTTATTCGCAGACTCTGATTTATTTGGGGAAAAATCCACGCCAATGCACGCAAAAGGCCATTTTCTTGTTATCTCTAGAAAAAATATATACAGTAGACTGTAACTCAAGCAACCAGTACTCTCAAGCAAGTGGCAAAAAAATGAAAGCAACAATCATGCATTGACAAAGCTGTTTTTATAATACAACTAGCTTGGGGACCTGGCCCTGCTAGTTACATAAGAACATAAGAAGAGCCATGCTGAATCGGACCTCAGCTCATCTAGTCCAGCATTCTGTATCACACAGTGGCCCACCAGTTGTACACGGGGATCTCGAGCAGAGGGAGGGCAAAACCTGACCTGCTCCCGACCCTCCACAACCAGTACCCAGGGAAATCCTGCCTACCTCAACCAACTCCGAGGTGGCACTTGAATGTCCTTTTCAGTAACTACCGATACACTTGGTATCCATGAATCTGTCTAATCCTGCCTTGAAGTTGTTCAGGCTGACAGCTGTCACAACCTCTTCTGGAAGTGAGTTCCATAACCCAATGACCCTCTGGGTGAAGAAATATTTCCCTTTATTAGTCTTAACTTTCCTACCTTGGAGCTTCAGGGAGTGCCCTCTAGTCCTAGTGTTTTGTGACAAAGAAAACAGGTTTTCTTTATTCACCTTTTCTATCCCATGCATGATTTTATACACTTCGATCAAGTCACCTCTTAAACGCTGTCTTTCAAGGCTGAAAAGACCAAGGCGTTGCAACCTGGTTTCATAAGGGAGCTGCTCCATCCCTTGGATCATTCTTGTTGCCCTTCTTTGTACCTTTTCCAGTTCCGTTATATCCTTCTTAAGGTGCGGAGACCAGAATTGTACACAGTACTCCAAATGTGGCCTTACCATCGATTTGTAGAGAGGTAATACAACATTTGCCGACCTATTTTTGATTCCCTTCCTGATCATGCCAAGCATAGAATTTGCTTTTTTCGCTGCTGCTGCGCACTGGGTTGACATCTTCATTGAGCTGTCCACCAAAACCCCAAGATCCCTTTCCTGGTTTGTCTCGGAAAGCTTTGACCCCATCAATTGGTAGGTGTAGTTGGGGTTCTTTGCCCCGATGTGCATGACTTTACACTTGTTTAGGTTAAAATGCATTTGCCACTTTGTTGCCCATTCACTCAATTTCGAGAGATCTTTCTGGAGCTCTTTACAATCAGTTTCATTTTTAACTACCCTGAACAATAGTTATTTGAGAAAGACATTGTGTGCCAAGTTTGGTCCTTATCAGTTGTTTATTTGGCTTGCAGTGGTCTCGGGAAGTGAGTGAAGGTACTTCAAGTCCCATAATTCATGGTCCATCGTCCTCCAAATTGCACCAGGATATAAAGTGGGTCATGGGGATCTGTGTGCCAAATTTGGTCTTGATCAGTCATTGGATGATGTTTGGGAAGTGAATTGGATGAAGGTACTGCAAATCCCATCATTTGTGAGCCATCCTGCCATAAACTGCACCAGGTTTGTGAAGTGGGCCATTGGGCGTCTGTGTGCCAAGTTTGGTCCTGATCCGTCATTGCTGTGGGCCGCAGTGACTGACTGCCTGAGGCCTTTCCTTTTCCCTCTGCGTCACCTTAGAATGTTGGAATGTAGATGACCAATCAGAGTGCTTTATGCAAATACTCCCTCAGGGCAACCAATCCCCTCTGGCAGCTGACTTAGAATGTTGAAGTGCTGAGCTTGGCCAATCAGAGTCCTTTATGCAAATACTCCTTCAGTGGCAAGCAATACCCTATGTCTGGTGCCTTAGAATGTTGGAGTTTTGAGGCAGGCCAATCAGAGTCCTTTATGCAAATAATCCCACAGTGGGAGCCAATCAGAAAGCTGGCACATATCCACAAACACAAAAAACACACATACAAACAAACATTCGCTTTTATTATATAGATAGATAGATATAGATATATAGATATAGATGAAACTGTGTAACATTAAGTTATTTTGCTTTTATTTGCCTTTATTTACTTTTAATTATTGTGTTTCTATATTAATATCAAATCAATACAATTTTTATGATATAATATAGTATGGGGTATAGTTTTAGTTAAGCCTACCAATCCCCATGGGTGCCGGTCAACTGATTTTTGTCCACAGAAGAAGACTCCACTCCGAGGCAGCATATTCCATTATAAAACGATCCTCTTCAATACTATGGAATCTTTATGATATGTTAACTTAGCGTGCAAACTTTTTATTTGAATTCTTCAGCAGGCAAGGTGACAAATAAACCAAGTGAAAAGACTAGAAGGGAAAAAAAATGTGATTGAAGTTTAAGCCATTCATCAGGGCTGTGGAAGAATATCCAGGAATATTTGAATTGGAAATGAAAAGTAAGGCAAGAGCCTAGATCAGGGGTGCTCAGAATGGTGATCTCGATCACCAGGGTGATCTTTGGGCCTCATCCTGGTGATCTTCAGACCCCTGACCAGGTTTTTTGCTGTTGGTCCTCTTCACGCGCCCCTGCACGCTGCAAAGAAGTCCTCCGTCGTTGCTCCTCCCCCCGCTTGCGCGCCGCCTCCAAAAGCACCAGAGTCAAAGAGGCAGAATGGGCCCCCTCTTTTGAATTCCTCCCTCCATCCTTCTCCAGCCACTCAGAGTCATAGGAGACCAAAGGGGGTGGGCCTGGATGACGCGATGCATGGCTGGCCCCGCGCGCATGTGCAGAAGCGCCCATTCTGCCTCTCTGACTTCTTGTGAGCTCTTGGAGGTGGCACGCATGCTGGCGGCGTGGAAGTAGGAGCAACGACGGAGAAGAAGAAGGACGCTTTGGGGTCATTTCCTTACCGCATCTCAAAGGTCGGTCTTTTACTTTGTGGTGGGTGCTTGATTGTTCTGTGACATGTCTCTTTGTTTATTTTTTATGTTTAAAAATGGCATTTTAGTTCCAAAGCCTCTCTGCTTGCTTTGTTCCTTGAGAAATATATGTTGGGGAATATGAAAATGTGGGAGAAATGGGGTGGTTGGATGTATCTTTGCATGCCCCTTTGTTTACCTTGCTGAGTATTAAATGGCCTTGCAGTTCAACAGCCTCTCTTCTTAATTTCTGGCTGATAATATGTGTGGTAATATGGCAGTGTGGGAGAAATGGGGTGGTTGGATGTATTTTATGCTCTGTTTTATATTGTTGTTATTAAATTGAAATGTTGTTGTTTTATAACTTCATTTTATGTAAACTGCCCCGAGCCTGCTGGAAGGAGCGGTACATAAACATGAATAATAAATATAAATAAATAAGAAAATAGTTATACGTTTTACATTTCTGGGTAGGTGATCTTTGTGACTTTTTTTTTTAATCAGTAGCTCCCATGCTGAAAAAGTGTGAGCACCCTGGCCTAGATCATAGAGAGCCTAGACACCTTGAGTCCCCTCCAGGGTGAGAAAGGCTGGGTAGAAACGTTGTAAATAAATAAATTAAATAAATAGATCATAAAGATTCTCATCTGTCCTGTAATATTCTCTCCTTACTTTTTGATCACATAATTCTGCATGGCAGGGGGCTGGCCCCTAGTCTGCCTTCTGACCCTATAATTCTATGGTTCTACTAAAAAAATACACCTTCTATTTCCTATCCTGTTCAACACTTTATGTATAAGATAAAATGTGTTGTCTATGCCAGTTTTTTTTTCAACCTATTTTGAGCCGCGGCACAATTTTACATTTACAAAATCCTGGGGCACACCACCAACCAAAATGACACAAAATGACACTCTAACACAGTGATACATATAGTTGATATGTTTTAAAATACACTCAGTGTGAAACCTGGGCCTGTTTCGATGAACACAACGTAGATATTCTGGCAGGAATGGCAGAAAGACACACACGAAGGTCTTGCTCATTTTAATTTATAGTTAACACACAATCAAAGAGCATCCTGAACTCTTGCAACAATGGAATTGAACCAAACTTGGCACATTGAACTCTCATTACCAACAGAAAGTACTGAAAGGGTTTGCTTGGGAATTGACCTTGAGTTTGGAAGTTGTAGTTCACCTACACCCAGAGGGCACTGTGGACACAAACAATGTTATGTTATGTTGTTGTTTGTTTTCTGTCCACAATCACAATGTTGGAAGGAGGTTAACCACTTTAAGGTCCCTAAAACAGGCATGGGGAAACTTCGGCCCTCTGGGTGCTTTGGACTTCAACTCCCACCTTTCCTAATAGTCTGAGGCCCTTTCCTGCTTAAGTGGCTGAGGGGGGGAAGGAAAAGGGCCTGAGGCTGCTAGGAATGGTGGGAGTTGAAGTCCAAAACACCTGGAAGGTCCAAGTTTGCCCATGCCAACTTTCGACAGAGACCTCTTCCTCCCCCTTCACGCCCTTTCTTCCCCCCTCCTGCCAAACACTTACTTTTTCTTCTCCACTGCCGCTTCTGCCGCCATTTTGATCCGAGGGGGCAGCGTGAGTGTGTTCAGGAGGGGAGGGGGGAGGGAGGAAGACGTGACCTGTGCGGGCACTACTGCGCAGACTCGCCACAGAGCAAAGCGAGGCAAAGCGAGCAGAGCGAGGCTGGGAAGAAGGGAGCCCGAGTGGAGAAGAAAAAGTGTTTGGCAGGAGGGGGAAGAAAGGGGATTGGAGGTTCCAATTTCCCACGGCACACCCGATGATCGCTCACGGCACACTGGTTGGGAAACACTGGTCTTTGCTACAAGCTGATATTGTATTAACCCATTAATTACTGGTGACTATGTTTCTGGCCAGCAGGAATTCTCAGTGTTTTTGCTCTTCAGCCATGGAATCAGGGGACAGGTCTTGTCCTGGATTGGAACCTGGCTAAACTGTAGGAAACAAAGGGTGGTAATAAACGGACATTTCTCTGGGTGGGAAGAGGTGAGAAGTGGCGTACCCCAAGGTTCAGTTTTGGGTCCGTTACTTTTTAATTTATTCATTAATGATCTGGATGTAGGAGTGAATTCTGAGGTAGCAAAGTTTGCAGACGACACTAAATTGTTCAGGGTAGTTAAAAATGAAACTGATTGTAAAGAGCTCCAGAAAGATCTCTCGAAATTGAGTGAATGGGCAACAAAGTGGCAAATGCATTTTAACCTAAACAAGTGTAAAGTCATGCACATCGGGGCAAAGAACACCAACTACACCTACCAATTGATGGGGTCAAAGCTTTCCGAGACAAACCAGGAAAGGGATCTTGGGGTTTTGGTGGACAGCTCAATGAAGATGTCAACCCAGTGCGCAGCAGCAGTGAAAAAAGCAAATTCTATGCTTGGCATGATCAGAAAGGGAATCGAAAATAGGTCAGCAAATGTTGTATTGCCTCTCTACAAATCTATGGTGAGGCCACATCTGGAGTACTGTGTACAATTCTGGTCTCCGCACCTTAAGAAGGATATAACCGAACTGGAAAAGGTACAGAAAAGGGCAACAAGAATGATCCAAGGGATGGAGCGGCTCCCTTATGAAACCAGGTTGCAACGCCTTGGTCTTTTCAGCCTTGAAAGACGGCGTTTAAGAGGTGACTTGATCGAAGTGTATAAAATCATGCATGGGATAGAAAAGGTGAATAAAGAAAAACTATTTTCTTTGTCACAAAACACTAGGACTGGGGGGCACTCCCTGAAGCTCAAGGTAGGAAAATTAGGACTAATAAAGGGAAATATTTCTTCACCCAGAGGGTCATTGGGTTATGGAACTCACTTCCAGAAGAGGTTGTGACAGCTGTCAGCCTGGACAACTTCAAGGCAGGATTAGACAGATTCATGGATACCAAGTGTATCGGTAGTTACTGAAAAGGACATTCAAGTGCCACCTCGGAGTTGGTTGAGGCAGGCAGGATTTCCCTGGGTACTGGTTGTGGGGGGTCGGGAGCAGGTCAGGGTTTTGCCCTCCCTTCTGCTCGAGATCCTCGTGTACAACTGGTGGGCCACTGTGTGATACAGAATGCTGGACTAGATGGACTAGATGATTCAGCATGGCTCTTCTTATGTTCTTATGTTCTTTTTAAAACATCATTTGACAGATTGAAATGACTGATTCAAAATAAAAATGCATACTTATCTTTGCATTCCAAGTAATTTAGTTCTTTTATCAGTGTGACCAATTTTTGTGTGCAGTTCTTCCAGAAAATGAAGTGGCCTAAAGGATTCAAACAGAGAGAGAACAATCATATCTTAAATATTTAATTCGTTCGATGTTGAAGGATATAGCGAATACATCTCAAAGATGACAAAGGCATTCATACCAAATGTTAATGGAAAATAATAGCTTTTACGGTTGGCATAGTTTCTCTTGATCTGGTTAAGATTCTTACCAAAATTCAGTTTTTCTATAGGAATCTTTTTTCTTTGCCCTTCTATGTTGACATCAATTTGAAAGTAAAACAAGGGGATAACATTTAGTGTTAAGACTTTGAAATGTTGTTTTTGCAGGGTGTCTGAGACATAGCCCTTTGTGGTTCTTGGCAATGACAAAGGAGATTTGATATCTTTCTGCACACAACTGGGAAGAGTTTGGTGAGGAAATTATGGGGGACCTGTCTGGTATGGGAGGCCCTACCGCCGGCTATTATGCCACCGCCAGCATAGCTCACAACTTCACTAGGGTACGCAAGCCTCTCCCCCACTGCAAGGGGGCGTATTAGGCAAGCACGGTGTTGGAAACTGTAATGATAATGGGCGCCTTCTGCTAGAGTTTTGTGCAGAACAGCAGCTGACTATTACAAACACCATCTTCCAGCAGAAAGATAGCTTGAAGACCACCTGGATGCATCCCCGATCCAAGCAGTGGCACCTCATTGACTATGTTTTAGTGCGCCAGAGAAACATTCGTGATGTCCGTCATACTCGAGTGATGCCCAGTGCAGAATGTCAAACAGACCATCGCCTTGTAAGATGTAAACTAAATCTACACCTTAAGCTCAAACCTAAGAGGGGTGGCATCTTAAAGAGGAGACTCCAAGTCAACAGTCTTCAACAGGCTGTTGTGAGAGACAACTTCCAGGTAAATCTGCAAGCAAAACTTGAAGTCCACCCTACAGATTCTTCTCCTACAGCGCTCTGGCAACACATCAAAAACAGTATCCTGCAGTCTGCTGGAGAATCCTAGGATTCTCCCTTAAGAAAAACCAAGACTGGTTTGATGAAAACAACCAAGAGATCCAGGAGCTGTTGGCAAAGAAGAGAACCACTCTCCAGGCATTCCTCGCCCAGCCATCTTGCCATGTAAGAAAAGCAGCCTTTCGTCTCGCATGTAGTAAACTCCAACAAAAACTCAGAGACATCCAGAACAAGTGGTGGATTGATTTATCAGAAAAGACACAACGCTGTGCAGATCTCGGTGATCACAGAGGTTTTTATGAAGCTCTCAAAGCAGTGTTTGGACCTACTTATCAGGTCCAAAGCCCTTATACAGTACAGATGGTCAAACACTAATTACTGATAAAACCTCCATCCTGAACCGATGGGCTGAACATTTTCAGGGTCTCTTTAATGCCAGCCGAGTAGTCCAAGGTTCAGCTATCCAACACATGATACAACAACCAATGAAAAATGAACTGGACACAGCTCCCACTCTGGAAGAGACCATTGAGGCCATACAGCAGTTGAAAAATGGCAAGGCAGCCGGGATCGATGGAATCCCACCTGAAGCTTGGAAACAGGGAGGTCATGTACTGCATGCTAAATTCCACGAGCTCCTTGTGAGTTGCTGGGAAAAAGGTGAACTGCCATCAGATCTCCGAGATGCAGTTATCATCACCCTGTATAAGAAAAAGGGAACAAAATCCGATTGCTCAAACTATCGAGGTATAACACTGCTCTCCATTGCTGGAAAAATCCTTGCAAGGATACTCCTGAACAGATTAGTTCCGGCTATTGCAGAAGAACTTCTCCCTGAAAGCCAATGCGGCTTCAGAGCAAATAGGAGCACCACAGATATGGTTTTTGCCCTTAGACAACTGCAAGAGAAATGTAGAGAGCAGAACAAAGGACTCTATGTAACATTTGTCGACCTCACCAAAGCCTTCGACACTGTGAGCAGGAAAGGTCTGTGGCAGATCCTGGAACGTCTAGGATGTCCCCCCAAGTTCCTCAAAATGATTGTCCTGTTACATGAGGGCCAGCACGGTCAAGTCAGATATGGCGATGCTCTCTCGGAGCCCTTTCTCATAACTAATGGAGTGAAACAAGGTTGTGTTCTTGCACCAACCCTATTTACAATCTTCTTCAGCATGATGCTCCAAAGGGCTATGGCAGACCTACAAGAAGAAGACGGCATATATATACGCTATCGTACTGATGGTAGCTTGTTCAACTTAAGCCGTCTGAGGGCTCGCACTAAGACTCTAAACTATCTAGTCCGTGAGCTACTTTTTGCTGACGATGCTGCCCTTGTCGCCCATTCAGAAGCAGCCCTGCAGCGCCTCACATCCTGCTTTGCAACAGCTGCAGAGCTGTTTGGGCTGGAAGTCAGCCTGAAGAAAACAGAAGTCCTCTACCAGCCCGCACCACAGGAAGAACACCACCATCCTCACGTCAGCATAGGCACATCTGTGCTTAAGTCCGTTCAGCAGTTCACCTACCTGGGAAGCATCATCTCTTCAGACGCCAAGATTGACAAAGAGATAGATCACAGATTATCAAAGGCATATAGTGCATTCGGAAGGCTTCACAAAAGAGTCTGGAGCAACAAGCACCTGAGACAAAGCACCAAAATCAGTGTGTACAGAGCTATCATACTGTCCATTCTCCTCTATGGGTCTGAAACATGGGTCACCTATCGCCAACACCTACGACTCCGAGCGCTTTCATCAGCGCTGTCTTCGCACAATCCTAAATATACACTGGACCGACTATGTGACGAATGTTGCTGTCCTTGAGCAAGCAGGGATCACCAGCATTGAGGCCATGCTATTGAGAACACAGCTGCGCTGGGCAGGACACGTCTCTAGGATGGAGGACCACCGCCTCCCAAAGATACTACTCTACGGTGAACTCGCCATGGGTCAGCGCAAGAGAGGCGCCCCCCAAGAGATATAAGGACTCCTGAAACAACATCTCAGGCTTGGCCAGATTGATCACCAACAATGGTCCACCCTGGCCTCACATCGGGAGGCATGGAGAAGCACTATCCACAATGCTGCGGCCTCTTTCGAGAAGACACGCCGAATGGGTCTCGAAGAGAAACGACAACGCAGAAAGAACCGCAACTTGGAAAAAACATCACCCAAGGAGACTTTCTGCTGCGCTTTCTGCAACCGAACTTGCCTATCTCAGATTGGCCTTTTTAGTCATCAACGCGCTTGTAAAAAGCGTGGGATGAGTCCTTCCTGAATCTTCGTTCGCGAAGTAATGCCGAGAGAGAGCGCACAACTGGGAAGAGTTTGGTGAGGAAATTATGGGGGAATCTGAGAAAATATCACAGGATTTGTGAAAATGTTTTGCAAGAAGCTGAGTGTGCAAACAGTGGGTTACAAGCAGCACTGTCAGCTGTAATGAAATGCCTTTCCATAAAGAACATTAGCAAAACTACATTTCAAAAGTACTATAAATATAAGAAGGAAGTTACTTTGACACAATGATAAATTATTTCAAGTTATTTTCCAAAATTGCCACTGTGACAGTTTTGGAGATACTTCTGCATTGTCAATGTTACATTTTTTTTCATTGTGCAGAAAATGCTCATTCCAATGCAGTTTTTCTGTGACAAAACAAAATTATATTTTGGACAGAATAAATTGCAAAAAGAGTTAGAAAATATTGTTGTGGAGTCACAGAATCACAGTCCCGGAAAAGGCTACAAGAGCCATCCAGTTCAATGTGATTTTCCTGCTTCTTGGCAGAAGGTTGAACTGGATTTGGATTCATGCATCTACGGATTACAATTCCCATGTGGCCTAATTTACATAGGCGAAACTAAAAGAAATTTAAGAAATTGGATTTTGGAACATCATTCGAGGATCCGCCTGGGAACGGAGGACTTGCCTCTTTACCTACATTTCAAACAATGCAAACATGGCCCAGACTCTCTTTGGTTTTTCAGCCTACAAAGGGTTACTCAAACTCCACATGGAAATTTAGATCAATTACTTAGAAGGACCGAGACCTGCTGGATTCTCCAATTAAAATCCGAATTTCCTTTGGGTCTTAATGAAAAGTTAAAAATTAACGATCTTCTTTTGTAAGAGGATACACCTGCAATCTAATTAGGGTCTGCATTTATCCAGTAATTCTGGATTACCCAATGCATTTGCCACTTATACGCCACAGAGGGAAGATTTTACCTCTATAGACTAGGTATGAAATACGAATATTAATGTGACTTACATGATATGTTTATAGTTGCTTTATATGGGATGACTGATAGACTATTACATTATATTTCATTTATAGATTAATTTCACTCACTGTGAATCACTATGTATGAATCTCTACTACTGGAAATCATTTACTTGTGAGTCGAGCGGTCTTGAAAGATACCCCGTTGGGTCGAAACGGGAGGAGGGTCCCTATGGTATAACATGTCTTCGTCGGCCTTCTCTCAACTCGCCAATGTGTATTTACCATTGCGGATTACAATTGTACTTACCAGTTGATGTTTATACTGACTGAATCTGATGGACTTGGTTTGAATGTTTGGATTTCCTATGGACTGGAAATATTCGTTGTAAACCACTGACTTAATTTTATTATTTATTTATTTATTAGCTTCGATTTAGTATACCGCTCACTCCGGAGCTCAGAGCGGTTTACAGAAAAGCATAAACATTAAGAGTAATAAAAACAATTTAAACAGTTAAAACACAGCAGACATTGAAAAGTTAAAAGTTAAAAACGCTAGCCCTCAGCACTGGCTGGGGACACAATGAGAGGCCAGGGGAGTCATGGCGGCATGGAGCACAATGTAGTTGAATTAAGGGCCGAACGCCTTCCTAAAGAGCCAAGTCTTCAAGGCCTTGCGGAAGGGCAGAAGCGCGCGGATGGCACGGATCTCCTCCGGGAGGCCGTTCCAGAGACTTGGGGCAACTACAGAGAATGCCCTCCGCCGTGTAGAGGCCAGTCTGCAGGTTCCGAGGGAAGGTATCTCGAGGAGGTTAAGCTCCTCGGAGCGCAGTGATCTCGCGGGCACATAAGGGGTAAGTCGCTCCCTCAGGTACACTGGCCCCAAACCATAAATGGCCTTAAAGGTGAGAACTAACACCTTGAAGAGGACCCGGAATTCAATCGGGAGCCAGTGCAGCTCGCGTAAGAGTGGAGTTGCGTGGAGTTGCGTGGTCAGACCTTGCAGCGCCCAAGAGGAGGCGGGCTGCGGCATGCTGCACCAGCTTAAGCTTCCGGATCATATGATGGAACTTTTGGATTTGTGAACCATAACAAATCTTCTTTATTGATGCACGATTTGTGAAAGATATACATCGAATACCAAGACTTTTACATAAAAAAACTTATTTTGAAAGATACCATTGGATTACAGTCACTCATTTTGAGTTATAGGACTCCGATATATTTGGGATTCCACAGTGATGGGACTTTGTTCACACACGGTGAAGTACTCTCTCTATAATTCCATGTATTGATGTATTTACCCTGTTGTTTCGATAGTGCTTTGTGCTAGCACCTTTCCCCATTTGTAGTCAGGTGGAATTGGATGGCCCACAAGGTCTCTTCCAACTCTATGATTCTATGATTCAAGCCTCTGCCATGCCGGAATCTACACTGAAAACACTCCCAACTGAGTGCTTTAACAGTCTCTGTTAAAAAGAAACTCTAGTAAAGAGATTCCATAATACTTTGAGGCGGCATATTCAATTGTTGAACAGCATTTACCACCAATACGTTCTTCCTAATGTTTAGGGATGCCCTGGATTTATGTCCTAGTTGCTGGACCAACAGTAAACAACCTGGCTCCATCTTCAAACTGACATTCCTCCAAATATTCAAACATGGTTATCGAGTCACCTTGTAATCTTGTGTTCTGTGTTAAACATACCCAGCTCCCTAAGCTGTTCTTTTGGGTGTATTTATTTATTTATTTATTCAAATTTATTCGTCACCACTCCCAGTTGGCTCGGGGCGACTCACATACAATAAAACAACAGCTACAGCATCATATTAAAACCATATCAAAGATTTAAAAACAGTAGCAGTAAATTACACACAGCATCAGAAGAGGCCGAACAGTTTTTCCATTTTGGTTACCTTTCTCCAAACATGCTCCAGTTTGTCAATATACTTTAAAAATACTTTCTCACAGGAATACAATTGTCAAAATTACTTGTTACTTCCTTGAAGAAGAAATACATCCCTATGGGTAAGGCATAGGGATGTATTTTCCTGCCCTTCACTTTCTTTGTCTCTTGCCACATTTTCCTCTTTCGTTTTTATTGCTAAGCACCCTGCCAAGATAGAGAGACTTTGCTGTGCCCACAGCTTGCAGATTTTGCAGATGGGTTTTAACATTAGTCAGGGGTCACTAAAATCCCTTGGAGTACAAGAAGCCAACAAAATTTCTTTGAGAATCGCCTTTATCCAAAGGAGTTCAATACTCTGTAGATGATTCTGGCCGGTGTCCCTCTATTCTTTATTTTCTTTTTATTTCTCATTTACTTTCATATTTGATACCACTGAAAGCACCATACAGTCAGGGTAGGGTTGCCATTTTTTGATATAAGAAATAAGGGACATTTACTGAATTTTTCACAAAAATAAGGGACACTTCATTAAAAACTTGAAACTCTAACATTAGGTAGAAATAGTTTTATTAACAGAATAAGATAATGATTGAAACTCACAAAAGAAACTGACTTACACCCTCTTAACAGGACATGGTATGTTTCTGCATGCTTTGTCATGTAGATAAAACATTATTAGAACTACCTAATTTTCTCTCTCTGTATTTATTTATTTATTTATTTATTTATTAACTTCGATTTAGTATACCGCTCACTCCGGAGCTCAGAGCGGTTTACAAAGAAGCAAAAACACCGAGAAATAAAACAATTAAGCAGTTAAAAACATATTACACGTCACAACAGATTAAAACATATTAAGAGCACAACCCTCAGCAAAGGCTGGGGGACGGGATAAAAACCTGGGGGGAACCATAGGCGGCAAGCGGGCAATGTGGTTGAATTAAGAGCCGAACGCCTTCCTAAAAAGCCAAGTCTTCAAGGCCTTGCGAAAGGGCAGGAGAGCGCGGATGGCGCGGATCTCCTCCGGGAGGCCATTCCAGAGACTTGGGGCGGCTACAGAGAATGCCCTCCGCCGTGTAGTGGCTAGTCGGCAGGTTCCGAGGGGAGGCACCACAAGGAGGTTGAGCTCCTCGAGCATAGTGATCTCGCAGGCATATAGGGGTAAGTCGCTCCCTCAAGTACACTGGCCCCAAACCATAGATGGCCTTGAAAGTGAGGACTAACACCTTGAAGAGGACCCGAATTCAATCGGAAGCCAGTGCAGCTCGCGCAAGAGTGGAGTCGCTCGGTCAGATCTTGCAGCACCCAGGAGGAGGCGAGCTGCGGCGTGCTGCACCAGCTTAAGCTTCCGGATCATCGACAAGGGAAGGCCAATGTAGAGCGCATTACAGTAATCAAGCCTCGAGATGACCGTGGCTTGGATCACCGTAGCCAGGTCGCGTTGGGAGAGGTAGGGAGCCAGGCGTTTAGCCAACCGGAGATGGAAGAATGCTGTCCTGCAGGTGCAGCCGATCTGCTCCTCCATGGACAGGTGGGCATCCAGTCGGACCCCTAGACTTTTACCGATGGCTGAGGGCAGAGGGCCACACCATCGAAAGTTGGCAACTGGGTCGCTACCCCGGGCGGCCCAGCCACAAGATCTCCGTCTTCGCCGGGTTCACCTTCAACTTACTGGCTCGCAGCCATCCAGTGACGGCTTCAAGGCAAAGATGGAAATTATCGGGTACAGAGACTGCCCCGGGGTCCAACCTCAGAATGAGCTGGGTATCATCAGCGTACTGATGACACTCCAGCCCAAAACTCCACACCAGTTGGGCGAGTGGTCGCATATAGATGTTAAATAATAGCGGGGAGAGGATCGCCCCCAGAGGCACCCCGCAGTTCAGCGGGAGCCTCCGGAGACCACCACCCCCACTTCACACGCTGTTGGCGGCGTTGGAGGAAGGAGGACAGCCAGTTGAGGGCTGTCCCCTCACCCCGCCACCACCAGGCGGTGTATCAAAAGTTGGTGTCGACGGTATCAAACGCTGCCGTGAGATCCAATAACACGAGCAGCGCCGATCCACCTCGGTCCAAATGGCAGCGGAGTAGATCTGTGATGGAGACCAAGACAGTCTCCGTCCCATGGCCTGAACGGAAGCCAGACTGGAAGGGTCTAGCCAGGTTGCGTCATCCAAGAAGGTCTGCAGCTGGTCCATTGCTGCCCTCTCAATCACCTTGCCCAGGTACGGAAGATTCGACACTGGGCGGTAATTGGGGGAGCCGCGGGGTCTAATCCGGGCTTCTTCAGCAATGGACTGACCACCGCCTCTTTTAGCTCCTCTGGAAAAGCCCCTTGCTCAAGGGAGCAGTTGACTATCTTCAACAGAGGGCCTCGTAACCCCTCCACGCAAGCTCGAATCAGCGTGGAGGGGCACGGGTCGAGGGAGCAGATGGTCGGCTTAAGTGCTGCGACAATCTTGTCAACATCTGCCTCCTTGACAGCATGCTCATAAGCATCCATAAAAAGCTTATAAGCTGATGTCGATGGCCCGTCACGGAGTTTCTTCCACCTGCGCTCTAGCCGTCTCTTCTCCCGCTTCATAGATCTTAGTGCATCTGTGTACCAAGGGGAACAGGATGCGCGGGGTTTGAGAGGGCGTTTAGGGGCGATCTCGTCGAGAGCGGAGGACAGCGCGTGGTTCCAGGTGGTAACCAGCTCACCGAGCGAGTCGCTGGCAGGCTCCAAATCCCTCAAGGCATTCAGGAACCTAGTTGGTTCCATAGGTCCCTTCGGGCGAACCCAAATTGGTTCGGCACCTTGACTTTGCTGACTTTAAAAGTGCACTGTCTAAACATTAAAATGAAATAAATTTTATAACACAGTACATCTTCATGATTATTATGTCAATAGTTAATGGTATAGTATAGTATGGGATACACAGCATTGTATAGTATTGGGATGCACAGCTAGGCCTATTTTAAGAGTAACTCTCAAGGAACCAGAAACTATATTTATCCAACATGATCCAACATTCCCCTTGGGTAATGGTTAATTAGTCTACTGTACTTTGAAAAAGTCCTGTATCGCCTCTTCCTTCCAACGGGGACGCAGGCTGCCCTGCGAGTTGGAATCCCCGGGCAGGCATTGCCGTGGAAACCACAGCGCGCAGCTTCCTCTGGTCAACCCCGCCCAGTCCTGTCCTGCTAGTCAAAAACAAGGGACAGGGCCTGAAAATAATGGACACAAATTTTAGGGCCAATATAAGGGACGTCCCTTAGAATAAGGGACATATGGGAATCCTAAGTCAGGGTTTGGAAGTGTCTTCCTTTAGATTATTGTACAATCCATGGTAGAACTTGGAGATTATTCCATCCAGTGCACTGAGAGATGCTGAGAGCATTCTGGTTTGTCTCATCTTTTGGTCCTTCAGTTATCTCCAAATTGCACACAGGCCCAACATTTGTATTTATTTATTTATTTATTTTATTTTATTTACTTAACTGTTGGTAGTGATCATAGTGATGATATAGGTTGCACCCTTCCAAGAGCTCACCCCCAAGCCGGCGGGAGGCCGTTTCGTCCTATGGACTTCTTCAGAGGCTTTAAGATGGGCGTCCTCAATCGAATTCAATAAAGTCTTGGTAAGCTTTCTCAGTGGCGTGGAGGACGGACCATTCCATAAGCAGGATATGGCCTCCCGCCGGCTTGGGGGTCAGCTCTTGCCGTCAGGCAACCCCCCCCCCTCTCTGTCTCTCTCACCCAGGAGACACGAGCAAGGGGCAGCTTTTCCCTCCGCTGCACTGTCAGCTTGTATTTTCCTATAGACGCTCACTCCACCCTACTGAACTACGAAGACCACAAATCCCCGCGGCAAGCCATTGTAGCCACGCCACGTTGAGTGCAAAACCGCCCACATAGCGTCTCTTCCTGACTACAGCGACCAGCTCTCCTTGCAGTTCTGACGTAGACGAACTGACGCATGCGCACTGCATGCCCAAGGCGACTTCAGCGGTCCCTGAGTTTACAGTCCGCTACTGACTTTTTTCCTTCTCCCTTGCCAAACTTGACACTGACTACATCTATAACAAGGAAGAGGATGTGAGAGGATATTATTTTCTCACCCATTCGAGATAGATTTATGATTTAATATTATTTTGACTATACTGAATGAATATTACTCAAATGTGTTATACTTAGATGCTATTTCTCAATGCAATTCTAACCACTGTGTAATAATCACTGTACCTATTCATGTTTAGCCATTATGTTCTAACCATTGTACTTATACATGATAGATTCCATTGTGAATTTTATACCATTATTGTGTACCAGTGAATACATATTATTTTTGATACTAATTGCTTATTTTTTGTTACTGATAGTGACATATTGTTCACCTGATTTGCTTCAGCACATGCAGAAATGCCAGTTCTTTGGGAGGCGTGCCACGGCGGGCCCATGGGGCCGGCTGTGCGGCAGCGGCGGCGCAGCGGCGGGGCGGGGTGGCCGGCACGGCGGCGGCCCTCCCAGGTACCGTCGCCCCTCCCAGGTACCATCACCCTACTGGGTGAAGAATTCTTTCGGGGTATCTCCAATATAAGACATACTCCGAAAGTAAGACGTATTGGGGCTTTTGGGGGTAAAAAGAAAGTAAGACACTGTTTATGAATGAATGAATAAATTGGTGATCATTTTGAAAAATCAGTTAATCCATGAAAATTTTTATTTGGAACCCTTAGACAACATTGAGAAGGTTTTCCTGGATTTGAAAGGCCTCTGCCATCTATGAACCACCCCACCCCCACCCCACTCACCTCTCTCTATTATTACCTTTTGTTCAAACTGTTGTATTTTATTAGTTAATGGAATTACGATGGCTTCACCAATACTTCCATCTGCTTTGATTTTGGAACTGTGTATTTTGATGGAATTGGGATAAAAACAGCATTATCTCACCCCCCCCCCCCTCCAAAAAAACCTCTACCTCATTTTAAAAAATGCCAGATTGAAACATTTTATTTGTTTCTTGCCAAGATCCCCCTGCTTTACATTTTTGGATCGGAATTAATGGCATGACCAGCTGTCTGTGGCATCATGAAGATAAGGAGAAACATCTGTTCTATGCTCTTTACAATGGCCAAAATTGGGTAGCACTTGACCTGTGAAACTACATTCAGCCCAACTGTCTCATAGAGGAATGAGTGACTCCATTAACATCCATGGCAGAAAGTAAATTGAGTCTACTGGATATATTGACCCTTTCTTTGTCGAAAACGTTGCTCTCTGCGGCCAGTGCTGGTTCTATACAAGTTGTTACAAGAAAGTTTTATGCATCTTGGTTTATTGTATAATTTTGCTTCCCATCCGCTTTGGAAATACCTTCTATCTCTGGTATTTGTCCACATCATTTTCTAAATGCTTTCATCTTTGTCTTTCACAATTTGCTTTCTATAAGTGTATTCTTTGTCTCTTTAGGGGCTGAGTTTACATGATTTCACTTTTTTACAAGTTGCTCCCACATTCTAAAATTCATTTTTTTCCTTATTATGTTGCTGTGTGAATTTTAATTGTCTTGAATTTAAAATAACAATAAGAGACTATAAGGCAGGGCTGCCCAGTCGATCCCGGGACCAAAAAAGGTCGATCCCAGCTGGATGGGGCGCTTCTCAGAGGGGGGCTGAGTCAGGCCGTGCCAAGCCCCTCCCCTCCCCCGGCTTCGGCACTCCCAGCAGCTGCTCCAGGTTTGAGGAGGACAGGGCCAAGCCAGCCTTGTGCTAGCTATGCCACCACTGGCTTGGCATTGCCATCCTCAAGCCTGGAGAAGCTGCTAGGAGATCCAAAGCCAGAGGGGAGGGGGCGGGGCTTGGTGCAGCCTGGCTCCACCCCCTCTGGCCAAGCCCCGCCCCACTCCCTCCCCTCTCCAGCCTTGAGGAGGTAGGTAGATCTTTCTGACTTGGTTTTAATATTAGTAGCTTGCATGCTGAAAAAGTGTGGGCACCCCTGCTATAAGGCATAAAATCTACCTCTCTGTCTATGGCAGTAAAGGAGTAGTCAAAGTGATATGCCTGTTGTCTGTGAGCTGTGGTCAAACATTGTATATACTTTGCCAGTTTCATACTCTGTTGTGAAGCTTTCCTCCTAAACTTTGGACTTTTCCCTGTAGTGATAATTGTATATGAGGAATCGGCTTTCTCAAGTGAAGAGGCATTTCTCTTCCTCAAGGAAACAAACAAATAACTAAAGTCACAAGTGGAGAAAATGAAGTTTCTGGCATATAGAAGTCATTTTGCTTCCCTGGTTGACATTATGTAACCCTGGGGTTCCTCTTGATTGGTTTATCCATTGTATAATGCAGTGTGCCGCGAGCGATCATCAAGTGTGCCATGGGAAATTGGAACCTCCAATACCCTTACTTATTAAAGGAGCACCGCTACGTCAAACTACCAAATGCACAATTAATCATACATAATCATATGCAAAAAACACATTCAAAGTACCCATTCCTGCTGGAGAAAATCAAAAGTCTTACATAAGGTTTTCAGCGTGGTCGCCACAGAGAGCAGAAGAGTTGCAAACGAGGAAGTAGCGAGTTCACAGAGCGCTCATCTACGGAAAACCCGCGATATTTGATGAAACCACGGAAGTGAGTGCAAAGAACAAAGTGTATCCTCACGATGTTATCCAATGTCAGTTCAAGGATCCGCACAATAACACAGTCAGTTTGCGGACAATTTAAAGAAGCAGCACCACAATCATAGTGAAAAGGCAGAAAATCACGTAGATAATCACATATATTCAAACCGCCAGAGGCTGAAGATAGATGTGGCGATGGAATTGAAAGCTGGCATGGGCAAACTTGGACCTTCCAGGTGTTTTGGACTCCAACTCCCACCATTCCTAGCAGCCTCGGGCCCTTTTCCTTTCCCCCCTCAGCCACTTAAGCAGGAAAGGGCCTCAGGCTGTTAGGAATGGTGGGAGTTGAAGTCCAAAGCACCCAGAGGGCCGAAGTTTTCCCATGACTGACAGCTGTTGAGCAAGACCTTCGTGTGTGTCTTTCTGCCATTCCTGCCAGGATATCTATGTTTGTGTTCATCGAAACAGGCCCAGGTTTCACACTGAGTGTATAAGTACATTTAAAAACATATTAACTATATGTATTACTGTGTTAGAGTGTCATTTTGTGTCATTTTGGTTGGTGGTGTGCCCCAGGATTTTGTAAATGTAAAAAATGTGCTGCAGCTCAAAAAAGGTTGAAAAACACTGGTATAACGGAGCACAGGGCTTCATGGCAATTGATCCCAGTCATCTCCCTGCCTATGTGTACCTCCTTTACGAAGACTTCACAAGTTCCACAGATCTTCCCTTAACCCCTTTAGGAAACCATATTTATAAAATGATCCATAATCACTGATATATTATTAAATAAAATATGTCTTATTGAGGTAAGAGTAGTCCCATAGGTACAGGAAACCTATTACAGGTTTAGTGTGCTTGTAAAGATTAACAGATGGGACAGAAAGTGGTGAGTTTAATGTGGGACCTTGCTAACCTACTTGAGATAGAATACATCAATCAGAAAAGACGTGGCAAGACTTGAAGTACAAAGAGGGATTCTTCCCTGCTTTTTATGTTGTTTCCTTTGTTGGAAGGCTTTCCGTATAGAGCAGTGAGGATAGCAGCTGCAACTTTCCATCAAATGCTGTGGCGGAAACAGAAGGGCAAATTAATCATTGTGCTATAGAGTAGAACTACAGCTGGACTGGTCCCACTAACAGTCCTGTGATCCAAGAATGTGTCTCTATTGTACGCCAAACAATATTTGCATTTCAAAGTGGCTTCTGCAGAGACAGGATGAGCCAAGGGGAGTAACAATATGGGGAATTACATCTAGAGTATCATCTTGGGAAAATTATGATCCCCGGAATAGATGCTCAGTATAGGACAATGAATCTCTAGGTCCTCCAATGTGAATCTATGGTCAATTACCAGACGTTGACTCTAGAGTTGTGCTGAAGGAACTAGAGATTTCTACAAAGGTTAAAAAATGGATTTTTAATATATATATTTTGTATTTTTATCCCAGTGAGTGCAGAGGGATGACTGTATATGTTGAGCTGTTCACATGAACATCTGAAAGCATTTTGAGATTCACTAAAGAAGCTGAGGAGTCTCTTCCCTGCATCACCACTTTCTTTATCTCTTCAAATAATGCCAAATGATCCTGTAAATGGTGGCTCATCTGTACTCAGCAGCCTGGCTATATTATTAAGTGTGAACCCCTAATGAAATTCGTATCATAATATAATTACCAAGGCCATTTTAAGAAGAAAAAATGGCTGTGTTTAGTAATGAGAAAATATATGATTGTCACGATGCAAGACCTAGGCCGGCCCCTTAATCACACACACAGAGACGATAATCAGCTAACTACTTTATTGAAGTATAAAAACAGTTGAAAAGGTAATTGTCCATAAAAGTATCAAAGTAATCCAAAAGTAAAGGTATAGTCCAAAAGGCAAACTTGGCAGTATTTCCAAAAACTTGGCAAAGCTCCGCTTGGCTAGCGGATCAGGAACAAAACAAGGTTACAAGGTAACTCTCTACTTGGCAGGCCACCAGCCCAAACTTAGCTACATGGTCTTGGCTTCGCTACACATCTGCATAGGTGAGACGTGGCCGAAGTACTGAGGATCCGTTCCCACGGATCCTATACTTAATCCCCTTGACGAGGCCCCCGACGCTCTAGGCTTCTCCTCCTCCAATCTGTGCTCCGAGCCCTCGGTCTGTCTAGGCTGTGGAACCAACCCCTCCTGCTGGTCTCAATGCTCCGTCTCCTATCACAGGTTCGACCTTGCCTCCCAGCACCTGGTTCCCTATCTTCGTGAAAGTCAAACTCCCCAGCTGCTTCCCGGGCCTCTCCCTCGGTTGTTTCCCACATCCTCTCCTGCGAACCTCACCCCCCCCCCCCCCCGGCCGTTCATAATCTTCACTATCACTGCTTTCGAATTCCGACTGGCCTTCCTGCTGTTCGTAAGGATCTGGCCAGCCGCCATCCCAGGCCAGACTTTCTGTGGGAGAAGAAGGCCCAGCTATCTCAAAATCCCCTTCTTCTAGCCCTTCCAAATCCTCTTCCGAATCAACTGGCTCCAATGCTAATGGGACCCCCGGTGCTGCCCCCTGCCCTCCAGGCACAAACGAGAACTGGTGTGCTACAATGATAATATAAAGCCAATAACTTGAAAATTGGGAGTATCTTTCTGTTTTTGTTGTTGTTTTTGTTAAAGTATGACATTCTTTCAAAAGTATGTTTCCTGTACAATTTACATTCTTGCAGGTAAGAGGTGGGCATTTGCATGTTTTCAGAGGCCACATATGGTCCATAGTCCATATAAGGACATAAGGGTCGTCGGGTCACTGTGGGAGGGTAGGGCCTTGGTGAAATCCCACCTGCTGCCACCAATTATAATGACCTAGGTCCAATTATAATAATTTGGTTCACCCTAATTAACCAAAATGCCGCCACCAACCTAATGCTATTAGGATTTTATAAAATTAAATATGATCACCAGTTAGGCTCCTAAAGAAATATTTAACTGAGAGGATTCTAAGGAGAGGAAGAAGTACGATGGAGACTTTCTTCAAAGTGAACAGGAAAGAATTTATTAACTAGAACAGGCTTTACAATAAGGCATAGATCTTGATGGTTTACTTCTATTGAGGCAACAAGCGTATGGTTACAGATAAATATTGTTCAAATGTGTGATGGTTTTCTGGATAACAAAATGTGCTGGATCGTATGGTTACAGATAAAAATTGTGCTGGAGCGTATGGATACAGAAAAGGTTCACTAAAGCTTAGATCTTCAACAATTCAAGTCAGTGCTAAAACTTGACTAAGAATATTACTGTCACCCTAATACTAAAACTAGCGGTGAACAGGTGTTTCCAACCAGGAACTTTTCTACCCTAAAAGTCCCCTGAGTCTTGTCTGACGGGGTTAGCTAACTACTGCTAACTCCCCAGTCCCAGAGCCCACCTGCCTCTCTAACCCAGAGACTGCAAGGTGTTTGTCTGACTATTCCAAGTCAGCTCTACTGGCTCTAAACTATAAGTGTCACCCCAAGCTCTTTGGATGTGTCACTATAGAAACAGACTATATCAGAACAACAGCTGAGGCTTGGATGTTGCTGCTCCAAAACCTCGCTCAAGACTAAACTTTCCTCCCTCCTAGACAGCTTAACTCCTCCTCCCTTGGCTCTCAGCCAATCTCCTGGGAGACTTTGTAACTAGCCAGAGAAACTCTAAAGCCACGCCCCCTGTCTCTGGCAACTACCTTCTCCTAATGGCTGCTGTGTGGATCTCCCTTCCTAAGATGGATGCCAGCTATTCTAACCAGGGAACCAAACTGCCACATAGGCTTCGGCCTGCTCAGAATGGGTGAGTCCTTACAGTCCACCACCAGCAAAACATTTATTTATTTATTTATTTATTTCGATGTATTTGTCACCACTCCCATCAGGCTCGGGGCGACTTACAAGTGTTAAAAAGACCATAAAATACAGATAAAAACACAAGATTAAATCTATACAATTAAAATTATACAATAGTGCACGGGCACCAGAAATTCCTCCCATGGCCTACGGCTACATAGTAAAGGCCTGGGGTTATTTACTGACCGAATGCCTGTACAAACAGAAAGGTCTTACAAGCCTTCCGGAAGGCTAGTAAGTCAGACAACGCGCAAATTGCGGGAGGAAGATCATTCCAAAATATTGGAGCGATGACACTGAAGGCTCTCCTCCGCATTGAGGTCAGGTGAAGGGGTTTACAGCTTGGCACCGCAAGAAGGTTCAGGGACTCTGATCGCAGTGGTCTTACGGGACAATAAAGGGAGAGGCGGTCCCTTAGGTATACTGGCCCCAGACCATTCAAGGCCTTAAAGGTTAAAACCAGCACTTTGAAGGTGATCCGGTGCTTGATTGGAAGCCAGTGCAGTTCGTGCAGAACGGGCGTAATGTGGCAGCAAGATGGTAAGCCTGCCAACAGCCGAGCTGCAGCGTTCTGCACCAGCTTAAGCTTCCGGATCACTGACAAAGGAAGGCCGATGTAGAGAACAAGGTATTCACCTCATTTTTTTTCAAAACTGGAAATAAGAAGTATTTTGAAAAGCTATGACGGGGAACAAATATGGAAGATCTCCAGAAATAAAATAAAATAATGATGCTTACATCCTTTGGCTGATTTTTTGTTTGAGATTGTGAAGGAACAGAGTTCTTAGTTCATATTTGTCTCATTGACCACAAAGCTGACTGACGTCAACAATGATATACCATATTGTAATGCTAACGCATGTCTTTTGTTGAACATAGTAATTAATATGTCTAGGTCCCCTTAAATCTGTTCCTGGTCTTATTGAGATGTGTGTGTGCATGTCTTGCTTCACTTTTGAAGGTGATTAGGTATCAATCTATGGCAAAAAAAAACTTGTTTGATTTTGTCGTTAGTATGATTTTTAGTGTTATGTTTATATATTTAAGCTCCCCTTTATCCCATTGGAGAATTCAACAGATGTTGATATTTGTGGTGGAGTTAGAATGTATTTTTAAAATATGCAAATTTGCTGAAATAATTTGAATAGTGCTCAGAAGAATATTCAAATCTTTGTCAGATGTCCTGGTTCCAACAATGTCATATACCATTGGTGACTTGGGTGACTTTTATGATTTTATTTATATATTTATTTATTATTTTGACTTGTACGCCACCACTCCCTGAGAGCTCGGAGCGCCTTACAATCAGGTAAAACACACAGAGGTCAAAGCATACATATTAAACTAGCTTAAAAAGGATTTCTGGCCTAGCAATCAAAGGTTAGCCGGAAAAGATGAGTCTTGCAGGCCTTGCGGAAGGAGAGAAGGTCCTGCATGGCCCGTACATCGCTAGGAAGAGTGTTCCATATTGACGGCGCCACTGCAGAAAAGGCTCTGCGCCGGGTTGATGTAAGACGGATTGCTTTGAAGGTCGGTACTTCAAGGAGGTTCATTTGTTCAGAACGAAGTGACCTCTGGGGTTGGTAGGGGAAAAGACGGCCCCTCAGATACAGCAGCCCCAGACCATGCAAGGACTTCAAAGTTAACACCATCACCTTGAAGGTGATCCGGTGCTCGACCAGAAGCCAATGAAGCTGCTGGAGGATAGGTGTTATGTGACATCTCACTGGAGCCCCAGTGAGAAGTTGTGCAGCGGCATTCTGGATGAGCCTAAATTTCCGGCTCACTGACAAGGGCAGGCTGATGTAAAGGGCAATACAGTAGTCCAGTCTCAAGATGACCGTGGCTTGGAGCACCGTGGCCAGGTCGTCTCTGGATAGCTAGGGGGCCAGATGCCTAGCTTGCCGCAAATGGAAGAAAGCGGTTTTGCTGACGGTGGAGACCTGGGCCACCCCAAGGTTCTTAATTGAGGATGTCGGGCATAATGCTTCACCTTCCAAGCTAGGCAGTCGGGCCTCCCCACCCACCGGGCGGCCCAGCCACAGTATCTCCGTCTTTGTTGGATTCTTTTCCTAAAGCTCTCAGGGCATGTGCTTGGTGGATTAAAATGACACATTCTTGTGAGCCAGTTACAAATGTTCATTTCCTTCATACAAGAAGCACATTTCAGGGAGCCCATAACCCAGGAGAGGAAAGAGGTGGAATCACTAGCAAAGAGATCTACATAATGATAGTTTAAGCTGCTCATTCCCTGGCATTTACTCGCTGCTTTCTTGCCTGAAGGGCAAGTGCTGTTGTAATCAAGCACACATGGACAAATGACTTTTCTAGGTTGTGATTAATTTTCACAAGCTGACTTTAATCACCAGTTAATTAATAGAAGATCTGTTGACTTACCAAAAAAGCACAGTCATTATGAGCAGTATTATATTGATTGCTTTTCTTGTGAATTCAATGAAGGAATAGAGATTAAATTAGGAAGTAACCCAATCTGCTAAAATTCCATAGCAAACCCAGTTCAGAGCACAATACGCATTTTCATCACTAGTTTGAATTAAGTTTCTTTCCCCCTTTTTACATGAAACAAAAAAGAAGTAAAAAGTCACAACTGGCTTATCAAATTTTCCTCGGCTCTCTAAATTCCTTTAATTTTACTGACAATAAACATGTAAATAAAATGTGCATTGTAGGTATGAAAATAATACTAAAGGATGAAAAAATGTTTCTTGAATGTATTGTTGAAGGCTTACATGCAGGTCCGGATTACCCCTAAAGCCACCCTAGGCCATGGCCTAGGGGCACAAGCCAAGGGGGGCGCAATTCACACAGACCCAAAAAAAGTTGAAACAAAACCGCAACCCAACTCTCTCTCTCGGGGGAGGTCGGGGGAGAGCGCTGTGAGGGGGCAGGGGAGGAGGGAATGGTACCCCTTCTTGCCATCGCCCCCTTGTCAAGGGAGGAGGGTGTGAGGAAGAGGCAGAGGGAAGTCCCCGGGGCCGCTGCCGGGCATGGGCGTCACCCAGGAACATGGCAGAGGAGGCAGAGGTGCTCACGCCCTCTTGCTTCGCATGCCCGGTAGCAACCCCAGGGGCGGGGCTTCCCTCTGCCTCCTCGCGCCCCCCTTCCTTGATGCCGGCACCGGGGCGGGGCTTCCTTCCACCTCCTCGCGCCCTCCTTCCGTGACTCAAGAAAGGAGGGCACGCCGCGAAGAGGAGGAGGCGGAGGGAAGCACCATCCCCGGGACATCGGCCCCGGGGGTGGTGCTTCCCTCTGCCTCCTCCTCCTTGGGCCCTCCTTCCTTGACTCAGTGCCACGAGGAGGAGGAGGTGGGGGGTGCGGTAGGAGTTGGTTTGGGGGCGTAATTCCAAATTGTGACCTAGGGCGTCAAAAGGGGTTAATCCGGGCCTGCTTTCATGGCTGGGATCACTGGGTTGTTGTAGGTTTTTTGGGCTGTGTGGCCATGTTCTAGAAGCATTCAGATCTCACAACCTCTGATGATGCTTGCCATATATGCAGGCAAAATGTCAGGAGAGAATGCTTCTAGAACATGGCCATATAGCCTGAAAAACTTACAACAACCTACTGTTTCTTGAATGTTAAGAAACCTTTTCAAGAAGATGTTTGGACTGAAGAGAATCTTCAGAATTAAGGAGATTCTATGCAAAGTTTCAGTATGGTTATTTGTGTATGGAACAAGGTTTTTGTAATAGAATTTTTTTAAAATAAAAAATCTATGTGCTGAAATATTTAATGTGCTGAAGATGCTGTTTTGAGAATTTTGGGGATAGTACAAAATTCATTCACAAACTTCATATATCTGTTTTTGCATAGAAAACAATAACTGCACATTTTATCTGTGCAGAAAATATGTTTTGTTTAGAAAATATGTTTTGTTTACAAAATAACTAAATATGAATTTTACATAAGATTGGTTCCAGATTATAAATAGTTTTTACAAATTGATTAATTCAGTCAAGGAATGAAAAAGCTTTTTCAGTGTCTTCATCATCTATTTTTAAATGGTGTAAATCATCTGTGGTCATTATTTTTGTTTTTTCATCTATTTAATTATAAACCTTCCTTTGCAGCTTTTGTCTGGACTTTTTTCAATAATCATCGCAAGCAATTTAATATATTTTCTGTTAGTAGCATCGTATCATCTGTATATCTTAATTGTTTGTGTTTATTCCTCAAATTTTCACACTTCCTTGCCATGAATCTAATTCCATTTTTATATTGTATTTTTGCCACACGTGTGAAACATATAGGGTGAAAAAATGCAGCATTATCTGACTCTCTAGCCAATTGGAATCCATACTGTTTCTCTATATTCTGTTCTAACATGTAATCTATATCTATATCTATCTATCTATCTATCTATAATAAAATAGAATGTTTGTATGTATGTGTGTATGTTTGTGGATATGTGCCAGCTTTCTGATTGGCTGCCACTGTGGGATTATTTGCATAAAGGACTCTGATTGGCCATCTACATTCCAACATTCTAAAGTGATGCAGAGGGAAAAGGAAAGGCCTCAGGCAGTCAGTCACTGCGGCCAATGGCAATGACGGATCAGGACCAAACTTGGCACACAGGGGCCCAATGGCCTACTTCACAACCTGGTGTGGTTTAGGGCAGGATGGGCCACGAATGATGGGATTTGCAGTACCTTCACCTGATTCACTTCCCAAACAACACTGTAGCCCCTATATATCACAGACCAGGCCCAAAATTGACAGCAAGGCTTCCTCAACTTGATTTTCCTGACTAGGCCCCCAACAGTGACAGAACAAGACCAAACTTGGCACACAGACCCCCCCCCCATGACCCACTTTACATCCTGGTGCAATTTGGAGGAGGATGGACCATGGATTATGGGACTTGAAGTATCTTCACTCCCTTCCCGAGACCACAGTAAGCCAAATAAACAACTGATAAGGACTAAACTTGGCACACAATGTCTTTCTCAAATTACCTGGGCAGGGCCGGGTCCCCAAGCTAGTACTAACATAAGCATCAAAAATTAACTATGTAGTGGTTAGACCCATAACAGTAAATAAAGCAAACAGTGACATATTAATTTGGACTTAGTGTGAAAAAATAGATCAACCTCTCCCAACCACTTGAAATTGGACCTACAGGGAGACTATAAAGGAAATGGATCTTCTATTGTCAAATGAGTCTATAAAAGACGAATCCTCCCTTATGATTCCCTTATGATGATGGGATGCTGCTTTAAGCTTTCCCCCAGAAAACAATCTAGCCCTGGCATTTCCACCCCAACTAGATCTACCCAAAGGGAGAGGTTAAAAAAACCAACAATTTCCATAGTATAACTGGTATTCTCAATTATTTACTTGGGTAATAGACAGCAGTAGAGATTTCAGGCTTTCAACAAGTGGCAGAATTGAGACATAGACCTGCATCATATAACCAATAGCAGTAAATAAAATGATGGCCAAATAAAAAGGAGGAAAATACCCTCACTGTATCCACCAAAGTTTTCAATAAGGACAGTAACATGAAAATGCCCTTTTCCTGCCTACACAGTGGGCTGGGAAAGGTTATTGCCTCCTCCCACAAAGGGAGGCGATTGGTTCCTTGGATGGAACCTTCTGGGGAATGGGCGGAGGCTGCCTTGGATTTTGGGGCAGCCTCCTGCACCAGTCCTACTCTAGGTGTTGACCCACCTCTCCTGCCCAGTTGACAGTATAGTGGTCGCCTTTAGGGGGCCAGGTAGGAATTCGGGAATGTGACGCAGCTGGCTGGGCGTCAGCTGCTTAAGGTCTCTACTAACCCGAAGGTCATGAGTTTGAGGCCTGCCCGGGTTGAGGTGAGCTCTTGACCAATTTGTGTAGTTTGTTGTCGACCTTTGCAACCCGAAAGACAGTTGCATCTGTCAAGTGGAAAATTTAGGTACTACTTTGTGGGGAGGCTAATTTAACTGATTTCTGGAATGTTAAATGGCCTCTATGTCTGTCTATATATGTTGTATGTCAATGGCATTGAATGTTTGCCTGTGCATTGTGATCTGCCCTGAGTCCCCTGCGGGGTGAGAAGGGCAGAATATAAATGATGTAAATAAATAAATCAATTTTCCCCCTCTACGTTCTAGGGGTTTTCTTTTCGCCTACCCTATACTGTTATTAGGGGCTAGCTGGGATGGCAGTTCTATAAATAGGACAGCGTAAATAGTTTAGGGTAATCCATAGACCCATATTCATTCATGCACTCCTCAAAGTTGGTTGGGCCAGTGCACAAATGCACTTACCTGGACGGCAGTTGAAAGATGAGGGGGATACCATTGGTCCTGAAATTTTGAGAGTCCGGTTAAATATGTTAAGAGAGGTTTTTCCTGTGTTTCCTTGAGAGGTTGCCCAGTTTTGTGTTATAGGGGTGTAGCAACCCTACCTCCATTCCAGCCGGGGGGGCGGGGTGCCGCTCCGGGGGTCCCAATTGCTTTGGACCCAGCTGAAGGGGATGCAAGGGATGATGGGCCTGCATCCCCAACTGACAGTTTGCAATGGGATGATACCTGGCCTTTTGCTTACTTGGATGATGAAGGCCAGAGAGATTCCGGACCAGATGAATCAGGTGATTCCTATGAGAATCCTGGAGATTTCGGTTCACAGGAACGTTTGTTGCCACCAGATGTGGAGGAAGAGATGGAAACTGAAGTGGAGGTATGTTCCCAGGGAGATAGCGAGCCAGATGGTGCTCGGCCTTCGAGGAGCTTCGACCGGAGGAGTAATATTGTGGCTACGCGCCGAGATTGGAAACGAAGCCTGGAGAGGCACTGGTCTCACAAAGGTGGGAATTAAATATACACTCTGTGGGAAAGTTCCTCAGTTGGTCGGCCACATCTTAGCTGAACAGACGTTTCGGCGACCTGCTGTTCCTTGGAGCCATAGTCTGGCTTGCCTTGCCAAGAACTGCCAAGAGACCTTGTATATTCCATGTATCCTGGATTGCCTTGTTCTTCTATGGACTAAGTTTTCTTGCCTCATTTCGCTTTGTTTTTATGGACCTTGCTTTTGAGAGATTCTTTTCTTTTTGGAATTCCTTTGGACATTGATTGCTATTACCTTGGACTAATTGATCCTTACCTTTTTGGACATTTTACCTTTTTCACCTGCTTTTAATTTGTGCTTAATAAACAGTTAATTGACGTTGTCTGTGTGTGTGTGATTAAGGGGCAGGGCCAGGTCCCGCGTTGTGACAAGGGGACTCAGGGGAGTTTTCCAGTGCCACACCTAGTTCCCTTGACACCTGAGTTTAGTGAAGTTAACTTAAATAGATAGCTTTTAAATAAAGATTGCCCAAATTTGATCCGATTACTGTTGTCTGTCTCGTTATTTCGGGGGTAGGAAGGTAAACTAATCTTGATCATAAAATTATACAGTAACTAAAACCACAGTATAAACAGAAAAAAGCTGAAAAGTTCCGCCGATTCATGATAAAATAGTCATAAAAGTTACAATAAATTAAAGCTCCTTCCCCCAGTTCCTTCTACTGAGTCTGGAACATTGTTATCACCAGAAGAACTTTCATTTATAATTACAGACTCTTAAAACTGGGAATACACACAATGGCTTTTGTATACAAATTTCTTATAAACTCAATCCACATAGGAAGTTTGAAGGGTATGTGCCACAAACTTAATTATGTGCTATAAAAGAAAATGCACTTGTTAAGCAAAACAACAGGGATAGGAAAGAAAATAATGGGATTTGATTCCTCTATGGAAGTGTTCATTGTTTACTTCCTGAGACTGTTAACAGAATGGAACATGTAAACCAGGCATACTTTCCAGAAAGCGCATAGCTAGACTATTAAGATGGCGCTGGCAGGGAAAGAAGCATTAAACTGAGCTCTGGTATTTTGCCTTTATATCATTTTATATTATTATTTTAGATTATTTCACTTTGATTTGCTCTAATCTGACCCCCTTAACAGTTTGAGACATTGTTTTGGAATTTTGGCACCTTGGCTGTCTGCAATATTGTTTTGGGAACTCGGGTCATTTGTTCACATTGCTTACATTGCTTACTTTGCCCTTGCCTTTGACTCTTGTAGCTTGGACTTATCTCTGTTTACCTGATAAGCAGAATTTATTACCAAGGAGCTTCCAACTGCAACCTTTTATACAGGAAACAGAAATAACAACTCTTTCCTCTGGAAAAAAGGAAGAGTTCAGAAACAGGAAACTCCAAGTGCCACCTCTGTGTTGATGGAGGCAGGCAGGATTTTCCCCGGGTACTGGTTGTGGGGGGTCGGGAGCAGGTGAGGGTTTTGCCCTCCTTTCTGCTAGAGATCCCTGTGTACAACTAGTGGGCCACTGTGTGACACAGAATGCTGGACTAGATGGGCTGAGGCCCGATTCAGCATGGCTCTTCTTATGTTCTTATGTTCTAACTCCAAACACTGGGTATTACAATACTCATGGGAGCTTGCTGGTACTTTAATTGACAAGAATGGTGCTTGAGAAGGAGGGGAATGACTCCTGCTCTCTCAACAAGAGCTGTTAGTGAAGCCCAAGGAGATTGAGACCTCTATTGCGAAACCTGGGACCTCTACACAAAAGATGACTACTTAGGCTGCTTAGATTTGTTTGGACTTGGCTGGGTGAGGAGTGTCATACCTTACAGCAGTGTTTCCCAACCAGTGTACTGGGGCACACTAGTGTGCCGTGAGCGATCATCAGGTGTGCCGTGAGAAATTGAAACCTCCAGGAAGGGGGGGGGGGGAGAGTCTAGTGTGTTGAAGTATAAAAACCCTAAGAAACCTACCTTGATAAAGGCACAAAATTACAAACACAACCCCCCTCCCCACCTGTTGTCTACTTGGTCTCTCCCTCTCCATGCATTGGGAAGGCCCGCCTCCCTTTCCCCAAGTAGAGACCTCCTCTTGCCTCCCGGGGGTTCTGTGTGGGAAGTTTGGCCCAGTTCTATCATTGGTGGGGTTCAGAATGCTCTTTGATTGTAGGGGAACTATAAATCCCAGCAACTACAACTCACAAATGTCAAGGTCTATTTCCCCTGAACTCCATCTGCGTTCACATTTGGGTGTATTGAGTATTCATGCCAAGTTTGGTCCTGATCCAACATTGTTTGAGTCCACAGTGCTCTCTGGGTATAGGTGAACTACAACTCCAAAACCCAAGATCAATGCCCACCAAACTCTTATAGTATTTTCTCTTGGTTATGGGAGTTCTGTGTGGGAAGTTTGTGTCTTTCTGCCATTCCTGCCAGGATATCTATGTTGTGTTTATCGAAACAGGCCCAGGTTTCACACTGAGTGTATAAATACCTTGAAAAACATATTAACTATATGTATTACTGTGTTAGAGTGTCATTTTGTGTCATTTTTGTTGGTGGTGTGCCCCAGGATTTTGCAAATGTAAAAAGTGTGCCGCGGCTCAAAAAAGGTTGGGAAACACTGCCTTACAGTAATCACTGCTGCTTACTATTTACTATCTGGACTTAGCTACTATTAATGATTTGCTACTAAGACTCTGCTAAGAAGACTTTGTAAGACCCCACCCATAGTCATCCACCACTATTCAATGTTACTGAACATCACCGCGATTAGTGTTACTTCCCCGGCACCTTACCAATGCGACCCCACTTGCACCTTTCCCCTGGTGCCAGGCTGATTGGTCAAGGTGTGGATGACGAAGTGGTTGGGCCATCAGGATTGTTTTGGGACATGACGTCCCAGAGAAACCAGGTGACTGATTACCTATCACCTCTCTGCCGCATTGTTGGCCCCCACCGCCGGGCTTGTGGTAGTCAGATTCTCACAGTAGAAACCCCTGGAGGGGCATCTCCCCCAACTTGCCCCATCCCTTCCCTCCATTGCTCCTGGAGCTTTCTTCCCCCTTTATGGTATTATTGTCCAACTCTATGGAAAACAGAGCCTATGACTAAACGAGATACATCTGCCCTGTCTGGACTTAAGGTAGACCAGGATTGGGAATATGTTGCTGATAGGCTGGATCTATTACAATGTTACCACTCCTTGATTGGCTGCTTTTGGTTTCTTTCGGTGACACGTTGAGCATAGGGAGGGAGGCAACCACTAGAAAGTAAAGGATCCCAAGAAGTGAGGTTTCTTAAACCCTTTCTTTAAACCCAGGTCTTTTCTGAAGACACAAAGGAATAGATCCCAGAAAGAGTGGTATCGTAACTCTGATGCTTTTAATTCTGGTCTTAATGAAGGGTATAAGGACAAATAATGCCTAAAATGATGGGAAGGGGAGCCTGGGAAGGTCCCCATAATGGGCCGAATAGAAAACAAATCTTTTGACTTCCTGGATCAAAAATGGATTTCTGTCTTCCTGAATTTGGGAGGCTCCCAAAAAATTGATTGGGACCCCCACCGAAATCTGAGATGCCAAAAGAGATTGCTATTTATTGCATATATGGGTAAGTGTGTATGTTTTATATGTTTTGATATGGTCAAAATTGACTAATCAATAAAGAATTGTTGTTGACTCACGGCAAGCTCTGCCCTCCTTTCTCCCATTATGAGGAAAAAAGTGTTGTTAGAGTACTCTCCAATAGAGCTACCTGCACTTTCCTTCCCAAATCCCTGTGTGATGGCAGAAAGGGCAGTAGGGCAATGCATGTTGCTACCCTTTCTGCCTTCTGATGAAGGAAGGAAAGTGTGCCAAAGCACCCTTTCCCATCCCCACCATGTTCTGAGGGGAGGAGGGATGGTGCACGGGGCTGTCAGAGTGCTCAATGTTGTCTCCTACTAATGGCAGCTGGTGAATCTCATATCAAGAGGTGGTAAATTCACTCTGTCTTTTGGATACCGTAAAGGAGGTACCCTTGGTGCTGGGTGTATTTTGGAAACAGAATTCAGTATCTTTGATAGCTAAAATAAATCTGGACTCATGTCACTGCAAAACTGGCATGGAACTGGCCTTGCCTTCTATAACCTAGAGATGTACCATCTATTATATAAATGGGTTCACGTCATGTGATGTATACCTCAAACAAAGAAACCATACAACGCAGAAAAACAATACTTGTCAACAGAAATAGGCCTCAAGCAAGGTACGTTTGTAGCAAAGAAACTTCCCCCCCAAAACCTAAAAGACCCCCAAAACAACGAGTAAAAATAAAACTACATTTCCCAGTATCCTCCGGGGCAGCCAACGACTCACCCAGCCTCTACATTCTGAACAACATGATTGGCTGCCAATAAGGGCGGATTTGCATAACTGCTGTAACCATAGCAACGCTGGCAAGAGCCATCCAAGGCTAGGATAGAATGCTGAGAGATTTCAGTTGGTGTTTGAGGGTTAAACTGCCAAAACCAAACTCTGAGGGAGCAATTCTCCAGCAAATTCCTACCCACACAACACAACACAACTTCCCATCACAACCCATCCCACCAACCTTACGGGACCCTGTACACACAACACCTACAAACACCACAAACTAAAACCATTCCTTCTTTCCACACAGACAGAAACTGACCCAAAAGACAAGCCATGCCTTATAAAAATAACAGCATCGGACGACACACTCACAACGCTACATACATCAAACAAAAAAGGGCAGAACAAATGCCAGAACAGAAACACACTGTGCAGCAGAGACACAGACAACAGGTCACTGCACGACGCACAGCTGAGAACCAAATGCAAAGAACTGCACGACAAGAAGAAGCCAGGAACAACAAAAACGCAGAAATGCAACACAACAGCAGCGCAAGGAGCGCAGAAACACGACGTCGCAACACAGAAAACAAACTTCAAAACACCACAACCAATTCCACCGCCTAGCCTTTAGATACAACACTGCAGAAGACTACAGCATGGTGCCAGAGGCCGACATTGGCACCCTAACGCACATCTGCACACACTGCAAAGCCCTGAAATACCCAGCAGAAACACCGGGAATGTGCTGCCTAGCCGGTAAAGTCTCTCTACCACCACTTGCCACTCCTCCACAACCACTACAAACTTTGCTGAGTGGAGACACTCCAGAATCAAAACACTTCCTCCGCTATATAAGACAATACAACTCATGCTTCCAGATGACATCATTTGGAGCACACATAGAAAGTGCGCAATTCATGCCTACATGACCCCACCAAGACTGTAAGTAACATCATTTCCAACCCTTACATCTCGCATCTCCTAAATAGGGCACAGCAACGCGTGCCGGGTACAGCTAGTTGCGTATATATTTCAAGTTATTATTGAAGCTAAAACTGATTGTATAGAACAGTGTTTCCCAGCCAGTGTGCCGTGGCACACTAGTGTGCCGTGGGAAATTGGAACCTCCAATAGCCTTTCTTCCCCCTCCTTTTCTTCTCTACTCGGGCTCCCTTCTTCCCAGCCTCGCTCTGCCTGCTTTGCCTCGCTTTGCTCATGCTGCCACCATTTTGATCCGAGGGGGCAGTGTGAGCGTGTTCAGGAGGGGAGGGGGGAAGACATGGGGCGAGTCTGTGCAGTAGTGCCCGCACGGGTCACGTCTTCCTCCCTCCCCTCCTGAAGAAAGGAGCCCGAGTGGAGAAGAAAAAGTAAGTGTTCAGCAGGAGGGAGAAGAAAGGGCACGAAGGAGAAGGGGGAGGAAGAGGTCTCTGTCGAAAGCTGGCACGGGCAAACCTGGACCTTCCAGGTGTTTTGGACTCCAACTCCCACCATTCCTAGCAGCCTCAGGCCCTTTTCCTTTCCCCCCTCAGCCACTTAAGCAGGAAAGGGCCTCAGGCTGTTAGGAATGGTGGGAGTTGGAGTCCAAAGTACTTTCTGTTGGTTATGGGAGTTCTGTGTGGTTGATTCCATTCCATCATTGGTGGAGTTCAGGATGCTCTCTGATTGTGTGTTTACTATAAATCCCAGAAACTGTAACTCCCAAATGTCAAGGTCTATTTTCCCCAAACTCCATCTGTGTTCACATTTGGGCATATTGAGTATTCATGCCAAGTTTGGTCCTGATCCAACATTGTTGGAGTCCACAGTGCTCTCTGGATGTAGGTGAACTACAGCTCCAAAACTCAAGGTCAATGCCCACCAAACTCTTATAGTATTTTCTCTTGGTTATGGGAGTTCTGTGTGGGAAGTTTGATTCCATTCCATCATTGGTGGAGTTCAGAATGCTCTTTGTTTGCAGGTGAACTATAACTCCCAGCTGTTGAGCAAGACCTTTGTGTGTGTCTTTCTGCCATTCCTGCCAGGATATCTATGTTGTGTTCATCGAAACAGGCCCAGGTTTCACACTAAGTGTATAAATACATTTAAAACATATTAACTATATGTATTACTGTGTTAGAGTGTCCTTTTGTGTCATTTTGGTTGGTGGTGTGCCCCAGGATTTTGTAAATGTAAAAAAATGTGCCGCTGCCCAAGAAAGGTTGAAAAACAGTGGTATAGAATGCTGTATGACAGGGCTGTCCAACTGGTGGCCCGGGGGCCGTATACGGCCCCCAGCCCCTTCCCTACGGCCCCCTAAGCTTTTTAATAAAAAATAAAAATTGAAAAATAAAATAAATAATAAAATTTTAAAAAAATACCTACTTCCGGGTTCGGAGCAAGTATCGCGAGAATACGCAATCCACACGGGATTTCGCTGTCAACGCGAGATCACGCTGGCGTTGACAGCGAAATCCCGGGTGGATTGCGTATTCTCGCGATACTCTTCGGCTACTCTACTACTGGATCGCTGAGGCCCACAGACGCGATTAGGACCTTCTTCGACTCAGTCGGTCGTCACCTCTCTCGTTGTCTGGGTACTCCTGGATCCTGCGCGCTTGGAAAAGGTAGGCCGAAGCAGGGGGCTCCTCAGGGGCTCCTCATTCCCTCCCCCATCTCCCTCATGTAGTAAATATAAAATTAAATATATTTAAAGATGAAATAAGGGGAGATGGGATACATTAAAATAAGGGGGAGGGAGGATGGAATTAAATATATTTAATATTAAATAAAAATAAGGGGAGAGGGGAGGATGGAATTAAATATATTTAACATTAAATAAAAATAAGGGGAGAGGGTGCCAGGGGAGAGGGCGGAGCCGGGGGAGGGGGTGGGGGCGGAGCCAGGGGGAAGACCCTAGGGCCCCCCAGGTCATCAGTGACCGGAATTCAGGCCCCTGGGCCGGTAGAAGTTGGACAGCCCTGCTGTATGACAAGTGAACTGGATTTCCAGTAATGGCATTGATGTTTTACAAATAGATCAGCTTCCCTAAGTGCCTAACACCTATTTCTTTCCTTTTGTAGAAACCAGGAGTCAGTTTTACCATGAATGTCTCCCTCTAATATTTTCTTCCTTCATCTTCATCCTTTGAATTATTTTCCAAATGTCTGTTCACTAGTATTATAATTTTTCAAAAACAATCTTTCAAAGCTGCCTAGTGTGAGAGCTTGTTGTTATCTATCAGATAGAGTTGTTTAGATTATATATTTGCACAGTAAAATCCAGCTGGTTTGGAATCCATTCAACGCTTCATCATGACTATCCTAAAGTGCCAGCGAGGAAGAAAAATGTTAGCGCTGCATTATGATACCTATGCTTTTTCAGCCTTTGTGCCTTTTCTTACCAACAGAAGCAGTGGGAGGCGGGGAATGCAATTTAGCACATACACTTGAATTTACTTCCTAGAGAGCATAATGTTTCCATTGGATGCCATGCACAACCCCATTATGTAATTAAGCATCAATTAAAATTCCATTAAAATAATGTTATCCTGTTGTCTTTGCACTGATGTGAACTTGGCGCTGCATCCACCTAATACTTTCCTCTGATAATCCTATAGACCCAGTGTCATTAAAGTTAATGTGCAAAACCTTTTTTAAAAAACATGTATACTTTGTGTTAGTTTGTTATAACATATGTTGGAAATTAAACCTGATTATAATAATGTTGGGGGTAACACAAAGGAACGGGAAGCAAGAAGCTGAGAAAACGCACAAAGTGGGCCTAATCTGAAAGATGAAAGTATGGATTTTAATTAGGTTTTTTGAAGTAATATCCCTGAGAAGTTAATCTTAAAAGAGTGTTTTTCATGGTCAAAACAATCCTGTCTCTAACAAATATGGTCCATGGATGTTCGAAAATGAATGATGATAATGAAGATGAGGATGATTTGTACATCTTTCTGCTCAGAAATAAGACTAAGAAGAGATTGGGACCAAAAATCTGGCACACTAGAGTCTTTGAAACACTGTTTCCATCTCCCAAAGTCCTTCCCACAACTCAGTGCTTATGCAAAGAACATTCTTTCCTCATGGCTTAGGAATTCCAGTTTTTATCTCTGATCTCTGACTGGAGATAAGAATAGGAGGAAAACCTCTGATTATTCTCTTGTGCCTATTGCAACTTTGCAGAACCAACACCAGACATATAGTAGCAAATTCTTTCTCCATGTATGCATTGACCATAAAGTAAAATATCAATATGGATGCTGGGGAATGGCACACTGATAAAAATGGTGCATATATCTAAAATAAGGTCAATTTGGGGAGTTGCTCTCAGTTCTCTGTTGAGATATGCTAATAGTTCGTTAGCTGGAAATAAAATCAGTATCAGAATGAACCAGTGTCAGATTGTTTGTGGGACTGCTTTTGGTCATACTGTATAGGAGATGGCTCTTTTTCATGAGTTAAGCTTTGAAAATAGGAATCTATATATTCTTAGAACTGGAAAACTGAAGGGCGGACAACATTTTAATGAATGCCTTTTTCAACCGTATCTGTTGTGATTGAGCCTGTGAGTAGGGCTGGGGAGGATGCCGAATCTACAGCTTCTGAGTGTAGTATGGAACTGGGTGGGGCTGAGAGTAACCTAAACGCTGGAGCAGGCAGAAAGAGAGCTGCAAGTGATTCCAGCAGGGAAGGTTTGGCACAAAGGAAGAGAGTACGGCAAATACTTATGGCTCCTACTGACTCTGAGTCCTTTGAGGGTTTTCCCAGGGATGGAGAAAGATTGTCAGAAGACAGTGATATGTCGCCCGTGTGGCCCTTGGGCAAGACCTCCCTTGATAAACCACAGAGTCCAACTAAGGCACAACAAGTTTATTGAGAATATAGTTTATAGGAAAGAGGTTGAAAGCAATGCTATAGTGCTTTCAATAGCAGCAAATCTCAGGAACAAGGCAATGAGTAAATAGTCCCGTAGGAAACAGGATACAAGCTGGAAGCACTCAGGAATAACGCTGGATTCAATCAGGAATAAAGCTGGATTCAAAAAGCAAGGAAAATCTTTCAGGAACAAACGGGAACGTAGCAAGGCAGCAAGGCTTTTGCCCGGATGGGCCAGATCCTCTATAGGCAGGCAGGGAGCTTAGTAGGCCCGGCGGCCTCCTTCAGAGATCCATGTCCCAAACGCGTCGTTGGCACGAGATAGAGCTCCGGGCCAACTCCACACGGATATACTGTCCAGACCCTTTGATCTGCTGGCCACGCAACCTGCGTCGAGTGTCAAAGTGGGCATGATGGGTGGTAGCTGGTGTTTCCAGCTAGCTCACCTTTTAAGGAATGTAAAACTCGTTGGCGTCTCCAGCTGCAAAGGGGAGGCAAGCTTGTCTCAGTCCGGGGCCTCTTTGTTTATCGCCCAGGCTAGCTTCGGCAACCTTGACCAGTTCACCCTGCATACTTGGTGCCAGGCTCTCATGGGAAAGACAAGCAGGCCTGAAAGAGATCTTAGAGCTGACATGGCTACAGTATTGTTCATGGGAAGCAGAGGCCTAGGGGGCTTGTGGCGTGACATGATACTGAATTAGACTGGACTCAAGTAAAGGAAATTCAGGATGTGTGTGATGCAGACACCAGTAGTGATACTTTTCTGGGGTTTGATAGTGCTTATGAGTGGCCCTCCGAAACCTCAGGGAATTATTGGGATACTGTAGCACACATGGGCCCGTTCGTGCCACTGGGGGGGGGGTGACGCGCCGGGGGTCCCGTTGGCATTGGGACCCGCACAGGCTGGAAGGGACTCGGAGGATGAGTTGGAAGGCCCAGAGCAAGATTGGTCAGCCGTGCCTTTGCCCGTTTCACCTGTAGAGAGTTTAGCCTGGGATCTCGAGTGGGAGCATTCTCCCGGGGAAGGAGCGGACCAGGTGGAGATGGGAGGCAGCGAAGCAGATAGCGGAGACAGTTATGAATTCCCAAACGGCCGAGGTTCCCAAGAGCTGGCCGGGCAGCAGATGGAGGCTAGCGGCTGGGAAACTCCGGGGGAGGCTGCTTCTCAGGAAGATAGCGATACTGGACTGGAAGAGCAGGGCCGTTCTCATAACAGGCGCAGGGACATAGAGCAGGGCAGGAGGAGCTGGCATCTGTCCCTAGACCGTCGCCGTTCGGAAAGTAGAGACTGGAGACGCCGGCCCTAGATCGTCGGGGTTCAAGGCCGAGGGATTAAGAACGGCCCCGTGGGAACTGATCATCAGTTCTCCGGCCACGTCTGATCTGAAGGGCGTTGAAGCGGAGTGAATCTTGGAGCCTAGTTTGGCTCGCCTTTAGACCAAGACCTTGCCTTGTTTCCGATTCGCATTGGTGCGGATCCCTTGCTTCGTCCGGATTGAACGGGAGCCTTGCCAAGCTTTTTACCACATTCGTCTTTGGATTTACCTTTGGAACTTTGCTTACTTTACTGAACTGCAGCTTCGTGCTGATTGCTCTATTCTATGAACTTTTAAGTGAATTGCTTTTTTTTAGATTTGTTTTTATTCAATAAACATAGTTAGCCTTTACTACGTCTCCGTGTGTGTGTTAAAGGGGCAGTTCTAAGTCGGCGATTGTGACAGTTGGCCGGAGAACTCCTCGAACCCCTTTTCACACCACGGGACGTACCAGGAACCGCCGGAAGCGCATCCAGGCTCCCATCGTCCCCACTGTCGCCATGGCTAACTTGACGGATCAGCAGGTGGTGGCGTTGCAGCAGGAGGTGGCAGAGTTGCGAACTCCGAGCGGGCGGCACTGGCATGGTGAATGCCCGGCACGTTTTCAATGGACATCCGGCGGCGGTGGAAGTTTTTATTGCCCAGGTCAGGATGTACCTGGAGCTGCGCCCAACGAGTTTGCCACCCCCGAGCCTAGGTGGGGTTCGTGTTCAACTGCATGGAGGGATGGCAGGTGGAGATGGAGGGAGGCAGCGAAGCAGATAGCGGAGATAGTTATGAATTCCCAAACGGCCGAGGTTCCCAAGAGCTGGCCGGGCAGCAGATGGAGGCTAGCGGCTGGGAAACTCCGGGAGGCTGCTTCTCAGGAAGATAGCGATACTGGACTGGAAGAGCGGGCCGTTCTCATAATAGGCGCAGGGACATAGAGCAGGGCAGGAGGAGCTGGCATCTGTCCCTAGACCGTCGCCGTTCGGAAAGTAGAGACTGGAGACGCCGGGCCCTAGATCGTCGGGGTTCCAGGCCGAGGGATTAAGAACGGCCCCGTGGGAACTGATCGTCAGTTCTCCGGCCACGTCTGATCTGAAGGGCGTTGAGCGGAGTGAATCTTGGAGCCTAGTTTGGCTCGCCTTAGACCAAGACCTTGCCTTGTTTCCGATTCGCATTGGTGCGGATCCCTTGCTTCGTTCGGATTCAATCCGGGAGCCTTGCCAAGCTTTTTACCACATTCGTCTTTGGATTTACCTTTGGAACTTTGCTTACTTTACTGAACTGCAGCTTCGTGCTGATTGCTCTATTCTATGAACTTTTTAAGTGAATTGCTTTTTTAGATTTGTTTTTATTCAATAAACATAGTTAGCCTTTACTACGTCTCCGTGTGTGTGTTAAAGGGGCAGTTCTAAGTCGGCGATTGTGACAGATACACTAAGTTTTGAAAAATGCTGGGGATCTTGGAGGGTCTCACAAAGGGTTTCAGCTGCAGAAAGGGAAGCAGCTGCTTCCCCTAATCAGGGGGAGTTGTCCTCTTCGGGCGAGTCTGATCTCTAGGTCTATTTAATGTGGGCTTTTTGGGAGTCTCCTTGTGACGAGCAAGGAGTTGTTCTTGGTATCCTGTTTGGTATCCTGATATCTTGCATCGTGTTCCTGATCCAGTTTGTTCCTACAGCTGTGGCTGTATTCCTTGTGGCGTGGTTTGAACTCTGCTGGACTTTCTCTCCTGTGGACCTTGGATTGTCTCCTCGTTTCTCCGTCTTTCTCCTGCCCACAACTCCAGACCAGTTATTGACTACGCTATTGGCTCAACCCTCTGAGGACGTCGCAGATGATGTCTTTAGTTTGCTTTTGATCATTCCTTCCACAATCTTTGGGCTTCTCCGTGGGTTTTTGGGGGGTTTTGCCAGTTAGGCTAGTTTTTGTTAGTCCCATTTCCATTTCTTGTATTTTAATACAGTATATAATCCTATTCCCACTTGTTAGGGTCAAAAATGTAGCCCAGCCTTTTCTTTTCATATTAATTTTCTATGTTCAGTAAGGAAGGGTGTTGCTGGTTTATTTGCAATAGCATTCAAACATGCAGTTCCCCTATCTATATTGTGAAATGGCAGTATCCATTTACTCCTACAAACTGATGACCTTTAGATGTTTTAGTGAATGTGTGCCATCAAATCACCTGTTGATTTATAGTGGTCTCATACATTTCATAGTGCTTTCTTAGAAGTGATTTTGATAGTTCCTTCCTCTGAAATACAATCTATAATAACTGTTCACTTATTTTTTCATATTTGGTGCTTTACTGATATTATTAGTTTATGTTGGTTGTTGATACGGATTGAAGCATTATTATCAGAATATTAGAAGGACATTTCCAAGTTAAAATCAGTGGAAATCCAAAGTTCACATGCTCCACTGTTGCTGATAAAATTGTATCATTTACAGAGACAATTGTGAGTGGGATTAAATTCCCAATTACAGTAAGTAGTTTTCTAAATCGACGTTTCACCTAATTGGCTTGAAATTCCACTCTTTGCTGGATGGGCTTGGCTTCCTCTTAAAATGTGGCTTGGCTACACAACAGTTTTGATCTGCAATGTTTTTACTAATCTTCCCTTCATACACAAGCTACATTCTTTCTTGGATCAATATTTTTCTGATATATTCTTTCTGCAATCATATTATCAGGATACTGTCATACTCTGGTTACATTCAGAATAGAGCCCTACATTATGCTCTGTGTGAGGTTGATCGTGTAAATTGTTCAACATCTTAACAGAAATAAAACAGGCTCACCAATGCCAAGCATAGTAGGTAGAGAAGTCTTTCAGCTTCACGGAAGGTCACATCAGCTGTTTTTCATCTCCATTGTCTTATTATTCATTTTCAGGCATAATTGATTATAGATAAAACTCTAAATCTCTTGGTACCACGTTATCTGATGGGCCATTTCTTCCTTTATGAACCTGCTCATACGCTGCATTTTCTATGTGAAGCTTTTCTCTGAGTCTTCTGACAGAATTACATCAAGATTCAGAAAGTGTTGTGCTTGGAGCCATCCCATATGAATGTGAGGATGGCAGGCCAGAATCCTAATGCGTTTAATGCGTTTCAAGTGTTTAACTTGTTCCTGTAGTACTTGACTCACTAAAGGGATGCCCATCACTAGCTCCTTTTCCAACAGAGTGCATCATTGTATTATGTGTAATATGTTAACTACACCTACAATCACATATGGCAAACTCAAACACTACCAGTTTTGGAGAAAGACAAGAGATAATTAATGTTTTAAGCTTTGAAAAAGGCCAAGCAGTAGCTCATCAGACTTATTCCTTTAGGCATATTTATGTTTTGACAAAAAAGAAGGATAGAGATTGTGAATGCCTTGTTTCATAGTAAAATAAAGAAAGACACAATTCAAGATTATTAAAAGTAAAGGAGGATGCAATTATTATTTTAAAGGGAAGTACCTCTCACAATAGTGGGTAACACTGTGAGTGGGGTGTCCATTTACAATTACACTTTATATTCCAACATAATTGTCATGGCAATATTCTATACAATTCTAGGGTTTGTAATTTGATGAGACACCAGGGTTTCCTTGCTTAGAATCCTAATGTCTCTCTCCTAAATTTCAAATCCAAGATTGTGCTAATATTGCACATTGTGTCTGCTCAGTCTACTTGCTTGGTATTGATGGGCACTATTCCTCTCTGACAACTTTTCAAATAATAGCTGCCTTTAATGGAGAACATGTGACACTTTTGGAGAGAATTATACCTATGATTCCATGTTTACTATAATGGTAACATCTTATGTAATACTGTGATTTGCCAGTTAAAGTGGGGGCATTTACAGGTCTTAGTCAAAGAGGTCGAGTGTCATGCTCTAAAACAGAATTTGCCTTTTTCGCAGATGTTAAGATTTAAGTGGAATTGTTCCTTTGATGGACACTGTAGCTCAGAGGTAGCCAGACTTACATCTAATCTAATACAGAGAGCATACCCCCAATGGGTTATAAATAAGGCTAAAAGAAAGGCAGATCAGATTTCCAGATCATCACTCCTTCAACCCTCCTCAAAAACACCTCCAAATAGACTGATATGGCCATCAACCCTCTCACCCATAGTAATCAAATCTTTAAAATAATCAGAAGATACTGGCCTTTAGTGGCAGATATACCAGGCCTCAAAGATCCTCTGATTTTAGCCCCTAAAAGAACTGGAAATATTAGAGATATACTAATACACTCTAATCACCTACTTAAGGACCCTCGCAGTGCCTTGACACCTGGCACAAGGGAATGCGGTCACTGTATCTCTTTGTAGCAACCCAGTTCTCTTTCGTGCCTGGAGGGCAGGGGGCAGCACTGGGGGTCCCATTTGCATTGGAGCCAGCTGATTCTGAGGAGGATTTGGAGGGGCTGGAAGAAGGGGATTTTGAGGTAGCTGGGCCTTCTTCCCCCACAGAAAGCCTGGCCTGGGATGACAGCTGGCCTGATCCTTACGAGATGCAGGAAGGCCAGACGGAATTCGAAAGCAGTGATAGTGAAGATTATGAACGGCCGGGGGGCGAGGTTCACAAGAAAGAATGTGGGAAACAACCGAGGGAGAGGCCCGGGAAGCAGATGGGGAGTTTGACTCTCACGAAGATAGGGAACCAGGTGCTGGGAGGCAAGGTCGAACCTTTGATAGGAGATGGAGCATTGAGGCTAGCAGGAGGGGTTGGTTCCACAGCCTAGACTGGCCGAGGTCCCGCAGCACAGATTGGAGGAGGAGAAGCCTAGAGCGTCGGGGGCCTCGCCAAGGGGATTAAGTATAGGATCCGTGGGAACGGATCCTCAGTACCTCGGCCACGTCTATCCTATGCAGACGTGTAGCGAGCCAAGACCACGTAGCTAAGTTTTGGGCTAGTGGCCTGCCAAGGAGTGCCTTGGATCTTGCAACTTTGCCTTGTTCCCTTGTGTTGATCCGAAACTTCCATGCCAAGTTTGCTTTTGGACATTACCTTTTACCTATTGATTACTTTGCCTTGGAGCCTTGCCAAGTCTTTGGAAACTTCCATGCCAAATTTGCTTTTGGACATTACCTTTTACCTATTGGATTACTTTTGATACTTTTATGGACAATTACCTTTTCAACTGTTTCTTATTCTTCAATAAAGTAGTTAGCTGATTACCGTCTCTGTGTGTGTGATTAAGGGGCCGGCCAAGGTCTTGCATCGTGACACTCTTGCAAATAGGTATACCACAAAAAAGAAAATTTTAGCCCCTCTAAATCCCGAAACTTGAAGGTGAGATTCTTCATGACCTATAACTGTGTCTACATAATCCAGTGTCCGCGTGGACTTCTGTACGTGGGCCAGACATCCAGGGCGTTACGCATGAGAGTGGCGGAGCATAGATCAAAAATTAAATCTCTATCAGAAGATTCGTTCCTCTACTCTCATTTTAAGAACACTTCACATCCTCATGATTCATACCAGTTCGCAGGATTGGAAAGGGTTAACATTCAACCCCATGCGGACCTAAATAAGGCGCTAATCCACATAGAAAACAAATGGATCATCCTCCTAGCCACTGAAAGTCTTGCAGGTTTAAACGAAAGTCTTAATTTATCTACTTTATTGACATGATTCACCTGTTTCCACCTAACCTCTGCTAAAATAAACCCTTTAAAACCTCACAGTTTATTTCTAGCTTCCAGTCCCAGTACTCCGTTAGGAGCCTCCTTTGCATTTGTATTTACATGTGATCATTTCTTCTACTATGGGTAGGTTCTAATGTGTATTTGCCTTTGGTTGTGCTATATACTATTATATCATTTTTATAATATATAAGTGGATTCTATAGATATGGCAAATTATTAATAGTATTACAGTTTATATACTACATAATTGCATATGATTATCTCTGCTGTTTTGTAGGTTCCTTGTTTCAGTATTATCTTATTATACTATAACATTTTTCCATAGAGGGGACTGACTTCATGATATGGATGCCTTATTATGGATTATTATGAAATTATCTCATATTTCTGAGCCTTGATAAAGCCCTGTGGGGGTGAAACAGCGGGCCCATTGAAAACACACTCCATCTGCTCATTGGTGATATTGCAGCCTACTTGGTGTAGCAACCCCGTTCTCTTTTGTGCCTGGGGGGCAGGGGGCAGCACCAGGGGTCCCACTTGCATTAGAACCAGCCGCAGCTGAGAAGAAATGGAGGAAAGGGTTAATGAGCTAGCTGGACCTTCCTCTCCCACAGAGAGCTTGGCCTGGGATGAAAGATGGCCGGATGGCTATGAGAACTGGGAAGGTCAGGCTGATTCTGAAAGTGCTGATAGCGATGAATGTTATGAGAAACCGGGTGGGTACGGATCACAGGAGAGAGTTTGGGAAAACATGGGCGATGAGGCCATGGAAGCTGAAAGGGAGTTAGACTCTCATAAAGATAGTGAGCCAGGTGCTGGGAGGCAAGGTCGGAGCTTTGATAGGAGACGGAGCATCGACTCCAGCAGGAGGGATTGGCACCGCAGCCTAGAGCGCCAGAGAAGCGCTAGATCCCGTAGTACAGATTACCGCCGAAGCCTAGAGCGTCGGGGACCCCGCCGTGAGGTTTAAGTATAGGATCCGTGGGAACGGATCCTCAGTAGCTCAGCCACTTCTAACCTAAGGAGGTGTAGCGAGCAAAGGACCACGGAGCCAAGTTGCGGCTCATGCCTTGCCAAGAAGTTTCTTGGGCCCTGAATGAACTTTGCCTTGTTCCTTGATCCGCTTGGTTTTGCGGAGCTTTTGCCAAGCCTTGTGCCAAGACCTTTGCCTTTGGATTTTACTACGGACTCTTTACTTTTGGACAGATCTTTTCTATATCTAATGGACAATTGCCTTTTTACCTGTTCTTTATTATTCAATAAATAGTTAGCTGATTACCGTCTGTGTGTGTGTGATTAAGGGGCCGGCTGAGTCCTTGCATCGTGACACTTGGGCTACTTTGTTGCGCGGCTGGATAATACAGGATGTGTCCATTCCACGCGTAGCATCCCGCGCTACTTTTTGTTTTTATTTGCATTCTATTTTGGCGCTCCTATCTACATTTTGAATTCTCAGGACTTTACTGTTAATGATTGAACACTGTATATTTGGTATCCAACATCGGCGAATGCATCTTTCGTGAGTCCGCGGATAACCCGGAGTATAATTGGGAGGTACGCCAGAGTCTTTATGTTATGACTGATTGCACACGATGCTATTGTGGACTGCATTATCCTCCCACCACACGGGACACACTAGTCGGAACTCTCCTGAACATTTATCCACGGGGACACGGTTTTGAGCTGGTACTGTATATATCCTTTATTCCATTATCTGGATACCGGTGTCTGATTAGACCTTGTCTGTGATGCTACTATATCATGTTATGGACTTGCATTTGTTTGACATCATTGGATACATTGATCACTTTATTGTCAGAATATATACATATATGTGTGTGTGAGTGTGTGTGTGTGTGAGAGAGAGAGAGAGAGAGAGAGAGAGAGAGAGAGAGAGAAAGTGTGTCTTGAGCATTACATTTTGCCCAACTTAATATTTACTATAAAGATTGTGTATTTTGTCATATTGCTGGGTTCCTCTTGTGCTTTGGTGTTCGTCAAATTATAAACCAATTCAATTGGAATCATTCTGCTATAATGATCTAATGTTAAAGAGCTGCCATTCAGATTCCTTTTAAGCTTTGTTTGGTCATTACAAATAGCCTAAACATTTGACAAGAGGTGTGTGTTAGCCCTGACCTCTTCTATCATCAGCACAAAGGGAGAAAGTTTCTGGATAAATTCATGAAGGCTTTCTATATGATTCAGAATGTTGATTTTTCAGTATTTTGGATAGGGTAGCAAACCTTAAGAGATAGACGTGTTTCTATTTCACAAACTTTCCATTCATGTTGAGAAGTACAATGTAAATGTTGTCTAAAGTGGTAAGGCTAGTGTAGAAGTGAATGTTACTTGCCTTCCTTGTGTCTCTTACCAGAAAAGCATGATATACATTAAAGAAAAAGGAATAACCCTTTCCTTTCTTGCATATTAATCCTATTGGATTGCTCACAAAATGTAAAGCTTTGTTGGGATATTTAGGATGGTGATGGTATTCAATGAGAAGAGTGCTATTTAGAATTCTTATCCAGAAAGTGCCACTGCCTCTAAGACTACAAATGCCAGGGTTTTTTGGGATACAATCATGTAATTATAGTAGAATAATATGGCTATAACTGTGTCAAGTGAAAAAAACCCTGGAAGGCTCCTGGGTGCAGTTGTGCCTCTAAACACTACTTAGCTAAGAGGCCATGCTTGGATACTCTTTGCCTTTATTGTTAAACTGGACCCCCCCAAGACACACAAATACATCCTTTAGCTCAGTGTTTTTCAACCTTTTTTGAGCCGCGGCACATTTTTTACATTTACAAAATCCTCGGGCACACCACCAACCAAAATGACACAAAATGTCATTTGGGAGTTGTAGTTGCTGGGAGTTATAGTTCACCCGCAATCAAAGAGCATTCTGAACTCCACCAATGATGGAATGGAATCAAACTTCCCACACAGAAATCCCATAATCAAGAGAAAATACTATAAGAGTTTGGTGGGCATTGACCTTGAGTTTTGGAGTTGTAGTTCACCTATATCCAGAGAGAACTGTGGACTCAAACAATGATGTATCAGGACCAAACTTGGCATGAATACTCAATATGCCCAAATGTGAACACAGAGGGAGATTGGGGGAAATAGTCCTTGACATTTGGGAGTTACAGTTTCTGGGATTTATAGTTCACCTACAATCAAAGAGCATCCTGAACTCTTGCAACAATGGAATTGAACCAAACTTGGCATATTGAACTCTCATTACCAACAGAAAGTACTGAAAGGGTTTGCTTGGGAATTGACCTTGAGTTTGGAAGTTGTAGTTCACCTACACCCAGAGAGCACTGTGGACTCAAACAGTGTTATGTTGTGTTGTTGTTTGTTTTCTATCCAGAATCACAATGTTGGAAGGAGGCTCACCACTTTAAGGTCCCTGAAACAGGCATGGGAAAACTTCGGCCCTCTGTGTGTTTTGGACTTCAACTCCCACCATTCCTAACAGCCTGAGGCCCTTTCCTGCTTAAGTGGCTGAGGCGAAAAAAGAAAAAGGGCCAGAGGCTGCTAGGAATGGTGGGAGTTGGAGTCCAAAACACCTGGAAGGTCCAAGTTTGCCCATGCCAGCTTTCAACAGAGACCGTTTCCTCCCCCTTCGCACCCTTTCTTCCCCCTCCTGCTGAACACTTACTTTTTCTTGCCGCTTCTGCTGCCATTTTGATCCGAGGGGGCAGCGTGAGCGTGTTCAGGAGGGGAAGGGGAGGGGGGAGACGTAGGGCGAGTCTGCGCAGTAGCGGGAGCAAAGCGAGGCAAAGCGAGCAGAGCGAGGCTGGGAAGAAGGGAGCCCAAGTGGAGAAGAAAAAGTGTTCGGCAGGAGGGGGAAGAAAGGGTATTGGAGGTTCCAATTTCCCACGGCACACCTGATGATAGCTCACGGCACACTGGTTGGGAAACACTGCACTGTGGCAAATGCTGATTTTCCATTCCTACTCATGCAATGGCAGCTGGGTGCACCCCTTGTTCAAGCATTGGCTGTGCTGTGCTGGGGACCTGTCTCGATGTCATTGCCCTGCCAAAGCAAAAGACATTGCTGAAGGTGACACAGTATTTTTTTCTTGAGTAATGATTTAAAAGTAGTTATAATGTTTTGCTTTTATTTATGCAGTAAAAGTCACCAAAGGGAATCTGGTTTTAGCCTATCACACTTTATGAATCTTGAAATCTAGGAAGGAGAAGGCAATAATACAGTTTTGTATCTGAATTCCTTAAAATAAATGAGAAGAGAGGTTGCATGTCATTATTTACTAGATCCCTAAACCACTTCAAAATGGTTATAGTATGAAAGAAAAAAATCCTTTGCACCAGAGATAAGAACATGAGAGAATCTAAAGTACTATGATAGTATAATGTATGCACTGATAAAATCATGTTTTTACCTTTTTAAGCTTTCAGAAACAACCAATATAGAATAGTTTCATTATTTCTTTTTTTTAAAAAAAAATCCCCAAACCCACTGAAGTCTTGTCATTCCCTTCATATGTGCTGAAGACATCCTGAAAAATGGAACCCTGTCTTAGATCAAGTAAAAATAAATTCATCTCTGCTCTTCTTCAGCAGGTATTATCAATCAAAATATCCATTTTGTAGTCCACAGATAAGCTTCTAGGTATATTTGAGTTTTCTCCATTGGTAATAAAATCATTTCAGGATGTAATGGATGTTTGAATCCCAACCCATTTGTGGTTTCAGATATAATGTGGGAAAAACTATCTTTAAGGTTTCCAGGTAGTGCATCTCTTAAAAGATCAGAAAATATGTCAATTAATTACGTGACACAAAATGATAGCAAACTTTTTTCCAGAAGTTTTATCTAGTGGAGAGTTAATTACAAAAGACAAGAATTAGGGCTAAAATGCAGGCTTTGAAGAAGACATATATTGACTTACATGTACTTACTTTGAAACTTTTGCAAGACAACTTTGTTGGCTAAGCATGGAATAACAAGTCCAAACAGAAAAACTGGTGAATAGGGGACACATTATTTATCCTATGTCCTATTTAATTGATTTGAACAAGAGAGGAGCAGGGGGATGGAGAAGCAACCTGATGCAGATCCAGCTAAGGCCAATGTTGTAATTGAGCCCTCGGCTCTGCCTGCTAGTAGGGATGACTAGGATGCTGAGTCATTAGCGTCTGAGTGTAGTATGGAACTGGATGGGGCTCGAAGTAACCTAAACGCTGGAGCAGGCAGAAAGAGGACTGCAAGTGATTCCAGCAGGGAAGGTTCCGAACAAAGAAAGAGAATTCAGCAAATACTTATGTCTCCTACTGACTCTGAGTCCTTTGAGGGTTTTCCCAGGGATGGGGGAAGCTCATCAGACGAGTGTGATACTGAGTTAGATTGGACTTTAGTACAGGAGGTTGGGGATGTGTATAATGCAGACACCAGTAGTGAAACTTTTCTGGGGTTTGATAGTGAGAAAGACTAGCCCTCTGAAACCTCAGGGAATGATTGGGATACGCTAAGTCTTGAAAGACGCTGGGGAACTTGGAGAGACTCACAAAGGGTGTCAGCTGCAGAGAGAGAAGCAGCGGCAACACCTAATCAGGGAGAGTTGTCATCTTTGGGCGAGTCTGATCTTTAGGGCTATATAATGTAAGCTTTTGGGGAGGCTTCCTTGCGGTGAGCAAGGAGTTGTTCTTGGTATCCTGTTATCTTGCATCGTGTTCCTGATCCAGTTTACTCCTACAGCCGTGTGTTCCTAGTGGCGGGGTTTGAACTCTGCTGGACTTTCTCTCCTGTGGACCTTGGATTGTCTCCTCGTTTCTCCGTCATTCTCCTGCCCACCGGTTACTGACTACACTATTGGCTCATCCTTCGGAGGACATCACAGAGGACATCTTGAGTTTGTTTTGGATTCCTTCTTCAGTGATTTTTGGGCTTTCCCTGGGTTTTTGTGGGGTTTTGCCGGTTAGGCTTGTTTTTTGTTAGTCCCATTCCCATTTGTTGTGCAATAAACTCTTTGTTATCCCTTTTATCACTTGGGCTTGGCTTTAATTGGCATCTGCATCATGACAGCCAAGGTGTCAATCTTGACATAAGCCCTAAAGCCTTTCTCTGGGGAAAATACCTGAGCCCCAAGGGTAGTACAAATATGTGGGTTGTATCCTGGCTGGCCACTTCCTGTTCAAGTAAACCCCAGGAACACGTACCCAAGTCACACAACTTTCAAGTGAGAGCAAAATCCTGCTGAGGTTGCCTTAATGGTATGCTCCTTTTACCCTCCCCCCTCCCAGTCACATGGCCTTTTGAGACTGTTACAAAACCATACATTTGTCACAATGCTGGGTCCTGGCCCGGCCCCTTAAGCACACACACAGAGACAATGATCAATTAACTATTTATTGAGTAATAAAGAACAGGTGAAAAAGCAAATTGTCCAATTAAAAAATTGTCCAAAGTGAAAACACGTGAAGCTCAAAAGCAAAAAGCAAAGAATCCAAAAACAAGGCAATCCGTAAAAACAAGGCAAGACAAAGTCAGTGAAAATACAAGGTCCGTGGCAAAGTTCTTAGCAGGGTACTTGGCAAAACAGCCAGACTATGGCTTCCAGGAACTCGGTCGCTTCACTCCCTTCAGATCAGAAGTGGCCGACCAACTGGGGAACTGTTCCCAGGGAACGTATACTTAATCCCCTCCTTTGGGAACCCAACGCCTCTCTAAGTTTCGTTTCCATTCTCTGCGATGGGACTCAATGCTTCTCCTACGATCAAAACATTCCCCAGGCCAGTCTGCAGCTGGCTCACTATCTTCCTGAGAACCTTCCTCCCCTTCGGTCTCCATCAACTCGTCCCCCGCAGGTTCCCAGATGCGTTCTTGGGAACCTCGCCCCCGGCCTTTCAGAACTATCCGAAACTGTGTCATCCTGACCTTCGCAGTTCGAATACGCCTCCGGCCAGGTGTCATCCCACTGTAAACTATCAGTTGGAGATGAGGGCCCAAAAGCCCCATCATCCTCCTCACCTGAATCTACAGCAAGTGGGTCTAAAGCAATTGGAACCCCTGGAGCGGGCCCCTGGCCCCCGGGCTGAAATGGAGGCTGGGTTGCTACAACATTACACTTAAATGGGTGCCAAGATTAACACAAACTCAGAAGTTATAACCTTATTATCTGCCAGATGACGACTTGTTTATAGATACCACTCCAGCCAATCATCAAAATCCCCTACCCTTTTGCCTGGGCAGACAAAAAAAGGAAAGGAAAAAAAGGAAAAGGAGAGAAAAATCCTAAGTAACCCAAAGCGTCCAGTAAACTTACACTGGACTGAGGGTGGGAGGGTGGGCCATATTTAGAACCTTGAAAGGCATTTGAGGGGTAGTCAGGCCTTAAATAGCGTGCAGGCTCTGCCCTCAACACACACAGTGTTTTGGCACTTGACCCTATTGCAAAGCCTCCTGATCTCTGACCATGAAGGATATCCTCACCCATAACATCTTAGTTACACTACCAAGACTCTTTGTAATATATAAGCTATTATTTGAATGCATATCCAGGTCAGTGTAGGACAAATGCCACACAGGACTGATCTGAGATAATACGGGGCAAGGCCACCTTAATATGACCTTGAACTGTGGGGTCATTGGGATAACAAAAGTCTGAACCCTCTTTCTGCCACTCAGCCCCTAATTTGGACCCCAAACTAAGGGCCATGGGCATCGGGGATTGTTGGGCCAATTTTCCCAACCTTCTGCACTGTCACCTCATGTTCCCTTGGCTGAGTTGGCCTGGGGATATGGGATAGCAACAACCCCCAGCCCCATGTCACAGTTGTCTCCCACCCTGACATGGGTTCTACTTATTCTCTGTTGCATGCTATGACATCAAGCTGGAGTGATGGAGAGTGCTGTGTAGGAAAGGGGGAGAGGTAGAAGGATTCCTCCTCCCCTCTTCACTTCCTCCCCTTTCACCATGATGTCACCACTAGGCATGTTTTAGAATCCTAAAATGGCGATTCTTATATCAAATGGGGGGGGGGGATTTTTTTTGATTAGTATATCAAAGACTTACAAAAAATTTCCCAAAATTTCGGAAATGTAACTTAAGTACTAACGAAATTCGTTAGTATTTTCTTGTATGCCAGAGCATGCGCATTCCAGATGGTTTTGGTCCACAACTCCCAGAAATCCTAACAGCTGGTGAATTGGCTGGGATTTCTGGGAGCTAGGCCAAAACTTGAATAAACCACACTGAATTCTAGATGGGACTCTCCAAATAGGAAGGAGGGAGGGAAGGAGGGAGGAAGGAGGGGTATTCTATTCTTGGAAGCAGCAAAAGAAAAGGGAGGAGGAGCCCCCCTCGCTCCTCACTGCCTCTCTCACCCCGATCCTGAGGGAGCGAGGGCCCAAGTTTGCCTAGGCTGAGAGGAAAAGGAAGAGGCCTGAGGCTGTGAGGAATGGTGGGAGTTGAAGTCCAAAACACGTACCTGGAGGGCTGAAGCTGGATGGCTGGCAGGAAGGGGCATGGCAGAGCAACGGGGAAGAGAAGCATCTGAGAGTGGCGCAGGGAGAGAGAGGAGAAGAAGAGCTCGTGTGTGTGAAGCAGGCCCCTGTGATGGGGCATGGCAGCAGAGCAACGGGGAAGAGAAGGGGGGGCGGCGTGGACTACACTTTCTAGAATGCATTGCCTACCTAGCAGCTGCGTCACTTCCAGTTCCCCATAGAAATGCGGGATAAAGAAGAAGCTGAATGAAGGCGGGAAGGAAATGAGGGGGAGAAGACAGGGAGAAGTGAGTAGTACAATAATTAATTAATTAATCTTTAAGAATTTCTCACGATCATAATGCAAATTGTTGGCCTCAAGGACCGTAAAGGAAGTCTTTCTTCTCTCCGGGATCGCTCACACAGCGATCCACGTAAAACTCAAAAAGTCCCATTACATACGAATCTCTTACGAATCCTTTTAATTTCCATTTCATTTTTCTCATGCCTAGTCACCACAGCTGACATCATGGTACTCATAGGAGAATGACTTTTGTGGGGCTGGATTATTCAGATGACGTTCTCAGCTTGCCTCACAGGGTCTAAATATTTTAGGCCTACTTAATGAAATGTGTAGGAAACAAAAGTACTTCAAACACACATAGGTGAACTGTGGAACACTGTACCACAAGATGTAATGACTTGAAAGGGGCATTCTATGCACACTAAAACATTACAGGTGCAGAGGAACATATGTGAAGTGTTGATCTGAGCCATCTGTTTTCTAGAAAATTAGTGGAATTAATCCAATTTTGCCATAAAATCCCTCTAGGATCTAAATTAGTGTCTGTCTTGCTGAAGTTAACATGATAATATATTCTTAGGCATCGGAATTTGGCTTTTACAATAATCTGTGTATGCATTTTTGTTTATACTGTCAAGAAATTGTGATTTAAAAAATAAGTCTGATTTGTCTTCAGATGGATTTGGAAGCAGATTGATTCATTTTATGGGTTCATTTTATGGGTTTGAATCCAAATCTTGATTTTACCATCTAAATCTTGCTGCCTTTTGAGCTGTTATTTTTTGTTTGTTTTGTTTGTTTTACTGGACCAAATTTGGAGGGACATTAAGGCCCATTCTACATTGTCACATACAATCCAGATTATCTGCTTTGAACTGGGTTATATGGCAATGTAGAGTCGTATAATCCAGTTCAAACCTGATAATGTGGATTATCTGGTTTGGTAATTTGGATTATATGGCAGTGAAGGGCCGAAGACTTTAGGAAATAAAGAAATGCTGGGAGTTTTGTGCTATACATTTTTGAGGCCATTTCAGAAGGAAAGTAATTTAGTTTTGGCTCATTTTATTTTTAAAAAACTTGGAAGAACTGTATTAAGTTTGACTGCACACTTCTAAGGTCATGCCTTCCATGATCAAAATGAATTAATTCCATTTTTGTGGGTATATAGACTTTGTAGTTTGAGTGTTTCCAAAAGATGGTGCATTTCTCAATAGCATGGCCTCAACACTGGTGGTCCCTGCTTGCTCAAGGACAGCAACATTAGTCACATAGTCGGTACGGTGTATATTTAGGAATGTGCAAAGACAGCGCTGATGAAAGCATTCGAGGAGTCGTGGATGTTGGCAATAGGTGACCCATGTTTCAGACCCATAGAAGAGAATAGACAGTATGATAGCACTGTACACACTGATTTTGGTGCTTTGCCTCAGGTGCTTGTTGCTCCAGACTCTTTTGTGAAGCCTTCCGAATGCACTCTATGCCTTTGGTAATCTGTGATCTATCTCTTTATCAATCTTGGTGTCTGAAGAGATGATGTTTCCCAAGTATGTAAACTGCTGAATGGACTTAAGTACAGATTTGCCTATGCTGACGTGGGGATGATGGTGTTCTTCCTGTGATGCAGGCTGGTAGAGGACTTCCGTTTTCTTCAGGCTGACTTCCAGCCCAAACAACTCTGCAGCTGTTGCAAAGCAGTATGTGAGGCGCTGCAGGGCTGCTTCTGAATGGGCAACAAGGGCAGCATCGTCAGCAAAAAGCAGCTCACGGACTAGATAGTTTAGAGTCTTAGTGCGAGCCCTCAGACGGCTTAAGCTGAACAAGCTACCATCAGTACAATAGCGTATATGCCATCTTCATCTTCGTGGTCTGCCATAGCCCTTTGGAGCATCATGCTGAAGATGCATTTATCTGCACAAATAATTTCTGCAGAAATAGTAATCAGGAGCAATGCAGAAAATGTTATGTATAATATATACCCAGGCCTTAAAAATATTAGTGGCCTACAGCAGAAAGAGTTGAGAGGGTCAGTGCTTCTTTTAAGTTATCTTGGGCTGGACTAAGCTCTTGCCTCACACCACCAGGAGGAAATGGTTTTTTTTAAAATAAGAGTAAAGGTTTAGTAATCATAGTGACCCATGGAGAAGTCAGCCCAGTTTTATAGGTTCATTTTTGACTACGGATTTAAGACTTATACATTAGCATATATACTCATCCAGTAGAATTTATTATTATTATTATTTATTTACATCATTTCTACTCCGCTCTTCTCAACCCCCGAGGGGGGACTCAGAGCGGCCTAACAAAAGGCAACAATTCGATACCGAAACACAATATAAATGTAATATAAAACCATAGATATTCACGATTAAAATACAATTAGCATTATCACATAATATACATACACTAGGTTTAAAACAAAGTTCTGTCCACCACATAAGCATTGAGACATAACCATAAAGTTACCAATTACAATTACAATCCAAAGTGCTGCATTGTGCTAATGTGCAAAAACCTGGTCCCACAGCCATGATTTCACTTTTTTCCTGAAAGCCAGGAGGGATGGGGTTGATCATATGTTGCTTGGAAGCGCGTTCCACAGATGGGGAGCCACCACCGAGAAGGCCCTCTCTCTCATCCCCACCAACCGCAGTTGATAAAATTTATTTATTTATTTATTTATTTATTTATTTATTTATTTATAATTCACACTTGTTAGTCGCCACTCCCGGTGTGGACATAGCGGCAGAAGTGGAAAATACAGTTTAAAAGCTGGCCAGAATTGTATAAAATGCAATAAACAATAAAAACACAGCCAGCAACTTTGTACACAGCAAGCAGCTTGGCAGGAGTGGGCAGGCAGCTGATCCACGAGGTGGAGCAGATGCGTTTGAACAACAAGCTGGGCCAGAACCGTATAGGGGTGGTATGCAGCCAGTGGAGCCGACACAACAGGGGGGGTGGTATGCTCCTGAATGTTTAGTAATCTGGCTGCTGCCCGTTGGACTAGCTGCAATTTCCGAACTGTCTTCAAAGGCAGCCCCATGTAGAGTCTGTTGCAATAATCTATTCAGGATGTGACCAGAACGTGGATGACCGTAGCCAGATCAGACTTCCCTAGGTACGGGTGCAACTGTGCAAAAGCTCCCCTAGCCAGTGCTGAGACCTGGGGTTCCAGGCTCAGCGATGAGTCCAGGATCACTCCCAAGCTGCGAACCTGCGTCTTCAGGGGGTGTGTAACCCCATCCAACACAGGCTGTAACCCTATGCCCTGTTCGGCCTTTCGGCTGACCAGGAGTACCTCTGTCTTGTCTGGATTAAGTTTCAATTTGCAAGCCCTTATCCAGTCCGACACAGCAGCCAAGCACTGGTTTAAAGTCTGGACAGCCTCCTTAGTGACAGAAAGAATGGTTGCAAGAATTGTTTGTTATAGCCTGTGGACATTAAAAAAAAACCCCAATAATTTACACCAGTATATAACCTGAATAATTCCCTGTAAATCAGAATTGTTTTGCTTTCTGGTATATTTCTGGAAATTACATGTTGTTGGGAAGTCCAGTGGGTCTAAGTTGCAGGATGCATTACTGCCATCTCTCTCTCTCAGGCCATCCTTTTTTTTTTCTCCCAGCATCTGCAAAATGACTGGCTTTATTTATTTACATGGTTAGGCTTTGCTTATCTTAAGGCCACTTTGCAGTCCAATGCTTTAAAAATGCTTTTAGGCAGGGCTGTCCAACTTCTACTGGCACAGGGACCTGAATTCCAGTCACTGATGACCTGGGGAGCCGTAGGGTCTGCCCCTGCCCCCTCCCCGCCCACGGCTCCGCCCCCACCCCGGCTCCGCCCCCTCCCCGCTCTCTCCCTAGCGCCCTCTCCCCTTATTTTTATTTAATATTAAATATATTTAATTCCATCCTCCCCTCTCCCCTTATTTTTATTTAATATGATACGGCGTGATCTCGCGTTGACAGCAAAATCCTGTGTGGATTGCGTATTCATACCAGGAAGTAGGTATTTTTTTTAAAAAAAAAATTATTTGTTTTATTTTTCAATTTTTATTTTTTATTAAAAAGCTTAGGGGGCCATAGGGAAAGGGCTGGGGGGCCGTATACGCCCGCCCCCCCCCCCGGGGCGGGTGGACAGCCCTGCTTTTAGGGATCCACTCTTGTCTTCACAGGCTAACTGCTAAGAAAGTTACACATTGACTCTGAGCCCATTCTTTCTCTGAGCCTCTGCAGTGGTGATGCTGTCCATCATGTGTCTGAATTTACCAATGGGCAGATCATTGTAGATCTTGTCAACATTGCTTTTTGGGGGGAGAACCCAAGTTTACTTACTCCCTGCTGCCACATTGTTCAGAAGCCATCCACACTGCCAGATGTTGTCATGACAATTCCCATAGAACTTCACAATTTTGTTGTGAAAACAATGTGTTTTGGCAGCTTTTCTACCACAGAGACATACTGTCTCCTCCTTTTTAAAGCTGTCATCTTTCTTTAAACTGTCCTTTTAGGGAGTTTCATTAAATACCTCAACGGCACTGTAGATGTCACAGCAGAGGCGCTCCTGGAGTGTCATCCTAGATTATGTTCTATTACATTGTGCCATCTGTCCCTTTTTGCCTTTGTTTTCTTTTTCTAAAGGAGGACCTCTCGGCTTCTTTATATGCAAGCTTTCCCCACTCTGCTAATTAGCATGTGTTGTGTCATATAATGTAAGTTGTTTTTGGGTTTTCCTGCAATAATTATTTGTGTTTACTTTTGCAGAAATGAGTTGCAGGGATGCACATTTTTCCCTGCCTTGAATACTGCCTGGTCCATGAGCTATCATATCTATAATATTCAAGCTGCATCTTCAGGGGGAGGGTGACCCCGTCCAACACAGGCTGTAACCCAATGCCCTGTTCGGCCTTACGACTGACCAGGAGGACCTCTGTCTTGTCTGGATTTAGTTTCAATTTGCTAGCCCTCATCCAGTCCGACACAGCAGCCGAGCACCGGTTCAAAGTCTGGACAGCCTCCTGAGTGACAGGTGGGAAGGAGTGACAGACAGGCCCGGATTAGCTCCTTTTGACGCCCGAGGCCAAAAGAAGCACCGCCGCCCCCAGGAGGTGGGGAAACTCCGCCCCCAGCTTAGGAGAAACCCCGCCCCCAGGGCGTGCTGCGCATGCGCGGCAGCGGCCCCGAGGGTCCGCCTTCCTCCTTCTCCTCCTCGGTTCCCCCTCCCTTCTCTTGAATGGGGGCCGAGAAGGAGGCAGAGCAAAGGTGTGTCACATCAGAGGCCTTCTGACGCGGCGCACCTTTGCGCCACCTCCTTCTCGGCCCCCTCCCTTCCTTCATTCAAGGGAAGGGAGGGGGCCGAGGAGGAGAGGTGGCGTGAAGGCACGTCGCGTCAGAGACCTTGCTGTGATTTTGGCATGCCTTTGCACCGCCTCTTTCTCCTCCTCGGTTCCCCCTCCCTTCCCTTGAATGAAGGGGAGGGGGGAGAAGGAGAAGGAGGTGGCGCAAAGGGTCGCCGGGTCACAGCAAGGCCTCTGACGCGACGCACCTTCGTGCCACCTCCTTCTCGGCCCCCCCTTCCTTCATTCAAGGGAAGGGAGGGGGAACCGAGGAGGAGAAGGAGGCAGCGCAAAGGCACGTCGCATCAGAGCCCTTGCTGTGACGCGGCATGCCTTTGCACCGCCTCTTTCTCCTCCTAGGTTCCCCCTCCCTTCCCTTGAATGAAGGAAGGGAGGGGGCCGAGAAGGAGGCGCAAAGGGGCGCCGGGTCACAGCAAGGCCTCTGACACGACGCACCTTTGTGCCACCTCCTTCTCGGCCCCCCTCCCTTCCTTCATTCAAGGGAAGGGAGGGGGAACCGAGGAGGAGAAGGAGGCAGCGCAAAGGCACGTCGCGTCAGAGACCTTGCTGTGACACGGCGTGCCTTTGCACCGCCTCTTTCTCCTCCTCGGTTCCCCCCTCCCTTCCCTTGAGTGAAGGGAGGGGGCCGAGAAGGAGAAGGAGGTGGCGCAAAGGGTCGCCAGGTCACAGCAAGGCCTCTGACGCGACGCACCTTCGTGCCACCTCCTTCTCGGCCCCCTCCTTCCTTCATTCAAGGGAAGGGAGGAAACCGAGGAGGAGAAAAGGCAGCGCAAAGGCACGTCGCGTCAGAGACCTTGCTGTGACGCGGCGTGCCTTTGCACTGCCTTTTTCTCCTCCTCGGTTCCCTCCCTTCCCCTTGAATGAAGGGAGGGGGGCCGAGAAGGAGGCGGCGCAAAGGGGCGCCTGGTCACAGCAAGGCCTCTGACACGACGCACCTTTGCGCCACCTCCTTCTCGGCCCCCCTCCCTTCCTTCATTCAAGGGAAGGGAGGGGGAACCGAGGAGGAGAAGGAGGCAGCGCAAAGGCACGTCGCGTCAGAGACCTTGCTGTGACGCGGCATGCCTTTGCACCGCCTCTTTCTCCTCCTAGGTTCCCTCCCTTCCCTTGAATGAAGGGAGGGGGCCGAGAAGGAGAAGGAGGTGGCGCAAGGGTCGCGGGTCACAGCAAGGCCTCTGACGCGACGCACCTTCGTGCCACCTCCTTCTCGGCCCCCTCCTTCCTTCATTCAAGGGAAGGGAGGGGGAACCGAGGAGGAGAAGGAGGCAGCGCAAAGGCACGTCGCATCAGAGACCTTGCTGTGACGCGGCATGCCTTTGCACCGCCTCTTTCTCCTCCTAGGTTCCCCTCCCTTCCCTTGAATGAAGGAAGGGAGGGGGAGAAGGAGGCGGCGCAAAGGGCGCCCGGGTCACAGCAAGGCCTCTGACACGACGCACCTTTGTGCCACCTCCTTCGGCCCCCCCTCCCTTCCTTCATTCAAGGGAAGGGAGGGAACCGAGGAGGAGAAGGAGGCAGCGCAAAGGCACGCGTCAGAGACCTTGCTGTGACGCGGCATGCCTTTGCACCGCCTCTTTCTCCTCCTCGGTTCCCCCTCCCTTCCCTTGAATGAAGGAAGGGAGGGGGGCCGAGAAGGAGAAGGAGGCGGCGCAAAGGGGCGCCGGGTCACAGCAAGGCCTCTGACGCGACGCGCCTTCGCGCCACCTCTTTCTCGGCCCCCCCTCCCTTCCTTCACTCAAGGGAAGGGAGGGGGAACCGAGGAGGAGAAAAAGGCAGCGCAAAGGCACGTCGCGTCAGAGACCTTGCTGTGACGCGGCGTGCCTTTGCACTGCCTTTTTCTCCTCCTCGGTTCCCCTCCCTTCCTTGAATGAAGGGGGGGCCGGAAGGAGGCGGCGCAAAGGGCGCCGGGTCACAGCAAGGCCTCTGACACGACGCACCTTTGCGCCACCTCTTCTCCCCCCCCCTCCTTCCTTCATTCAAGGGAAGGGAGGGTGAACCGAGGAGGAGAAGGAGGCGCAAAGGCACGTCGCGGCCAGAGACCTTGCTGTGACGCGGCGTGCCTTTGCACTGCCTTTTCTCCTCCTCGGTTCCCCCTCCTTCCCTTGAATGAAGGGGGGGGCCGAGAAGGAGGCGGCACAAGGGGCGCCGGTCACAGCAAGGCCTCTGACGTGGCGCACCTTCGCGCCACCTCCTTCTCGGCCCCCTCCCTTCCTTCATTCAAGGAAGGGAGGGAACCGAAGAGGAGAAGGAGGCAGCGCAAAGGCACGTCGCGCCAGAGGCCTTGCTGTGACGCGGCGTGCCTTTGCACCGCCTCTTTCTCCTCCTCTGTTCCCCCTCCCTTCCCTTGAATGAAGGGAGGGAGGCCGAGAAGGAGAAGGCACAAAGGGGCGCCGCGTCACAGCCAGGCCTCTGACGCGCCGCCTCCTTCTCTTCCTCGGTTCCCCCTCCCTTCCCTTGAGTGAAGGGAGGGAGGGGGGCCGAGAAGGAGGCGGCGCGAAGGGACGCCGCGTCACAGCAAGGCCTCTGAAGCACCGCCCGTTCGCGCCGCCTCTTCTCCTCAGTTCCCCCTCCCTTCACTCAAAAATCAACCTTTAAAAAAATATTTCGGGGTCCTAATCTGCCGCCCCCATTTGTGCCGCCCGAGGCCATGGCCTCGAGTGGCCTCATGGGTAATCCGGGCCTGGTGACAGATCTGGACTTCATCTGCGTACAGATAACACCTTACTCTGAAACTCCGAATGATCTCTCCCAGCGGTTTCATGTAGATGTTAAATAACATCAGGGACAGTAGTGAACCCTGAGGGACTCCACAGGACAACGGTTGTGGAGCCGAAAAGTTTGTACTTTAAAAGTTTGTACTTTAATTTGTTCTAAACTATCAAGTAATTTTTGAATAATTAGGTACCAGATTAAAGGCAGTTTCTAAAAATGTGATGGGATGTATGGGATCTTGATTTTTAGATATTCCAATTTAAAGAATATATGTGTGTGTGTGTGTGTGTGATATTTCAAAAGGTTGTATCTCTTATTCTAATCAATGTTTGTTGTTAAATTTGAACACAGTTATAGATTTTATTATGTAGTGTCATTTATTTTTTTACCCATGTAATTATCTTTAATAGGTTTTGAAATATTGTCACTGCTTTCTGGTCTCCCCCTTTCAGAGCTCCCTTCAGAGTCTACCTTCTTCAAAGCAGCTGCCAGTCATTCCTTACAGTGCCATTTGTCTGTTAGCTTGAGTTTCTATTCTGTGTCTTAAAGTCCTGTTAGCTGCTATTAGTGTGCCCTGTCATCCACCTGACCCAAGAAGATAACACATAACACCTGTTTTGCAGGATCTGTACTGGCTGCCAATTGAGCACCGGATCACCTTCAAAGTGTTGGTTCTTACCTTTAAGGCCTTACACGGCTTGGGGCCAACGTACCTGAGGGACCGTCTCTCCGCTTATTGCCCTATGAGCCCATCTCTTAGACGTCCCCTTGGCGAGGCTCGTGCGCCTGACCTCAACCCGCAGGAGGGCGTTCTCTGTCATCGCGCCCAAATTGTGGAACGCCCTCCCGGCAAAAATCCATTCGATCCAGGACTTGCTGGCATTCAGACGGGCCTGCAAGACCCATCTTTTCCGCCAGGCGTTTGATCTGTAGGTCCTACCTTGTGCAGCCGCTGTTTTTAGTGTTATCTGTGGTAGCATGTTGCATCACAGTTTTAATGATTTTATGGAATCATTATGGATATTATTTTAGCTAATTTACTGCTGTTTTAATCACTGTCATTGTTTTTATTGTGCCTATTTGGCTCCTGTGAGCCACCCCGAGCCCTCCCGGGAGTGGCGGCATAGAGCACGGTTAATAAATAAATAAATAAATAAATAAATAAATAAATAAAGATGCCTAAACGTCTATCATAGCAACTTTTTTTCTCATGTCAGGAGCAACTTGAGAAACTGCAAGTCACTTCTGGTGTGGGAGAATTGGCCATCTACAAGGATGTTTATTTATTTATTTATTCGATTTAGTAGATTGCTGAACAGCAATAAAACCAGATAAAAACACATAAAAACAGCATTATAAAACCAATTAAACCCCGCTCCCAACAATAAAATCCCAGCAGAACGACAATAATGCAGGCGGCAAGACGGAGCAGGATGGCAGGTTATAGCAGGCCTCAGACAGAGCCGAATGCCTGCCTAAATAACCAAGTCTTTACGGACTTGCGAAATGCCATCAAGCCCCGTAAGGCTCGCGTCTCCTCAGGTAGAGAGTTCCAGAGGCTTGGCGCGGCCACTGTGAACGCCGTCTGTCGCGTACTCGATAGCCTGTAAGTCTTGATGCCAGGCACCTCCAGTAAGCTGAGCCCCTCTGAACGCAGTGATCTTCTGGGCACGTATGGGGTAAGCCGCTCCTTCAGGTACACTGGCCCCAAACCATATAAGGCCTTAAAAGTTAAGACTAACACCTTGAAGGAGACCAGGAATTCGATAGGAAGCCAGTGCAGTTCGCGCAGGAGTGGGGTTACATGAGCAGATCTTGGGGCTCGTGAGAGCAGACGCGCTGCTGCGTTCTGCACCAACTTGAGTTTCTGGATAGCCGACAAGGGTAGGCCAATGTACAGTGCATTACAGTAATTGAGCCTCGAGATGACCGTGGCTTGGATCACCGTGGCCAGGTCGCAGGGGGAGAGGTAAGGAGCCAGACGTTTTGCCTGTCGCAGATGATAAAACGCTGCCTTCCAGGCATAGGTGATCTGCGCCTCCATAGACAGCTGGGGGTCCAGTCGGACCCCCAAGCTCTTGACTAAAGGCTGCGGGAGAAGTGCCACGCCATCAAACGTTGGCAATTGTGTCTCTACCCCCCCCCCCCGGGCGGCCCAGCCACAAGATCTCCGTCTTCGCCGGGTTCATCTTCAACTTACTGGCTCGCAGCCATCCAGTTACGGCTTCTAGGCAAAGGTGGAAATTATCGGGTACAGATTCCACCCCAGGGTCCATCCTCAGAATGAGCTGGGTGTCATCAGCATACTGATGGCACTCCAGCCCAAAACTCCGTACCAATTGAGAGAGCGGTCGCATATAGATGTTAAATAACAGCGGGGAGAGGATGGCCCCCTGAGGGACTCCACAATGTAAGGGGGAGCCCTCGGAGACCACCCCTCCCCACTTCACTCGCTGTAGGCGGCTTCGGAGGAAGGAGGACAGCCAGTTGAGGGCTGTCGCCCTCACCCCTGCCACTGCCAGGCGGTGTGTCAAAAGTTGGTAATCGACAGTATCCAACTCTGCCGTGAGGTCCAATGTTGCCCAGGTGTTTTTGCCATCCTTTTGGGAGGTTTCTCTAATGCCCCTGTATGGGGAGCTGGAGCTGAAAGAGAGAGCTCAATCCACTCCTCCTAGATTTGAACAGCAACCCTGCCAGCACAAGACTTTAAACTTTGAAACTAAAATAGGAATTTGATTTAATTATGTCTATATAAAATATAGAATGAATCATATAATTCCAACTGCTTTGTGTTATGGACCAATTCTTCACGATTTGCTAAAAACAATGTTTCAACCCCGCTTCCCATTTTTCTGCCAATGGCCCTGTTGAGAGATTACACAAAATTTGGACATTGTTTTAATATTGTTGGACTGCATACATTTAAATGAAATTATAAACAAGGGAATAAGGGCAGGATTGTTTTCCATTATAGCCGGCAGAGCATACAATTTCACTTAAATTAAACTTCACTTTAATACACATCATGGTCATGGACAGATTTATGTTATGCTATCTTTTTTAACAGTTGAAGTATTTGTTAAAAAGGCAAAGTAAATGATTTCGACAACCTCTTAAGGTAACGTTGAGAAAAATATTTTGTATTTTTCAACAATTTTCACAACATATCGACTTCAGTGGAAACCATTCTGAGGTTGCTCCTTGTTAAAGGATTGGGGATTTAATTGCAAACAAATCCCCCAAGCTGACACCACTTATAATAGGTTAAGGGCTTGTGTATTAAGAAATCCCAACCACTGTACACCAAATATAATGGAATGTGGGATTACTTTCCAACCCCCGAAATAATGAGACAGACAACAGGAATTGGATCAAATTTGGGCAACCTTTATTTAAAAGTTACCTATTTAAGTTTAACTTCACTAAACTCAGGTGTCAAGGGAACAAGGTGTGGCCAAGCCGAGGTAGCATTCGTGAGCGGACGACCCCTCGGCTACACTGGGAAACTCCCCTGAGTCCCATAACACAAAACTGGGCAACCTCTCAAGGAAAACACAGGAAAACCTCTCTGAAAATATTTATCCGGACTCTCAAAATTTCTGGACCAATGGTATCCCCCTCATCCTTAAACTGCCATCCAGGCAGGCCCGGATCAGGCCCTTTTGCCACCCAAGGCCAAAGGGTCTGCCTCCGCCCCTCCCTGCCCCTGGCTCCGCCCCTCCCTACCCTCGGCGCCGCCCCTCCCCCTCGCCGGATTGAAGGCGGGGTGAGGAGGAGAAAGAGGCGCCCTCCCGCTGCACGTCCTGCGTGCCACCCACCCCTTTTCGGCGGGGCTGGCGCGACACAAGGGAGGGGCGGCGGCATGGCTTCGCTCCGCCTCCCTGGCTTGGCGTCACCAGGCAGGAAGGAGGAGGCAGAGAGGAGTCCCGCCGCCGCCCCTCCTCCCTTGTGTGGCGTGACGACGCAAGGGAGGAGGGTCGGCGGCGCAGGTTCTCTCCGCCCCTCCTCCCTGCCTGGCGACGCCAAGCCAGGGAGGCGGAGAGAAGTCGCGATGCCGCCCTCCTCCCTTGCGCCGCCACGCAGTGGGGGAGGAGGGGCGGCGGCGGGGGACTCCTCTGTGCCTCCTCCCTGGCTTGGCGTCACCAGGCAGGGAGGAGGAGGTGGAGAGAAGCCCTTCTCGTCACGCCACACAAGGGAAGAGGGGCGGCGGCGCGGGTTCTCTCTGCCCCTCCCTGCCCCCTGGCTCCGCCCCTCCCCACCCCCACCTCCTCGCCGGTGCGAGGAGGAGGAAGGAAAGCCCCACCCCCAGAGCCGATGCAGGCCTCCCCACGGATGCTTCTCTCTCCCTCCCTCCCTCCCTCAGCCACCATGCCGGCCTGAGAAGCAGCCGAAATCGCCCTTTTCAGGCTGGCTTTAGGAAGGAGGGAGGATCGGATCCACGCCAGCGAGGAGGCAGGGGTGGAGCCGGAGGCAAAGAGGGGCGGAGCCAGGGTCGGAGCCGATCCTCCCTCCCTCCTAAAGCAGAGCCGAGGGGAGCTGAGCAAAGGGAGGGGGCGGCCGCGCATGCGCCCCTTTTTTCTTATTATTTTTTTGAAATTTTTGGGGGGTCTGGATCTACTGCCCCCCCCAAAAGTGCTGCCCAAGGCCATGGCCTAGGGTGGCCTTATGGGTAATCCAGGCCTGCGTCCAGGTAAGTGTATTAGTGCACTGGCCGAACCAACTTTGAGGAGTACATGAGTGAATATGGGTCTAGGATTACCCTAAACTATTTTCGCTGTCCTATTTATAAAACCGCCATCCCAGCTAGCCCCTAATAACACCCTATACTGATAGGGTAGGCAAAAAAAAAACCTAGAATGTAGAGGGGGAAGAATTCCTACCCGCCCCCCTAAGGCAACCACTATACTGTTAACTGGGCGGGAGTGGTGGGTCAAAACCTCAAGGAGGAATGAAGCAGGAGGCTGCCCCAAGACCCTAGGCAGCCTCCAGCCATTGCCCAGAAGGTTCCATCCATGGAACCAATTGCCTCCCTTCGTGGGAGGAGGCAATAACCTTTCCCCACCCACTGTGTAGGCAGGGAAAGGGCATTGCTTAAGTAGAAATCAAAAGCTGCAAAAAGCTAGAACAATCTTCTGGCCGGAAAACCTCTTAAAAAAACTCTGGCAACCACCACAATTAAAAAATATATTTAGCCCTTGACTTATTTGAGGCTTGAATAGGTGAGAATGTGCCGGATTCGTACACAGCCTTTGTGCTCTGAGGTAACACTAAGGAGATTCCTATTAAACCCATGCTGCCACCATTTAGACTTTGACTTCTTCAGTAAACTGCTTTAGATCTTTACACACAGAGACACACCGAGGCAGTGATTGTGAACAAAAAAACCCCACCCCAACAATGTAGTTTCTTTGAGAGAACTTGAAAAAAACTGGCATTAAGCTTAGCTGTTTCAAATATTGCCACAAAAGCGTCTGGTTTATTTAACCAGTTCAAAACTTAGTTGCAAATAACACTCCTCTCTCCCTCCAGAAATTACTGGCATGATTTCTTCTCTGAAAGTCTAGGACACAGACAGTCCTTCTCCTTTTGGGATCTGTCTCTCCACTCCCCAGCTATCCTTCCCAATAGCTGTAATCTTCTAATTCAGTGTTTCTCAACCAGTGTGCCGGGGCACACTAGTGTGCCGTGAGCGATCATCAGGTGTGCCGTGGGAAATTGGAACCTCCAGGAAGGGGGGGGGGGGGGTCTAGTGTGTTGAAGTATAAAAACCCTAAGAAACCTACCTTGATAAAGGCACAAAATTACAAACACCCCCCCCCCCCGTTGTCTACTTGGTCTCTCCCTCTCCATGCATTGGGAAGGCCCGCCTCCCTTTCCCCAAGTAGAGACCTCCTCTTGCCTCCTGGGGGTTCTGTGTGGGAAGTTTGGCCCAGTTTTATGATTGGTAGGGTTCGGAATGCTCTTTGATTGTAGGGGAACTATAAATCCCAGCAACTACAACTCCCAAATGTCAAGGTCTATTTCCCCTGAACTCCATCTGTGTTCACATTTGGGCATATTGAGTATTCATGCCAAGTTTGGTCCTGGTCCAACATTGTTTGAGTCCACAGTGCTCTTTGGATATAGTTGAACTACAACTCCAAAACTCAAGGTCAATGCCCACCAAACTCTTATAGCATTTTCTCTTGGTTATGGGAGTTCTGTGTGGGAAGTTTGTGTCTTTCTGCCATTCCTGCCTATGTTGAGTTCATCGAAACAGGCCCACGTTTCACACTGAGTGTATAAATACATTTTAAAAACATATTAACTATATGTATTACTGTGTTAGAGTGTCATTTTGTGTCATTTTGGTTGGTGGTGTGCCCCAGGATTTTGCAAATGTAAAAAGTGTGCCGCGGCTCAAAAAAGGTTGGGAAACACTGTTCTAACTAACTAACACTCTGGCTAACTGACCAACTTCAGGCTTCACTGACTCTTCTCAGGAATGGCAGCTATTTTCGCTGTCCATGATTTCTTAATCTATTCAGGCTTATTAACCAGTAGAAATGCACAGCCCCTGATTCAGCAGCAAACCATTTTCACGAAGGGTATTTGTTGAGATATCTGACAGGGTTGTCTGGGAAAGTGGCCCTTTCATGATAACGGATGCTGGAGACCCAGGGAGCGTTAGATTTGTATACCCTGGCATTGAAATAAGGCAGGAGGGAGAAAACCTACCTGTTTATATCCAGTCACGGAATGCATGCACAAATAGGAAACATTTTACAATGTTTTGAGAAGCTACATGAGGCTAGGTTTTGACAAACTGTCAGGTGGGGAATGATTTTCTTTCTACCTGCATTGTACAAACTTACTATGCAGTCAGAATCATCAAGAGAATACTCTTCGACATGCTGACACTATGTCGCAGACACCTTCGCTATTGTTATTTTTGAAATAGCAGTATGCTAGAGTTTGAAATGTTTTTTCCTCTGTGCTACTGTGTTGTTTTTCCCCTTCTTGTTGTTTCTAATTTGGATTTCAGTCCATTTAATGCTCAGTTGTCCTCATGTTTGTGTTGTTGTTGTTGTTGTTGTTGTTGTGTGCTGTCATCTGTGGCAACCTTTAGGTAAACCTATTTATTTATTTATTTATTTATTTATTTATTTGCAACAGTTCTACCCCGCTCTTCTCAACCCCCGAGGTGGGAATCAGAGCGGCCTAACCAAAGGCACAATTCGATGCCAACATAGTAAATACAATATAAAACAAAAAACATACAGCATTAAAACACATTAAAATACAATTAACATTAACACATCATACACATTCTCTTAAGTTAAAAACAGTATTTTGTCCATAACAGGAGCATTGAGCCATATCCATCAACTTGCCGTTACAAATCCAGTCCAAAGTGCTGCATTGTGTTAATGCGCAAACGCCTGGTCCCACAGCCAAGATTTCACTTTTTCCTGAATGCCAGGAGGGATGGGGTCGATTATATGTCGCTTGGAAGCTCATTCCACAGACGGGGAGCCACCACCGAGAAGGCCCTCTCTCCCATCCCCACCAACCGCATTGGAGAAGTTGGCGGGAGCGAGAGCAGGGCCTCCCCGGATGATCTTAAATTACAAGGTGGGACATAGAGGCTGATGCATTCGGACAAGTAAGCTGGGCCAGAACCATATAGAGCTTTAAAGGTCAAGACCAGCACTTTGAATTGAGCTCGGAAGTGGACAGGCAGCCAGTGGAGCTGACACAACAGGGGGGTGGTATGCTCCCTGTATGTAGCTCCAGTTAGTAATCTGGCTGCTGACTGTTGGACTAATTGTAATTTCCGAATTGTCTTCAAAGGCAGCCCCACGTAGAGTGCGTTGCAGTAATCTATTCGGGATGTGACCAGAGCGTGGACGACCGTAGCCAGATCAGACTTCCCAAATTATGGGCACAGCTGGCGCACGAGTCTTAGCTGTGCAACAGCTCCCCTGGCGACCACCGAGACCTGGGGTTCCAGGCTCAGCGATGAGTCCAGGATCACTCCCAGACTGCGAACCTGCATCTTCAGGAGGAGTGTAACCCCATCCAACACAGGCTGTAACCCTATGCCGTGTTCGGCCTTTCAACTGACCAGGAGGGCCTCTGTCTTGTCTGGATTCAGTTTCAATTTGCTAGCCCTCATCCAGTCCGACACAGCAGCTAAGCACCGGTTCAAAGTCTGGAAAGCCTCCTTAGTGACAGGTGGAAAGGAATGGCAGATCTGGACGTCATCTGTGCTGTTGTTGTTGTTGTTGTTGTTGTTGTTGTTGTTGTGTGCTGTCATCTGTGGCAACCCTTAGGTAAAGCTATCATTTCCCAAGGTTACCCGTTGTGTTTGTGGCCAAGTGAAGGTATGAACCCTGATCTCCACAGTCGTAATCTAACACTCAAACCATTGTCTCAATGTAATTATGAACAACGTCATTTGTTAGGCCGGCCGCGCCTCCGCATGCGCAGAAGCTTCTACAGGCGCTACAGCGCCTGTAGGAGCTTTTGCGCATGCGTGAAAAAGCTCTGCGCATGTGTACTGGCTCTAGCGCGCACCTCCCGCTTTGGAGCCAGTGCGTGTGTGCGCAGTTTTGCACATGCGCACTGGGCTTCAAAGCGGGAGGCGCGCTCTGGAGCCAGTGCGCATGTGCACAGATTGGCACATGCGCACTGGGCTCCCCTCAGGAGCAACAGGGGGCGCAATTTTTTTCCGCGTACCCCCCGGGAACAGGTAGGTCCGCCCCTGCCTGTAACCATCTTTTAAATGGAGTCCAATTTTTTAAAATTTTCTTCTGTTTGTCTGACCATGTCTTTTTGCTTCTTATGATGTCCATAATATCTAGTTGTTTTTGGTCCCACACATATTCATACCATTTTTCAAGTGTCCATTTCTTTTTTTTCTTTCCAACCCCAAGCTATTACTGCATGTGCTGCTCTAAACATCATCATCATTAATTCCTGGTCTTGGTCCTTAACTCTTCTATCACCATATATTCCAATTAACAAAATTTGCATATTTATATCAAATTTTATTTTAGTATGTAATTCTACCTGGTCTAGAATTTGACTCCAGAATTTTTGTATCTCTTCACATTCCCACCATAGATGTGAATACCATGCTTCCCGACTTCCACAATGCCAACATTTGGGATTTAATCCCTGAATCATGTGTGCCAGCTGAATTGGTGTTCTATACCATTTCGTTATTATTTTCAGTTCTAATTCCTTGTATTTTTCTATTTTTATTTTATTTAAACCATTGATTATCTTTTCTGTTTTTTCTCTTCCTAGGCCTCCTTCCTTTTCCCACTTGTTTTCCATTATATTATATATAGATTCCTTATCTTATTTAACATCTACATGAAACCGCTGGGAGAGATCATTCGGAGTTTCAAAGTAAGGGGTTACCTGTACGCAAATGACGTCCAGATCTGTCACTCCTTCCCACCTGTCACCAAGGAGGCTGTCCAGACTTTGAACCGGTACTTGGCTGCTGTGTCGGACTGGATGAGGGCTAGCAAATAGAAACTTAATCCAGACAAGACAGAGGTCCTCCTGGTCAGTCAAAAGGCTGAACAGGGCATAGGGTTGCAGCCTGTGTTGGATGGGGTCACCCTCCCCCTGAAGACGCAGGTTTGCAGCCTGGAAGTGATGCTGGACTCATCGCTAAGCCTGGAACCCCAGGTCTTGGTGGTGGCCAGGGGAGCTTTTGCACAGTTAAGACTCGTGCGCCAGCTGTGCCCATACCTTGGAAAGTCTGATCCGGCTACGGTGGTCCACGCTCTGGTCACATCCCAAATAGATTACTGCAACGCACTCTACGTGGGGCTGCCTTTGAAGACAGTTCAGAAACTGCAATTAGTCCAACGGGCAGCAGCCAGACTACTAACGGGAGCTACATTATAGGGAGCATACCACCCCCCTGCTGTGTCTGCTCCACTGGCTGCTTGTCCACTTCTGAGCTCAATTCAAAGTTGGTTTAGACCCTTAAAGCTCTATACGGTTCTGGCCCAGCTTACTTGTCCAAACGCATCAGCCACTAAGTCCCACCTCGTAACTTAAGATCATCCGGGGAGTCCCTGCTCTCGCTCCCGGCTACTTCTCAAATGTGGTTGGTGGGGACGAGAGAGAGGGCCTTCTTGGTGGTGGCTCCTCGTCTGTGGAACTCTCTCCCTATTGATATGCGATCAGCTCCATCCCTCCTGGCATTCAGAAAAAAGTGAAATCCTGGTTATGGGACCAGGCGTTTGCACATTAGCACGATACAGCACTTTAGATTGGATTGAATTGGCAAACCGGTGGACAAGACCCAATGTTTATTATGGACGGAATACTGTTTTTAACTGATGTGAATGTATATGATGTATTTTAATGTATTTTAATGCTAGCTGTATTTTAATGTATTTTAATTTTAACTGCTTTTGGTTTTATCTATGTATACTGTGTGGCATCGAATTGTTGCTGTTGTTAGGCTGCACTGAGTCCCCCCTCGGGGGTTGAGAAGAAGCGGGGTAGAAATGGTGGAAATAAATAAATAATAAATAAAGCATGCACAAATTATCATTGTTGTTATATACCTGGAAAAATCATAAAATGTATTCAAACTTAAGTTTTTTCTTATGGAGTTTTTTTTATTAGTGTGTCTGTGTCTTGCTCTGAGGTCAAGAGTATGACTGTACACAGGACCAGATGAAGGTAATTTCAAAAGGTACGCAAACCTTCTTTTGGCGCCCCCTCGTTCTCCGTGCGCATGCCGGCGGCATGCTGGTTTGCGCATACGCAGGCCAGCTAGTTCTGTGCATGCACAGGGCCAGCTACATGGATGTGCCCTGGTGTGTGCATGCGCAGGGCCAGCTAGTTTGGTACATGCGCCATTCACGCAGGCGCGACACCAAGTGGATGGTGATGCAAAACGCACTCCAGGAGGCTGAAAAGGAGGACGTTTTGCAGCCGGAGGTGGGAGGCTCCGCCCCGGCTGCAAAATGTCCTCCTTTTTGGCCTCGTGGAGTGCGTTTTGCATCACCATCCACCTGGAGTTGCACCCGCACGCTGGCCCGCAGCAATGGTTTTCAAGTTTCCCAAGTTCAAACTCCAGAGTTCTAAAATGTTCCATCTGAGTAATGTTGTAGTGCTGGGGAGACAACACTGTTATTACATTGGTTCCCCATGCAACCAATATGTACCAGTGTTAACTTGTTCTCAAACTAGGGCAAAGAAAAAAATGATACTATTCAAACTGATGCACACAATGCTAACAATTATTTTTAATCACGCTCGCAATTATAGATATGATATTAATAGTAATTACAGTTTTAATTACACAATAAAACCTAATAGATTAATGATAGTACAAATGATCCAGTCCTTGTGTTACATTTCTGGATGCCTCCCAAATGAGATTGCATACAACTCAGAGTTGTTTGTTTATCAGGGACAGCCCTCTTCCCCAAATTTCTGTGCCTGCTCTTATTTCTCATCTTTTGAAGATGATACAAGTAGAAGCCACTCGAAGTCCCTCAATGAGTGTTGTACTGTAGACCTGAAGGACCCCTCAGTAAACCACTTGAGACCGGCCACGGTTAAATGCTTTATTTAGAATAAATGGATAGAGTAAAGAAAATAGAGATATAGTCCTTTGATGCTTCCAAGCACCAGGTATTGCAAAGCAGTAGTCCACAAGCAATCAGGAACAAAGGTGAGAGACTTGATGCCCCAATGGGCCAATCCACAGGTAAGTTCTTGGCACAAGGCTTGGCAAATAGAGTTCAATGGCTGGAAGGCTCAATAGCCCAGGCAAAGTTCATGGAAGCTTGAATCCAAACGTTGACGAGAGATACTTCCATCCTCCATTTTGGCAGATGGCAAGGTGTTGATGGTGTTCGTATGCTCTGGGTGCTGTGTACAGGGAAAACTTTGGGAATCGGATGTCCCCATCCACACTGCATTGTATCCCGAGACGCAGAAGGGCTGTGAGGATGGAGGGGGACGAAAGCCCGGGGCTGGCAAGTCTGTGTGGGGGCCTGCTCTGAAGTTCCAGAAGTTGGTTGTCATCTATATTCATCTTTCGCCTTGAAAAAACCCAGTTTTGGGAGAAACGGACCCAATATGGCCTGGGGATTACCAGCATTTTTTTACCGTCGGCATCTTTGAACTGAGCATTCGCATTGAGGAAAACTACATCTCTTTCCTCCTCAACCGACTCCTACTCAGGCATTGCGACACCTCCCCCGAGTGTGGGTTTGCTTCCTCTGCCAACATTTTATACTTGGATTACAAATATCCCAGCACCCTCCTGGATTCTAGCTGGGTTCTATCGTGGAACATCATCCTCCATAACACCATCATATGACATTGTATTGGCGGTAGGACTGGGAATTGATGTGTCTTATGTTTATATATATATATATATATGTATTGAAATTGATATTATTGTGTATTTTGGTACTTACCATGACTAATCACTAAATGAGATATATATTAGGCATGAGAAAAATGAAACGGAAATTAAAAGGATTCGTAAGAGATTGGTATGTAATGGGACTTTTGAGGTTTTACGTATCGCTGCCGCGATCCCGGAAGTAGACTTCCTTTTACGGTCCTTGAGGCCAACAATTTGCGTTAGGATCGTAAGAAATTCTTAAGTATTAATTAATTAATTATTGTACTACTCACTTCTCCCTGTCTTCTCCCCTCATTTCCTTCCCGCCTTCATTCAGCTTCTTCTTTTCCCGCATTTCTATGAGGAACTGGAAGTGACGCTGCTGCTAGGTAGGCTAGGGAATGCATTCTGGAAAGTGTAGTCCTCCAGGCTTCCCCCTCCTTCTCTTCCCCGTTGCTCTGCTGCCATGCCCCATCGCAGGGGCCTGCTTCACACACACACACACACACACACACGCACGCTTCTCCTCCTCTCTCTCCCTGCGCTCTCTCAGATGCTTCTCTTCCCCGTTGCTCTGCCATGCCCCATCGCAGGGGCCAGCTTCAGCCCTCCAGGTACGTGTTTTGGACTTCAACTCCCACCATTTCTCACAGCCTCAGGCCTCTTCCTTTTCCTCTCAGCCTGGGCAAACTTGGGCCCTCGCTCCCTCAGGATCAGGGTGAGAGAGAGGCAGCGAGGAGCGAGGGGGGGCTCCTCCTCCTTTTCTTTTGCTGCTTCCAAGAATAGAATACCCCCTCCCTCCCTCCCTCCTTCCCTCCCTCCTTCCTATTTGGAGAGTCCCATCTAGAATTCAGTGTGGTTTATTCAAGTTTTTGTTTACAACTCCCAGAAATCCCAGCCAATTTACCAGCTGTTAGGATTTCTGGGAGTTGTAGGCCAAAACCATCTGGAATGCGCATGCTCTGGCATACGAATTACTAACGAATTTCGTTAGTACTTAAGTTACATTTCCGAAATTTTGGGGAATTTTTTGTAAATCTTTGATATACTAATAAAAAAAATCCCCCCCATTTGATATAAGAATCGCCATTTTAGGATTCTAAACCATGCCTAATATATATTACTACTTTGTGCCCTTCTGTGTTTCTACTGTTCTGTATGATAACCAGGCTTGTTTATCCTGCAGTACTAAATAAGCCCCGTAGGGGCGTAATATGGCTTCTAGGGAAAGTTTAGGCTTGCTTTTGTACTACTGTATGACCCATGTCTTTGTCTTTTCACAAATCCACAGTGCCCATAGAATTCTTCTCCAACACCACATTTCAAATTAGTTTATTTATTTTTAGCTTCACTCTCCAGCTTTTATAAGTATACATAGAAATGAGAATGACAATGACATGGATAATCCTGACATCAGAATTCAGTTATACATCTTTCCCTTTCAGGAGCTTGTCAGAGTTCTTCATATCTAAGAAAGAAAAAAGATTTAAGACATACAAGTATCTAGTTTTATTCCTAGTGATTTGGAATGAACATTTTCTTTTTGTCTGCAAATGTCTACCCGCCATGAAAACATCTATCCTTTTGACAATACTAGAAGCTTTCGGATTCAAGCATATACCACTGGGTCATTATCTATCCTTTGATATCTTCTCTGAACTAAAATATGACTTCCTCTAAAGAACCATGCTTCAAAAAGATAACAAGAAAATGCACCGAGCCATCGGTTTCAGTCAGGTTTCCCACAGGATTATATGAATAATTGGGCAGTTGTGCGGGATTATATTGGAAGTCCCTCTTCTTCACTGCTTAGCCAGGAGTTGTTACCTACAGATGGTACTAACCCCCAGGAGTATGGTTCATCTGAATGTTCCAGAAGGTAATCGGTCTCCGAGCCAAATATTCTCTCGCAAACATGCCAGAACATTTCATAGTTCACCTGAAGTGAATCACAGTGCCTAAAGGCTTAACACTTTCAGAAGAACAAAGTTTCAAGCATTCGCTTCTGAAAGCAATTTCTGTCACTAGTTTTTCTACCTGCATGAAGGTCAAGTGTAGGCCTCCATGTTCTTGTTCCACTCAAAGCGATTTGTGTAATATTATATGTACTGGAAAAGCATATTTTCTAACAGAAACCTTTTACTTGTTTGTTTTGAATATTACTTCTATTTCATTCTTCTATTCTATTATAATGCTTTTCAAATGTCCAATTGAATGAATACATAAGTAAGAACTAGGATCTTGTTACATAATAGCTGTGTTTTGAATGGATTTTGAAATACCTGTATTTGCATATACATTTCAAAATTTTGGATAAGGGATGTTCAACCTGTAAAGTCTTCAAAGATGATAGAAACAATTTGCCTACCCATCCCCGAAATAACAAGACAATACACAAATAAGTTTGGGTTCAAATTTTGGGCAACTTTTATTTAAATGTTACCTATTTAATTTATGCCTTAATCTAAACTAATAGATGTCAAGAACCTGGTGAACAAAGCCGAGGAGGTATCCCAGCCGGCTATACCCCTCGGCTAACTGGGGCGAAAAACCTAGTTTCCCTGGTAACCAAAACCGGGAAAAGGTTAAGGGAAATGGACAGAAGTCATTTCGAACATGCCGATATCAGACTCTGCCATTCCTGGGCCATCAAATCTTACCTCACCGATTATCTAACTTTCCGGTGAGTGTTTTTGCAAATGACCCACCCCCCTAAAAGGTGGGGAGGGGGGCTTGTGTGAACACAAACTTTGTATTTTTCTATCTATTTTCCGCTAAAGCCTATTTATATAAATCCACCATACTATCTAACCCCTAAACAATATAGGGTTAGGCAAAAAACCTTCCCAGAACATGAGAAGGGAAAAATTCCCAACCGGCTCCGACCGGCAACTGTTAATGGGCGGGCGTGGCGGGCCGAAGCTCAGGTCCGAATGAGAAACTAAGGGGCTCAGGTCCAAATGAGGAACTAACTAAGCCCCCCATTCTCTCCTCCGGGGGAGGCAAACTGTTCTCTTCCCCCAACCTTGTTGGGAGAAGAAAATCTTATCAGTAAAATAAAAAGATACTTGTTCCATTTTATGTATTTTTTTAATTTAAAAAGTGACGTTCACTGGGATACAAAAAGGTAAAAATGCAGGCAACAAATGAAATCACGATGGAAGAAATTTCAAAAATGATTATGCCCAACACTACATAGAGAGGTGATGTGTATTCATATTCACTCTATAGATAGTTAGGGAGTTCTTATGACAATAGGAGCTAAATCTTCTCAGCAACCTACGTAGACCAACTTGCTCGTATGACAATAATATCATGTCATCAGCATATAACAGGATGTTAATGTGTTTTTAAGCACCTGAGGCATATGTACCTCTGGGTCCTTTAACTGTTCAGGTAGATCATTTACATATAAACTAAATAGCAGTGGTGCTAATATACAGCCTTGTCTGACCCCTTTGTGTGTTTTAACACAGTTTGTCATGGCTCCCTGCAACCCAAATCTCACTTTCAGATAGGTGTTTGTGTAAAGTGCTTTGATCAGTGCCAGCAGTCTGGGTTCCATATTGAGATCAGTTAGTTTCGTCCATAACATCTCTCTATTTACAGTATCGAAAGCTGCACTAAGGTCTATAAAGGCAGCATACAGTTGTTTCCCTTTGTTGGTATAGTTTGTAGTTAGGTGTTTTAACACAACGCAATTATCAATGGTTGATCTACTCTGCCTGAAACCGGCCTGTTCTTCAACGAGAGTGTGGTTTTCTTTTTCCCAGTCCTCAACTCTGCTCAGGAGGTATCTGGCATATATTTTGGCCACAATATCAATTAGACTAATCGGTCGATAAGAACCAGGATCTTTTTTGTTTCCTTTTTTGTATATGGGGACAACTATTGCCATCTTCCAACCCACTGGGATCTGGCAGGTGTTGTTTATTTGTGTAAATAGGCCTGCTAATAGAGGGGCCCTCCTCTCTATGTCAAACGTTTTTGATACGGCCAGTGGGCTAATCAATAAAGACTATATATATATATATATATATATATATATATATATATATACACACACACACACACACACACACACACACACACACCTATTTGCTCTATAGAAATGGATGCCCATGGTCTAAGAATCAAATGGCAATTCAAAATATATGGAGAACCCCATATTTTTCCAATATTTTGATGTTCACTTTATATTTGTAAGTTGCCTAGGAATATATGGAAGCTGATGGAAGAGAACATGAATATAGGGTTGAACTTAGAATCATAGAGTTAGAAGAGACGACATGGGCTATTTAGTCCAACCACTTGCCATACACGAAAAGCACAAAGTACCCCGAACTGATGGCCATGCAGCCTCTGTTTAAAGGCTTCCCAGGAAAGAGTTCCACCACACTCTGAGGCAGAGAGTTCCATTGCTGAACAGCTCCTACAGCCAGGAAGTTCTTCCTAATCTTCAAGTGGAATCTTCTTTCCTGTAATTTGAAGTCATTGCTCCAAGTTCTGGTTTCCAGGGCAGCAAAAAAAAAACAAGCCTGCTCCCTCTTACTTATTACACTCTTTTACATATTTATACATAGTTATCATGTCTCCTCTCAAACTTCTCTTCTGCAGGCTAAACATGCCCAGCTCTTTAAGATGCTTCTCATAGGGCATGGTCTTCAGATCTTTGTTCATTTCAGTTGCTCTCCTCTGGACATCTTCCAGCTTGTCAATATCTCTTTGAAACTGTTGTGTCCAGAATTGTATACAGCATCCCAGGTGAGGTCCAATCAAAGTGGAATAGACAGGCACCATGACTTCCTTCAATCTGGGCATGATACTCCTTTTGATGCAGCCCAAACTTCTTCTGAAAGTACTGGATGACAAGTATGGCTTTTATAAAAGTAAATGTTTGTCTTTAGGCTGTAGCAAAAAGAAGACAGTCTTCTGGCACCTTAACTTATTTATTGAATACATTTCTCATGACATAAAGCTCTAGGCAGCTTACAATAATCTATATACAAAAAGAAACAACTAAAAGATACAAAAGTTATAAAGGAATTAAATGTCATCATGATTAAAACATGATTCAAAATAGTTATAATGCTTAAAACACAATTAAAACCACTTACACACTCACACTTCAAAAGCCTATTAAACCCAAACTTCAAAAGCCTACCCAAATAAAAATGCTTTCACCTGCTGTCACGATGCAAGGACTCGGCCGTCCCCTTAATCACACACACAGAGACGAGCTGAAGGCTAACTACTTTATTGAATATATAGAAACAGTTCAAAAGGTAAATTGTCCATAAAAATAGCAAAAGCAATTCCAAAGGCAAAAGATGCAATAGTCCCAAACGCTTGGTAAGTTTCCAAAGGCTTGGCAAGGCTCCGCTCAGCAAAGCGGATCAAGGAACAAAGCAAGGTTGCAAGGATACTAAACAAGGCTTGAGTAGGCCACTAGCCCGGCTTGGCTCAGTGGTCGAGCTTCGCTACACGTCTGCTCAGATGAGACGTGGCCGAAGTACTGAGGACGTTCCCACGGCTCCTATACTTAATCTTTCGGCCGAGATCCCTGACGATCTAGGGCTTGCCGTCTCCAATCTCTGTTGTCGGGACCTCGGCCTGTCTAGGCTATGGTACCAACCCCTCCTGCTGGTCTCGATGTCCCGTCTCCTATCGAAAGTACGGCTTGGCCTCCCAACATCTGCTTCCCTATCTCTGTGAGAGCTCTCCTCCCTAGATTCTTCCCAGCCGCTTTCTTCCATGTTTTCACTCAGAGGATCCTGTGAACCTCTCCCTCCCGGCTGTTCATACGATTCACTATCACTGCTTTCCATTTGCACCTGGTGCTCTATCTCTTCGTAAGGGTCAGGCCAACCTTCATCCCAAGCCAAGCTTTCAGTGGGAGAAAGAGGCCCAGTGATGGGAAACTCTCCTTCAGCTAACCCTTCCAAATCCTCTTCAGAATCTATCTCTGCTGGTGCAGGCCCTAATGCTAATGGAACCCCGGTCCTGTTCCCTGCTCCCCAGGCACGAACGAGAACTGCTGTGCTACACCTGCTGGGAGTAATAGAACAGGGAGGGGGACAAGCAGACCTTCTGTGAGTGGGACTTCCATATTTGATTGAAACTTTTGTGGAGACCACAAATTTTATCAGATACATTTGATGAAATGGGCTAGAATTAATGAAAGCCTTGTCAGTCTTTAATTTATCACAAGATTCTGTTGGGAATTTTGCTAATCTTCTTGGGATCAATTAGTTAGTCTGTGATTACTGTTTCATACATATAATAATAATAATACTTTAAATCTAACCCACATCCATCTTCCCGAAGGGGACTCGGAGCGGCTTCCATGGGGCAGTGCCTGAACAACACATCACAAAATATCAACAACAAAAAGCAATAAACATAATAAAAGCAACAAACACAATAAAATACATTGGTGAAAGCACAACAGTACAGGTGAGTCTAAAAACAGAACCGACAGGGCGGGCCACATGAACATGAGGGAGATAACTGGAGTAGTGTCGAAGACAAAGGGTCACATAGGGGAAAAGGTTTCACATTTGGGAACCTAATCTCCAAAGGCCAGGTAGAAGAACCAGGTTTTCAATTGTTTCCTGAAGGATTCCAATGAGGGGGCATTCCTAATCTCTCCCGGGAGAGAATTCCAAAGGCAGGGGGCCACAGAGGAGAAGGCTTTCTCCTTAGTGCTCACAAGCTGAGTTTGTGAGACTGGCAGGGGCGAAAGGAGGGCCTCCCCCGAGGAGCAAAGGGATCAGGCTGGTTCATGGGAGGAGAGCCATATGAAGGGCTGATGATGTTTAATCAACCTTTAAAGTCCAATATGGTGAGGGAAATGGAAATTTAGCTTTTTATGAGTCCTTTTCCTTTCCTGACCTGCAGCCGCCTCACTCAGCAGGTGGTGGGAACAGGAAAAAGCAGTGAGGTGCTGGAAAATACCCCGTATAACCTTCCTCTACTTCAGGTGTGTCAAACTCATTTTAATGGAGGACCATATCCACCTTATGCTATCTTCAAAGTACCTTTGAATCCATGAATGGAGAATCTGTAGACACAAAGAGTCAACTATATATATTTTCCATAGTGATTGTTTGCTCTTTAGTAGTCACATCTGGGGAGCCCAGTTTGGGTCCTCAGATCTTATTGAATGACAAAACTTTTGATTATTCATCATGTGGACTGGTGTTAATGGGAATTGCAACCCAACAGCACTTGTGGAGTTGAGGTTGGGAAAATGTTAAAAGACATTTTACAGACATCATAGCCACGAGTCTTGAATCTAAATAAAAACCCTACTATCCTGACTAAACAGAACAAACTACAGCAGGGCCACCCATGAAGTCGATCGTCGACTGCGAGTCCAAATGAGGTTGATTGCAGGAAGATGGGGTGCTTCTGGCCTGTGCGTGCGCAACCTGCGCGCGGTGCACCTTCTGCCCATGCGCCGCACCTTCCGCCCACGCGCCGCACCTTCCGCCCACGAGCCACAACTTCCACCCACGTGCTGCAACTTCTGCCCGCGTGGTGCACCTTCCGCCCGCGGGGCATTGCAGGAACAAGGGAGCTTTAGGCGGGACCTCCGGAGGCCCAGCCTCGTGCTCCCTCATTCCTGCAATGCCCCGCGCATGGCAGGTACATCTTTTCGACTTGGTTGTTTTGAAAGTAGCTCACATGCTGAAAAAGTGTGGGCACCCCTGAACTACAGCTTTCCAAATGTTACTATATCACAACTCCCATCTGTTGTAGTCATGATGTCTAGTGATGAGGAATACAGGACTTGTAGTCCAGCATCTGGGCATCTCAAGGGCAGGTAAAATGAAGTGTGGACCTTGAGTTTGACACATGTGCTCTACATCTTCTCAGCAAACCTGTTGCTTTTGGGGGACTTGTCTTACTGAAGTGTTGAAGCCAAATTCACCTGCTAGCCTGGAAAGCTTCTGAACATGGAAGGCAAGGGGATGCCATCTTGTCTGCCTCAAGCAATTTGCCTTGGAAGGTCCTGTCGTCTCCCCTGTCTGTTGTGGTGAACAGACCTTTTAGGTGTGAAGCACAGCAGGCAGAAGAGGGGGTGATGACAGGGATTGCTAAGTAGTATATGAAACCTGTGATGAATGTATCTGTCTTCTAAAAGGAATCCGGGGAAAGACGCGAGTCCCATTTCTCGAGCTCCTGACATGAATAAAAATGAAGAGATGCATTGTTCCACAGGGAAGGGAACCAGGAGACAAGAGTGAAAGAAAATCATACTTATGTTGTTTTGAGGAGAGTGAAAAGGGAAAAAGGAAATAAACATTATTTCACGAATACCTGGACACTGATCTCCTGAATGTAAATGCTGCGTCTAACAAGGAGCAGGAGAGCGTGAACATTTAGCAGTAATGAAATCCCTGCTTATAAACAGCGGTTGCTGATAAGGAACAGATAGAGGGATATTTGAAGTGTAAAATGCAGTTGTACTGAACTACTGGACAGTATTATTAGATAAAAGGAGATATGCTATGCATGTATGAAAGGCTGGGGAAAAAGAAAGAAAGAAAGAAAAAGGGAAATTCAAATGCCGAAGTGGCATTTAGCAACTGGAAAAACAATAACATTTTCAGTAGGAAAGAAATGCACTGCTGATATTGATCTGTGTGTGGTGTGCTTTCGTCTGTTGAAACATTGCTCCTTGGTTTCAATACAAAAGCTAGATCCACATGTATAGAAACAAAATGCAGCTGGGAAATGGCAGTTAGAGGATAAACAAGAAGTTGTTTTGAAAATATTTCCATATCATATTTATTTATTTATTATTCGAGTTTATATACCGCCACTCCCCGAAGGCTCGGAGCAGTTTACAGCAGAATAATACCGTTAACAGTAAACAACTCTGCACATCACAAACAATAACAAAATAAACTATAGGAGTCATCTACTAGATACCACGGTTCACCCGGTCCCTAGCGAGAGGGGCAGAATAAAAGCCGGTGGAGTGTGGTCATGGATAGGGCCAACTGGGTGGCATTTGTCATCTGGACTAAGGCAGCTCTGCAAGTAAGTAGGGCGATTCAGGAGCTGATGCTCTCTGGAGTCTAGCATTAATAAAAATATACTTGTTGGGTGGGGAAGGGGACAGGGAAATCAGATGTGGAGGGCAGGTAATCCAGTAGGTTCATCTTGCCTCGGAGACACCAGCACATGCTATTCCAGATTCAGAACTTATCTTAAACTCTTCTTGAAACAACAGCATGGTTTTGGTCCGTGTTCGTTAACTCTAGTAAGAACCATATGCACTCTGTTCTTAGAATAAGCCTTAATCCCAATGTTAGTGCTACAGTACACAGAAGGGTTGGTTGATCCATGAAAAATTTGATTCTAAACTCAGTTGGAGGGGGGGGGGTGTTGTCATTTTATTTATTTATTTATTTATTTCCAGTGTTTATACCCCGCTGCTTCTCAACCCCCGAGGGGGGACTCAGTGCGGCCTCACAAACGGCAACGATTCGATGCCACACAGTATACATAGTAAACAACAGTTAAGATTAAAATACATTAAAATACAGCTAGAATTAAATACATTAAAATACAATTAACATTAAAACATCATGTACATTCATCACAGTTAAAACAATGTTCCATCCATAAGCCTTTGATCTTAACCACCAATTTGCCAACTGACCAATCTAAAGGGCCGTATCGTGCTAGGGTGCAAACGCTTGGTCCCATAGCCAGGATTTCACTCTTTTTCTGAATACCAGGAGGGATGAAGCTGATCGAATGTCAATAGGGAGCACGTTCCACAGACGGGGGGCCACCACCGAGAAGGCCCTCTCTCTTGTCCCCACCAACCACTTTTGGGAAGTTGGCGGGTGCGAGAGCAGGGCCTTCCCGGATGACCTTAAATTATGAGGCAGGACATAGAGGCTGATGCGTTCGGACAAGTAAGGTTTTTGGTTCGTTAGAGAAATTAATACAAATTTTTAAAAATAAATTTGATGATTGAAACGTTATTAATAATGAATTTCATTATTAGGTCTTTATGCCAGCTAGAATGGAGGGCTTGCTCTCCCGTCTTCCCTCCCTGCCCCTCCCAGCAACAAGGGTTGCCCTGCATTATTTACAAGCAGGAAAGGAAGGAAGGGTGGGGGCTTGATCAATGCCCCCACCCTTCCTTCTCTGCTTCCTTCCCTCAAGCTCGCAGGCATCGCGGATTACTTTTTAATCCACGATGCCTGTCAGTTGGAAGGGGAGGAGGAGCAGACGGGCCCTCCCTCCCCCTCCTCCCTTGCCAAGATGTAAACCGTGCTAAGCCTTGACACGGTTTACATCTTGGCAAGGGAGGGGGAGAGGAGGGCATCCAGACTCCGCCTGCCTCAGCTCTCAGCTGGCAAGAGCTCTCCTCTCATGAGTTGAGAACTGAAAGGGGAAAATACGATCTAATTACAAAAATTAAGAAAAATTGTGACCACAGGTTCGGTATAGAAATTACACTTCCGGGTTAGGCCCCGAGGGTCAAAAAACTATGAAATTAATTTTATATACAAAATTAAACCGATTTCAAAGAATTTAAAACCAGAGATATCCAACCCTAGTACACAGTTTGAATCAATGTGATTTTCCTACATTTTGGTTCACCATTCAATAATCGATTAAATGAGTTTACTCTAGTTAGTATTATCCAATAGGATTGTCTGCTAATGAGTTACTTGGAAATCAGTCTTGATTTCTGGTTTGGAAATAATTTGACATCATTTAGACTCCAAGCTAAGCATAACAATATTGATTCCAAAAAAACCAAAATGAAATTAGAAAATTTTGAATGAAAATTCAGATTATGCCATGAAGCCGAAGAGTACAAGGGTGGATAAGTCCATCTGACAGATTTTAATATTTTGGGTTTCAAGTTCAATGATAATTGTTATTTTGATATGATCATGCCTATGAGGTGCGCTGTTAGCTGCACAGCCTTTGAAGCATTCAGCATTTTTTAAAAATGGGTAGCAATATGTGGATGATAACACATTACTTGGATGATTTCCTTCTGGTAGTTAAAAGGAACAGCCAAGACTGTGCTCACAGCATGCTTTATTTTAATGGACAAGAACTTTGGCATTCCATTACCACAAGAAAAAACCAAGGGCCCTACCATCGAGATGGATTATTTAAGAATCTTACTAGACTCCATAAGAAATATTGCCATTGTGTCCCTCCAAGGCTGAGATAGTACAATTTGTCCAAGGTGACCGAATGGGTTTCCGCAGTCAAGGGGCAATTTGACCATGATTTCAAAAGCCGTAGTCCAATATTCAAACCACTACTTCACACTGGGTCTCTCAGCATATTAGAGACATTAAGCCTCCAATCCTACATAGTTATTGATCATGTGAATTGGAATTGTTGATTTAAGTTACAATAGTCTTCACCACTCTGTCTATATTGTCAAGGATAAATTCATCAGCAGAGCCACGCTGGAACTATAAATAGTCCTTTTATATCTCAGCCTTCATTCTAATATTTTTCATTGCAAATTATGGAGGATATAGGAGTTTTACTTAACAGTTCAGAGAATGGAGATTGGGGGAGAAAGCAACCTAAATGGCATCACATGACTTCTTTTTCAAGCTGCCTTGGCTTGATAGAGTAATGATAATAAAATAATACATATTTTTACCCACCACTTCTCACAGCTCAAGGCAGGATACAATATAGTTAAAGCACATCATCATGACTACATTCAGTAAAATGCATATATTGAAACATATTTCTGTAAAACAGGATCACATTGTCCAATCCCCTAGGGATAATATGACACAAGCCCTAAATGAGGGGGGGGGGGATAAGTTTGGTTGTAAGTGGAACCAACCTTTTGGGTTATGTGTGCTGTGGGAAATACATTGGTTAATTTCCATTGAAAAAGCATCCGTGTTTTCATTCAGCCCCAGGTTTCCTGAGGATAAAGAATAAATAACAGAAAATGAGATGATCTGTGAATATATGCATGCTAATGACATCAGTTAAAAGAAAGTGTCATTATCCAGAATTTTGATAGCATAGCAGAATGAAGAGTAGCTGAGAGAGAGAGAGAGAGAGAGAGAGAGAGAGAGAGAGAGAGAGGTACAGCTTGTGTGTTTTTCTTTGTGAAGCAAAATCCCTGAAATTGGCATTTTGTTTTTGACAGTAGAGGCGGGTGAATAACTGTTATTTTCTTTAAACGTCTCCCTCCTCTCTTCCCCATAATAAGTAAGGGCTTGACTCTATAACTCCTTTGTTTAAAATATATGGATAGAAATTTCCTATGAACTCCATCCCCCAAACTTCCAATTTGTGCTGTTGTATTTTGCCAAAGTTCCTTTTTTAATATATTATCTGGGTTAGCTCTGGAATATGAGCCACCCCCCCGTCCACCTCCCGTTAGGCTGGGATTTTTCACTTCTTCCAAACCTTCAGCTCCATTGAAAAATTGGCAGTTTAGTGATTTTCTGCATCAGTAGTTCTATCTTTTGGGCACGAAAGCAGATTTTTCTCATCTTGTCATGTGGAGATTTAGAGTAATCCCTGTGCCCTATTTCACAAGATTAAGCAGGAGAGGGGAAAAAATAGCAAGGATATACCTGTTGGAGCGACAGCTTTTCAGGCATTCGTTGGAACTGGCAGCACGAAGAGCATCAGCCAACGAGGTCTGTCTTAGGGTAACACAGCCATCTGGACTATTAAAATGTAGGAAACAATTGCCCTATTAGGTGAACTGCTGAAAAACTGTCTCTCTCACATACACAATATTTCCATTTTGTTTGATGAAGAGACTATTTTAAAAACAATCCCTGTTTTCTCTTTGTTGCATGAACCAAATAAATAGTAAAGTAGTGAATTTGCAGGGGGAAAATATAGAGTTATTTGGAAATGGTTTGGACTTCTTTTTGAACATCTCCCTCTCCCCGCTCCCCTCTCTTCCTCACTAGATATATTCTGTGAGCATTTTAGGCCATTTATCTTGCTTTCTACATAACATTTTCCCAACCTTGCCTAATCCAATGAGTCCGTGAGGCTGAAAATCGAAATAGCAGGCAGTTTTAGTGGGAAACTGTATGAATTTTTAAAACGCTGGTATAGATTTTCAACATGTACAGACTTTAGCTAGGAAGAAGGAACTTACTTTAATTTTACATTTGGGAGGAGACAATACTCTAATTTGCTGTTCTTCTCGCTTTCATCGATCGAGACTAAGTTATTTGAATTCAAGTCCCATGGAAATCAATGAACAAGTTAGTTGTGACATAAATCCAATACCTAAAAGCAACTAACCCAGGCTAAGTCTAACACATTATCATGATTTGACAATCCTTCACCTCCAACACATCCCAAACTCTCCTCCCCTCCCCCCAATAATAGTTTTACATCCTGGATCTCCTGCATTGACCATGAGGGGTTAATCACAGAACCAGGCAAAGGGTTCTTCCATATGATCTAGAATCCTAAAAAGTGCTATCCCTGCTTATTAGGGGTGGTTGATCCATTAAAAAATTGTTTCTAAACTTATGGGGGGGGGATTTCTGTTGGTGGGTCGTTATAGAAAGTGTTCCAAAAATTTTAAAACAAATTTAGTAAATGAAACATAATTAATAATGAATTTTCATTATTAGGTCGTTACTGCATCAGCGCATGCGCAAAGCAGAAAAACAGGACTGACACTGTTAAAAGCACAGGCAAATCAATCCAACCATCTAATCATGACAAGAACATATCAGTATCTAAGAGAAATGTATATATTCAATGTTCTGATACTTAAAGCATGTGGTATTCAATGCAATGATAAAGATATTACACAATAATCATGGGACAACACATTGTAGAATGCAATGAGTCAAATATGCTCTGGAGTTATATTACCAGAGGGGTTGCCCAAGTTCTGTATCTTATATAAAATGTGCTTGGCGTGGAAGTCCAAACAATGCAGTCTCAAGCAATAGTTCCAAAGCAGTTCATTCATATAAATAATATACTCATGAATCTATAAACAAATGCATTGGTCTCCATTGGCTTATGTAATTCCATTCGCATTGAGGTTTGGCCATCGCACCTCGCCTGGCTTCTCCCTCCAGTTCCTGCTAACTCACGAGGAAACATCCAGCTTTATCTTAATCCCACTGGATTCTTCAATGCTCGTTATCTGCTTTGAACTGGGTTATAGGACAGTGTGTACTCAGTTAACCCAGTTCAAAGCAGATCTTGTTGGATTTTCTGCCTTCGGTATCCTGGGATATAGGGCTGTGTGGAAGAGCCCCCAGAAAACTGAGGTTTTCCCTCACAAGCGGAGGGAAAGCCTGATGAACAGGAGGAAAGAATCTCGGCCCCGGCTGCTTCCAAAGAGCCTGGGGAACAAGAGGAAAGAAAGAAAGCGCGGGAATAAAAACGACCTAATAACCCGCCCTTTAGAGAAATGGTGATCCCGGCTTCGGTTTTGAAACGTCACTTCCGGGTTGGATGCCAAGGGTCAATATAGGGTCAAAATAATTTCAAATACAAAAAAATAACGGAAATCAAAGTATTACGACCGGAGATATCCACCCCTACTGCTTATACATCCAGAATCTACACACATATAATGGCATCCTTTTAGTGAAATGCACATGGATAAGCACGGCAGTACTATGCACCTGGGACAAATTTCTTATTGTACCACAACAGCCATATTTTGCTGATAGCAATAGAAGTGGTGTTATGTATATAGCCATGCACTGCATTTGCACATTGGCTGTGCATTTTGTAAAGACAACCAGTTTCACAATGCTGCCATTCTACATTGGTGTTGAATAGTACAATCTGGATGACTTGTTTTGCAATTGTATTATACACTGTTGTGATTTATTCTTCCTTCTACCTGCTGTGTATGTATGTATATGCACATACATTTTAGATGACATCCCTTTGGCAGGACCCAGTGCTTTTCATTGTTTTATTGTAAAGTGTCATGTGCATATGATGGTAAAATATGAATATATAAATTAATAATATCATCCTTCCAGATTTATGGATTAAATGGTTTTGATTGGTATTGGGTTGCTGTTTTTGCCCCCCATATTAGCTGCTGCCCCATTCATTTGTTCCCTAGGCATTTCTAGGTCATCCCATGTGATTATAACAGAAGTTGACCATCACACTAGTGGACCTAGATATGCACAGAGAAGTATTCTTTAAGTAAAAATGAAAAAAAACATGTTTAATTTTTGTATTTAAATGTGTGTGTTTTCTTGTACCCCATACCTCTTCAAATAAGGGGGCAACTGTATTGGCATAGCATCTCTTTCTTTAGGTATGTTTAGGCTATATGTTGCAATCCAGGCCTGAAGCCACCTATGACCACAGCATCACACAAGAGTCCACAGCAAACAATTTATTGTAAAAGCACATAACAGATATATGGGGAAAAAATCACAAAACAAAGATAGTCCCAAATTGCAAAGATGTTGCACACCAGCCGAGAACCAGGGCCCTTTAAATATTCTTACAACCACAGCTGGAAATAAGAGTCTATTTATTGAAGTAAACAATGTCCAAAATAATAACAGTAAACATGAAAATAGCCAAGGCAAAAAGCATTCGAGAAAATCCCAGGAAATGTTCCCAAAGCCTCAGGCTAATTAAGTTGCAAGGTCTTTGAATATAAATCCACCAAGAAGCAAAAGAACTTAAAACTAGGATATTCCCCAAAAAAGGCAAGCTCAAAGTTCTGCCATGAATGACCAAAAAAATCATGAAACCAGGAGTTGATGGAACTGCTTGCAGTAGAATCGAAAGTTGACCAGGAACTGAATTCCAGCCTTCACAGGGCTAAGAACAAGATCTCCACATTCTGGCATTTCCCTCCCTTTTCCCTGGGAAAGTAACAGCTGTGGCTAGAATCAGCAAGCCAGGTGTCTCCATTCCCGCCCACTGGATTCTCAGAAAAACTAAATTCCCTTAACTGCTTTCCCAGAGTTTCATCACCTTGGCCCTGCACTGGAAATTACACAGATCCCTGCACACCACCACAACCCACAACCCCTGAAGCCACAGAAGCCACAGGCCCAACAAAAGGCAGCTCACATCCAGAAGCAAAAGGTATGCTTAGCAAAACTAGAGCAAGAATACAAAACAAGAAAATGAAAATATCTGAGAATACTTAAATCCAATACCAAGGCTTGGAACAAGTGCCATAGAACTCAGTACTAGAGAATTCAGGCCTAGCTTCTAACTTGAATATAAATACTTTAAATAAACTGTAAATAAATAAATGTCACATTGCCTGAACTGAAGTCAGACTGTGCATTAGCTCTTAATAAACAGAATTATGTCTGTCACAGAATTTCTGTTTCCCACGAAGCCGTGTTGATCTGTGAAGCTGGCTACTTGCTCTAATCAGCAAATGTACCTCTTTGCTTAAGTCTGTATCACCAGGTGCTTGCCCTTGAGAATTTCTTGTCAATTCATCTTCCCTTGACCTCTTATCTAGGGAAGGTGATTCCAACTCCTGAGACTGACCTTGAAACTCAGAGGCAATTATATTCTCTGGGCCTGCAGCACTATCTGAAGCAGTTTCATTTTCTTGGCCTGTATCACTATGAATCACAGGAAAGCCCATAATCCCTTCTGACTCTAAGTCAGCAGTGAACCCATCAGCCCCTGGCTGCTGTGGCTGCTGCTGAGATACAACACTGAGCTTGCAAGGGGATGTTGGATTTCAGTCATATATTACTACATAAATAGGACACCATTCACAATGTCTCTTCAATATTCAGAAATAATAAGTCTATCTAGTTTTTTCTCTTCTCATCTTGGAAGGAATTAACATCTCAGTGAATTTTAACATGTGAATGCAAAAGACAATATTTTCAGAATCCAGACTGGTAGGTTTTCTTGGGTGTTGTTGAAAAATGTTGTTATAGATTCTATGGAATGACATTTTTTAAAAATAAAATAAGATTCTCATAATCAGATGATGATGCAATTAAATGAACTGCACTTTTCAGAAACAAAAAAAATATTAGAAATTATAGTTCATAATGAGATAACTCTTCTCTGGAAGGAAAATGTTAGTGGAGAACTAAGGCCCCGGTCGTGAAGCAGACGCCAATTAAAGCCAAGCCCAGATGTAAAAGGGGGTAACAAAAGGTTTATTATACAAGGAATGGGAATGGGACTAACAAAAAACTAGCCTAACTGGCAAAAACCCACAAAAACCCAGGGAAAGCCCAAAAAATCACTGCAGGAGAAGCCAAAATAAACTCAGGACGTCCTCTGTGACGTCCTTCGTGGGATGATCCAAAAGTGTAGTCTGTAACCGGTCCGGAGTCAAGGGCAGGAGAATGACGGAGGAAACGAGGAGACAGTCCAAGGTCCAACAGGAGAGAAGGTCCAGCGGAGTTCAAACCCCGCCAATAGGAACACATGGCTGTAGGAGTAAACTGGATCAGGAACACGATGCAAGATAACAGGGTGCCAAGATAACAGGACACCAGACACAACTCCTTGCCCGCCACAAGGGGTCATTTCCCAAGCCCACAATTTATAGCCCTAAAGATCAGGCTCACCCAAAGAACAATCCTCTCGGTCAGACAATGCAGCTCCATCCCTCTCTGCAGCTGACACCCTTTGTGAGTCTCTCCAGGTCCCCCAGCATCTCTCAAAACTTAGTGCTTCCCAGTCATTCCCAGAAGTTTCAGAGGGCCAGTCTTTGTCACCGTCAAATCCCATAAATGTATCACTACTGGAGTCAGCATTACACACATGCCTAACATCTTTTACCAAGGTCCAATCTAGCTCAGTATCACTCTCTTCTGACTCCAGTTCCTTATCTCCGTGAAAGCCCTCAAAGGATTCAGAATCCATGGGAGATGTTAGTTTCTGCCAAATTCTCTGTTCTCCTCTGTTCTAACTCTTCATTACTAGAATTGCTTGCATTCCTTTTTCTGCTTGCTCCAGCACTTGAAATACTATCAGCCCCTCCCAATTGCATACTACTCTTCTGCAGCTCTACTATCAGGCAACGCAGAGGGCTGAATTACAACATCCCCTTTCACACAGCTGAATAAAATCCCACATCATCTCATTTGAACTGGGATATACGGCAGTGTGGACTCAGATAACCCAGTTCAAAGCAGATATTGTGGGTTATTCTGCCTTGATATTCTGTCTCATATGGGTGTATGGAAGGGCCCTAAGTCATACTCAACAAACTTTATGATGTAAATCTCAGAAATAATGCAATCACCACAACAGAAAATGTTCTAAATAATAGTTTCATGCATTCTCCATGGAAGAAGAAACAGTTACAGCTCCATCATGACTAAACCCAGAAGCTGATGAAAGGCCCGTCATCTAGTCCAACTACCATTGCTTGGGCTGAGGCAAACCTCACTTTCTTTAGAAAAAGGCAATGATAAACCTTTGAATAAATCTTGCCAAGGAAATTCTAGTTCAGATTTGACTTGAAATCATATAATAACAACAAAACTATTGCAAGTTGAAATAGCCACTGTATTTATTTTACATGCTAAGGAACTCAATAGCTTGTAGAGCGCTGACATTTTCTCAGTGGCCTGCCCTTCTTTTAATTCCCACAGGTTGCTGGGCTAGATTCTCTCCAGGATCTTCCTAAACAAACACTTCTCCCACCCTGTCCTTGCTAAGTGCAGGTTATCTGTAGGCTTAAACTAATGTATGTGGTAGAGATGAGTATTCCAGAAGTGACTTTTCTCAAACTTCCTCTCCTTTGAAAGGCTTATGAAATATTGATATAAGGAGCCAAGGAGGCTTAAGTGAAAAGCTGGCTGCCCTGCGCTGCCTTTACCAAAGCTACTCCATGGGCTAAAGGTAAAGCACCTTCTTATTATACTCTCCTTGGGCTGGCTTTAGACTCAAAACTACATGTTTGCTAGCTCCCTTATGGGCTCTCTTAGTTTCAGCCCATTATTAAGTTTGATATTGAGAAGTTAAATGATAGCTTTTATTTTTTTTTTGCTATCTGAGAGAATCAACACTCAATCTTATTGTCAGGCTTACACTTTCCTTGAGTTAAAATCAAGGAAACTTACACACATTAAAACAAAAACAAATAAATCATTGGAAATGAAAGAGTAATATAAAATGACATGTGTTAAATATGTGAAGACTTTTACAAACGGATTAAATTGCTGAAATTATCCAGAAGACCCAAACATTTGTTAGGATTTACTTCCAGATACACTGGGTGGATTCAACAATACTGAAGGCATCTTTCCGCACAAGTATGAAGTCTTCGGTTTCTTCTTTCAGGGTGGTGCAGTTATGTCTTTCTTTTCCTATAGCCCACCTGAAAACAAATTGATAGGCAGGATGAATAAAAGGTCACAAAAGTGTCTGTAAATGGGGGGAAACAGAAGAAGGTAGTCCACTGGTTCAGTTAGGATCAACTGGCAAGGACTGTTGGATGACCATGTTGCAAGAAGTGCATCCGAAACCAAGGAGTTTTAGAATTAGTCAGAAAGAATTTATCATGGAAAAATAATTTTCCTCAAGCCAGACTTCTGATTGGATCCTGGAGACCTAGTGTCAATTTTGTTGTTGGACTAAAGGTTCCATGCCAATTGTTGACTTCAAATTGGGGGACAGTTGAGGTAAATGGGGACTCTGTGCAAAGATGCGAAAACCCTTTGAAAAACCCTGGAGTAAGTACTCAGCTGCTGACTTGTCAGGGTAAGCTGCTAACCAGTAATTTAACTGGTCCAGCCTAATTGGGCTGGGGCCCTTTGGGAATAAAAGGCTGGGTCTGCTGCTGGGGAGCCACTTGCCGAATGGGCTGCCCACTTTTTCTATAGTATGGCCACTGTCTGCCTTTTGGCTGGTTGAACCACGGGCTGGGTTCATGACTTCTATCCATAACTGATTGTCAATTAAATCCCAGCGTCGATTGCGCTGACTAGCTGCTTGCGAATGAAAGCGCTTGTCGTATTTGAGCCAATAATTGGTTGGACAATTAACATACGCTCCATAAATAATATTTTGATATTGGAACAGAGATTGTGCCCTATAAGGGTTGGTTTCAGAGATCAAGGTTGCATAAATCATATAGCAAGAAATCATATAACAAGCCAGTTCTCCCAGGTTTGTTGTATCAGCAACTCGGGGCTGCCCAGCACCAACCTGCTGCTCCGTTCTTCCAGGTCCTTCCTCTTCGACGACTCCAGACAGAATGAGGCAAGAGGCTGGCAACAACGGTTGACCAGCCCCACCCCATCTTCTGGATGGTTCCACTGGAACCAACCAATCTCTCTTCAGGGGAGGTGTCACGATGCACGGACTTGACCGGCCCCTGAATCACACACTCAGAGATGGACTGAAGGCTAACTACTTCATTGAATATATAGCAAAAGTTCAAAAGGTATAATGTCCATAAAAATAGCAAAAGCAAATCCAAAGGCAATAGGTGCAATAGTTCCAAACACTTGGTAAGTTTCCAAAGGCTTGGCAAGGCGCCGCTCAGCAAAGCGGATCAAGGAACAAAGCAAAGTTGCAAGGTACAAAACAAGGCTTGACTATGCCACTAGCCCGGCTTGGCTCAGTGGTCGAGCTTCACTACACGTCTGCTCAGATGAGACGTGGCCGAAGTACTGAGGATCCGTTCCCACGGATCCTATACTTAATCCTTCTGCCGCGGTGCCCGACGATCTAGGCTTCGTCGTCTCCAATCTCTGGTAACGGACCTCAGCCTGTCTAGGCTATGAAACCATCCCCTCCTGCTAGTCTCGATGTCCCGTCTCCTATCGAAAGTGCGGCCTTGCCTGCCAACATCTGCTGCGCTATCTTCATGAGAGCTCTCCTCCCTAGATTCTTCCCAGCCGCTGTCTTCCATGTTTTCACTTAAAGGATCTTGTGAACCTCTCCCCCCCGGCCGTTCATAGGTTTCGCTATCACTGCTTTCCATTTGCACCTGGTAATCTATCTCTTCGTAAGGGTCAGGCCAACCTTCATCCCAAACCAGGCTTTCTGTGGGAGAGAGAGGCCCAGTGATGGGAAACTCTCCTTCAGCTAACCCTTCCAAATCCTCTTCAGAATCTATCTCAGCTGCTGCAGGCCCCAATGCCAATGGGACCCCCGGTCCTGTCCCCTGCCCCCCAGGCACAAACGAGAACTGCTGTGCTACAGGAGGAGGTAAATTGCTCTCCCCGCCCACTGCGTGGGAGGGGAAAGTGTATTCAATCAAATGGATGGAAATATCTGTTCATTGCTCATGCACCCAGTGAAATTCTCGTTCATGTCTCATTTGTGGAAGAAATTATTTTGTTGACCTTTGAACAGTGTGTTTTAAGTGACATGAATTTGTTTGTATCTATCTCCTTTTTTTTGGCCCTCTGTCTCAAAAACTCATTTGGCATTTCACAATTATGTTATTGGATTACCGAGGGAGAGGAGGACTCTGTGTGTGTGTGTGTGTGTGTGTGTATACAGGGAGAGAGAGAGAGAGAGAGAGAGAGAGAGAGAGAGAGAGAGAGTCAGTGTCCTGGTATGTGCTAAAGCAAATACAGTATCATTGGCCTCCACCTAACAGGCATTTCATTGAGCAATCTCTGTGACTGACATGGCTTTAGGTTTATTACTATTTAGAGAAATATCTTTCAGCTAAGCATGAAGGTCTCACAATCTGTAAACTGGCTCAAGGCTGTACATTACTGTGTCAGACAGTCATATTGTTCAATCTAGTTACTTCTGGACAATGACACTTGCACCAAACATCTTCACTATAGATAATTGACTTTGGCAGCATTAAAATGAACTGACAGGGTGCTAGCAATCACTATACATGACATCTTCTGCCACTGCACCTGCGACTAAGAATTATTTGTCTGTATTGTATATCTAAACCTGTAGGTAGATAAAAAGGGGGAAATGTGACCAAACCTATTTGCTTTTTGGAGTTGTTCCTTATTTATTTATTTGCAGGAATTCATGTTTGAATAAGCTCTTATAGACTTAGAGCATCAAGGGGAAATACTCATGTATAAGTTGAGGGCAGATTTTAAGACCAAAATTATGGATTTTGGTATGCCCCATGGCTAAGTGTAGGGTTATTTCACAGATGAGGGAAAGTACAAGTGTCGACTCAGGGGGGCAGACGTCGCTGGCTGCTGCTATTTCCCCACCCAGGCATTCAAAAAGTCCAGAAGCAGTGCCAAGGCGAAGAGATTAGAGGGGGGTAGTGCTTTCTTTAGGTTCTCTCATGACAGACTAAGCGCTTGCCTTTTGCCTACTCAAAGAAGGGGAAGGTTTCTTTTTTAAGTTAATGTACTTTATACAGTAACCACATTGACCCAATGATAAGTCAACCCAGTTTTTTGGTGTTCATTTTTTTTAAAAAATAAAATGTCTAGATCAGTGTTTTTCAATCTTTTTTGAGCCGCGGCACATTTTTTACATTTACAAAATCCTGGTGCACACCACCAACCAAAATGACACAAAATGACACTCTAACACTAATACATATAGTTAACATGTTTTTAAATGTATTTATACACTCAGTGTGAAACCTGGGCCTGTTTCGATGAACACAACATAGATACCCTGGCAGGAATGACAGAAAGACACACACGAAGGTCTTGCTCAACAGCTGGGAGTTATAGTTCACCCGCAATCAAAGAGCATTCTGAACTCCACCAATGATGGAATGGAATCAAACTTCCCACACAGAACAACCATAACCAAGAGAAAATACTATAAGAGTTTGGTGGGCATTGACCTTGAGTTTTGGAGTTGTAGTTCACCTATATCCAGAGAGCACTGTGGAGGGGAGGGAGGAAGACATGGGGCGGGTCTGCGCAGTAGTGCCCGCATGGGTCATGCCTTCCTCCCTCCCCCCTCCCGCAGAAGCGGCAGCTTGAGCAAAGCGAGGCAAAGCGAGCAGAGCGAGGCTGGGAAGAAGGGAGCCCGAGTGGAGAAGAAAAAGTGTTCGGCAGGAGGGGGAAGAAAGGGGATTGGATGTTCCAATTTCCCACGGCACACCTGATGATCGCTCACGGCACACTGGTTGGGAAACACTGGGTTATACAACTGAACCATATGTTAATGTGATGATTCAGAGATGGGAAGCTTCCTGAAAAAAAAGGGATGGGATTGTGTTGTAATGATTGCTACAGCCTAATGATATTTGTGGTTCTGCAGAATTTGCACAGTGTAGCACCAAAACGGACACAATGTCATTGCAAAAGAAAACATGCTTTAAAGCTCTCTGCCCAAGAGTAAACTCTGTACACCGGAGAGTGGTGGAGGCTCCTTCTTTGGAGGCTGTTACACAGTGATTGGATGGCCATCTGCGGGGGGTGCTTTGACTGCTTCATGGCAGGGGATTGGACTGGATGGCCCATGAGGTCTCTTCCAACTCAATGATTCTATGATTCTATAAAGCAAAATACACATCCATGGGGCACCTAATAACATAATTATGCTTGAAAACAAGCTGTGTGCTCACTTTTATTGATTGATTGATTGATTTATTTGTCACGTTTCTATGCCCTCTCAGCCCGAAGGCGACTCGGGATGGTTTACACAAGGCAGTCTCTGCCCTCAATACAACACAAGCAAACAAACCAAAAAAATAATCATATAACAACAAATTAACAATTAAAAACATACAATTGCAGTCTCAGCGTCATGTTGAAATCAGTTTCGCTCACATCGTCGTCATTCCATATATCTAATTAACCCTGCTGTTCTGTCCGGACAAACTGTACACTTGTTATGTTCGGGTCATTTTGACCCGGGTGTTATTTTGAGCCACTGAAAAGTTCTTTTTGAATACCTGTTGCATTATTATACTGTGTGTGATCATAGTTGTTCATTATCAAAGAAAATTGAATAAAAACTTTTCTTTTTTAAATTTTATGTTGATTAATGTAAAAGCCTAATTTGCATGTTACACCAAAGTAACAACTTGTGCGTGAATAATCAGCTATATCTTTTACAACAACATCAACAACAACTTCAGGTAACTATTAGAACAACTAACTTAAAACCCCTGCTGTTCTGTCAGGAAAAACTTACACTTGTTATGTTCGGGTCATTTTTGACCCGGATGTTATTTTGATGTTATTTTGAGCCACTGAAATGTTCTTTTGAATACCTGTTGCATTATTATACTGTGTCTGATCATAGTTGTTCATTATCAAAGAAAAATTGAATAAAAAACTTTTTAAATTTTTTTTATGTTGATTTATGTAAAACAGCCTAATTTGCATATAACACCAAAGTAACAAACTTGTGCGTGAATAATCAGCTATATCTTTTACAACAACATCAACAACAACTTCAGGTAACTATTAGTACAACTAACTTAAAACTAAAATAAATTTTAACAGTATAAAAGCATTTTGAAAAAATAATCAGAAAAAATAATCAGAAAAAAAAAATCAGTTTTTCCCCCAAAAGGTTTCTGCTAATCTATTTATTCAAAGGCAAAGAAAGAAAAGCACTTTTTCCACACCCCTTTCCCATCTAAATCTTTATTATTATTATTATTATTAATTATTATTATTATTAGTTATAAATGTATCCATCCATTTATGTCCACCTAAAGCAAGTAGATAACTTGATAAACAATAGTAGATGCAATAAGTAGTCTCAAAATAAACTAAAAATCCTTTGTTTTACTCAAAATATGGTATTAGATTAGTATAAAAGGCTACTGGGTCATTTTGACCCGAACATAACAAGTGTGTAAAAAACTGTAGCGCAAAAAGTAAAGCACCGAAACAAAAAAATTAAGTACCCTTAGTATGAACCCCGTAAATTAGGAAAATAGAAGGAACCACAAGTTTCAAAATCAAAAAATGAATGAATAAACAAATATCTAATTTCCAAAACGGGTCAAATTGACCCGAGCAGTACAGCAGGGTTAAGCCTTATATTTCATCAGCAAATGCCTGCTCAAACAGCCAGGTCTTGACTTTCTTGCGAAATGTCAGGAGGGAAGGGGCCGATTTGATGTCTCTAGGGAGGGTGTTCCAAAGCCGAGGAGCCACCACTGAAAAGGCCCTGTCTCTCGTCCCCGCCAGTCGTGCCTGCGAAGAAGACGGGACCAAGAGCAGGACCTCTCCAGATGATCTTAAACATCTTGATGGTTCACAGGGAGAGAGGCGTTCGGACAGGTAAGTTGGACCCGAACCGTTTAGGGCTTTAAAGGCGAAAGCCAGCACTTTTGAATTGTGCCCGGTAGCAAACTGGCAGCCAGTGGAGCTGGCACAACAGGGGAGTTGTACGCTCTCTGAATGCCGCTCCTGTTACCAACCTGGCTGCTGTCCGTTGGACTAGTTGCAGCTTCTGAAGAGTCTTCAAAGGCAACCCCACATAGAGAGCATTGTAGTAATCTATATGGGATGTAACCAGAGCGTGGACCACAGTGGCCAAATCAGACTTCCTAAGGTACGGGCGCAGCTGGTGCACAAGTTTTAACTGTGCAAATGCTCCCCTGGTCACTGCCAAAACCTGGGGTTCCAGGCTCAGCGATGAGTCCAGGATCACACCCAGACTGCGAACCTGAGTGTGTTGTTTTGTTGCAGAAATTCAGTGTTGGGGCCTACAGACTCATCAAAACCAGAAGTGCTACATATGACCTTTGGGTGGTATATTAGTTTCCCTCCTGAAGACCTATCACTTCTGACAGACCTACCCACTGACTACCAATCTGCTACCGAGCACAATTCAAAGTGCTGGTTTTAACCTTTAAAGCCCTAAGCGGTTCTGGCCCAGACTACCTGTCCAAACGTATCTCTGGTTACGAACCATCACAAAGTTTAAGAGCATTTGGAGAGTCCCTGCTCTCAATCCCACCACGTCGCAAACGTGATTGGTGGGGACGAAGTACAGGGCCTTCTCAGCAGTGGCCCCCACCTGTAGAATTCCCTCTCCAGGGACATCAGATTGGCCACCTCCCTCCTGTTCTTTAAAAGGAAACTCAAGACTTGGTTGTGGAACCAAGCGTTTGATCATTGACTAGCGGCAAGTGAGAAGACATAAGCAATTTGAAGTGACAATGAACTGACCGGGACTTTGTTTTTAAATGGCGTGTTTTTAACAACTGTTTATTTAATGTTGTGTTAATGAATTTGTTGAATGTCTTTTATGATTGTGATGGTACCGAATGGTGCTTGCTGTGAGGCTGCCCCGAGTCCCCTCTCGGAGGTGAGAAGGCGGTACAAGTGTATGAAATAAAGAAAGAACGAAAGAAAGAAAGAAATAAGATAACGAAGAAGAAGAAGAGAGTTATAGATAAAGATTTTTGCTGAAGTCATTATCAACCTATTGCTTGTTTGACAATGGTTTGACCTTCCTAATGCCATGACCCCTTAATGCAGTTCCTGATGTTGTGGTGACCCCCAACCATAACATTATTTTTGTTGCTACCTCATAACGGTAATTTTGCTACTGTTGTGAACCATAATGTAAATATCTGATATGCAGGATGTATTTTCATTCACTGGACCAAATTTGGCACAAATACTCAATACGCCGAAATTTCAATAGTGATGAGGTTGGGGGGATTGATGTTGTAATTTGGGAGTTGTAGTTTCTGGGATTTATAGTTCACCTACAATCAAAGAGTACTCTGAACTCCACCAACAATGGAATTGAACCAAACTTCGCACACAGAACTCCCATGGCCAACAGAAAATACTGGAAGCATTTGGTGGGCATTGGCCTTGAGTTTTGGAGTTGTAGTTCACCTACATCCAGAGAGTACTGTGGACTCGAACAATGATGGATCTGGACCAAACATGGCATGGATCTGGACCAAATATACCCAAATGTGAATACTAGTGGAGTTTGGGAAAAAATACCTTGACATTTGGGAGTTGTAGTTGCTGGGATTCATAGTTCAACTTCAATCAAGGAGTTTTCTGAACTCAAACAACGATAGAATTGGGCCAAACTTCCCACAGATCCCACAGGACCAACAGAAAAAAAACCTGTTTTCTGATGGTCTTTGGCGACCCTTCTGACACCCCCTTGCGACCCCTCCAGGGGTCCCGACCCCCAGGTTGAGAAACACTGGTATATGTGTCTTCACACTAGTCATTAATCTACAAACTTTATATTTCTTTTTTCTTCTGTCTTAAATCACCATTTGATTCCAAAAGAAGAGTCCGTAGAGGCATGGGGCAACCTTGAGGTCAGTCCTCACACAAGAGCTTTTTCAGCACACATGGCTTTTTTGGCAGCTGAGGAAGACCAAGTTGGGCAGTCTTGCTGATAAACAAGCTGCTTACTGGGTTTTTTAAATGAACCAGATGATAAGCCAGCTCTAAGCTGTTGGCAAGGAAAACTAAAATGAGTCCTAAGTGAGTACACAAACGTCCATGTCTGCCCACCTTTCCAGAATGGTAGCCCGTCTGTTTCTTCCCTAGGAAAAAAAAAACCCCAACAAAAACTCATAAGCAAAAAAAAAAGTTTCTTTAGGAGCCAAACCCTTATGGATTGTTTCTGAACAGCTTTAACCTTCAGAAAAGTTTCAGTATGGAAAAGGGTGGAAAACACAATAAATTGAAGAGGAGATTGAACTGATTAGATGAATGGCAGCAGTCAGATCAAGTGTTTGTGTTCACATTATTTGAATGTGCCTAGTTGTGAACCAGTGAATGCTAAAAAAAATTGAAATACTGCCAGTTTTTTATAGGCAGGCCACGATTACCCATAAGGCCAACCTAGGCCATGGCTTAGGACAGTGTTTCCCAACCAGTGTGCTGGGGCACACTAGTGTGCCGTGAGCGATCATCAGGTGTGCCGTGGGAAATTTGAACCTCCAGGGGGGGGGGGGGAAGAGTCTAGTGTGTTGAAGTATAAAAACCCTAAGAAACCTACCTCGATAAAGGCACAAAATTACAAACACCCCCCTCCCCACCTGCTGTCTACTTGGTCTCTCCCTCTCCATGTGGAGACCTCCTCTTGCCTACTGGGGGTTCTGGGTGGGAAGTTTGGCCCAGTTCTATCATTGGTGGGGTTCAGAATGATCTTTGATTGTAGGGGAACTATAAATCCCAGCAACTACAACTCCCAAATGTCAAGGTCTATTTCCCCTGAACTCGATCTGCGTTCATATTTGGGCATATTGAGTATTCATGCCAAGTTTGGTCCTGATCCAACATTGTTTGAGTCCACAGTGTTCTCTGGATATAGGTGAACTACAACTCCAAAACTCAAGGTCAATGCCCACCAAACTCTTATAGCATTTTATCTTGGTTATGTGAGTTCTGTGTGGGAAGTTTGTGTCTTTCTGCCATTCCTGCCAGGATATCTATGTTGAGTTCATCGAAACAGGCCCAGGTTTCACACTGAGTGTATAAATACATTTAAAAACATATTAACTATATGTATTGCTGTGTTAGAGTGTCGTTTTGTGTCATTTTGGTTGGTGGTGTGCCCCAGGATTTTGCAAATGTAAAAAGTGTGCCGCAGCTCAAAAAAGGTTGGGAAACACTGGCCTAAGAGTGCAAGCCGGGGGGCAGATCACAGACCAAAAATATATATAATAAAAATGTTGAAACAAATAAAAACGCAACGCGCATGGAGATGAGGAAGGAAGGATACCGGACGTCCTCCTTTTCGGCGGCGCCCCTGCCCCTTCCTGAATACCAGCTCCTGCCTCTGCTATTGTTGCGCAAACGGCGTATGCACAGGGGCTCTCGACACTGGCGTCGACGTCGATAGGAGGAACAATTAACTCCCTCGATGCCGACAGCATCCACTTGCTGGCTCCTTCAGTGCAAGCACAGGAAACTCCATTGCACAGTCTGTGCATGCCCTAACACCATGAAAACTGGTATTCCTCCTCCAACACAAGGAGGAGACTCCTTCTTCAGCCATTTTGGCTAATGAGCAGCAAGGCGTGGGAAATGTAGTTTAACAGCAGGGCCTTTTGCAATCTCCACCATTGAGGGCCAGGCCTTCACAAACTACAACAATGACTGTGCTTAGCCACACCCATCTCATCCCTCCTTGCATCACCAGGGAGAGAAAGCATGAGATTTTTAAAAGATTTTATGCTTTACCAAAGTTGCTTAATGGTTCTGAAAATTAAAATAACCTTGGGAGACATCTGAAAATCATGGAATATTTTTGGAAAAAAAGGTTAATGGTTCAAATTTGGATTTGCCCCTCTCACCTTTCCTACATGGTTCAAAACTGCTTTGAAAGGCAAAAGTAGGAAGATTTTTTACGAGTTTCAGGCTCTTCCGAATGAACCTATCCAACCCTAGTTTCCACATATAGATCCTCATACAGTAGTGCAGGGCTGTCCAACTTCTACCGGCCCAGGGGCCTAAATTCTGGTCACTGATGACCTGGGGGGCCGTAGGGTCTGCCCCCGCCCCCGGCTCCGCCCCCCGCTCCACCCCCGGCTTACTACTCATAAGAGGCATGCATACAGTCAAATATAATCTTTTACTGAAATAAAATGCTGGGAGGGAATTCAAAAGGGGCATCCATACAGTCAAATATAATCTTTTACTAACATTAAATGCAGGGTGGGAATTCAAAAGGGGCATCCATACAGTCAAATATAATATTTTACTCCCAAACGCGCGGGATCCAGGAGCAGCCGGACCACGAGCAGAGGCGACGACCGACCGAGGCAGCAGCCGGGAAGGTACAAATCACGTCTGCGTGAACTGCAGGGATTCAGTAGCCAAGATTTCGGCAACAGGAGTATCACGAGACTACGGAAGCCACGCGGGATTTCGCTCACAACGCAGGCGAGATTTTGCGTTGAGAGCGAAATCCCGTGTGGCTTCCGTAGTCTCGCGATACTTGCTCCAAAACCCAGAAGTGGGTAATTTTTAAAAATATTTTAATTTAATTTATTTTTTATTTTTTATTAAAAAGCTTGGGGGCCGTAGGGAAGAGGGTGGGGGGCCGTATACGGCCCCCGGGCCGCCAGTTGGACAGCCCTGCAGCAGTGTAATAATTACCAATTCCCATATTCTAATATGAATTAAAAATTTTGTTCAATTAAACTGATAAATAAAGTACATTTAGAAGAGAGAATAAACCAGGAAATTGAATGCAACAGAATGTAATCCATTATTGTTATTATTATTTCATTTATTTCTAACCTGCCCTTCTCTACCCCCGAAGGGAGTGTTGCACCTCAGAACCCAGGCAGTCCCCCCTAGATCACAACACACAGGCAAATGCAATAAATGTTCTTTATTTAGAATATAAGATAGTAAAAAGGCCAAGGAGGTAAAAAGCAAGCGATCAAAGAGAGTTCATGAGTCCGTAGGCAAAATCAAAGTGGATAGGATCCCAAACATAGTTCCAAAGCGAAGCAACCGCCTCCGCGGTCAAACGTGAAACTTGAGTCAGGCCGCAACTGCAGTCATGCAAAAAGCATCTAAACTGCCCCGGTGGTCAGTAGGAACTTGGAGCCTGGAACAAGAGACGTGGTCACACCAAATGTGGCTTCAGATCTGATGCCCAATTTCCCAGACCGCATAGATATAGGAATCTAGCTCTTGTGTGCCCAACGCACCCCTTTTCTCCAATCTTTCCTTGAAGCTGAGATACTAGCTCTCCTGTTGAATTCCTTCTCGTTAGCGTGGACAGCTGTATCGTTATCAGAATGGGAACCAGGCAGGTCCTCGTCTCCCATTGCACCATCTGGGAAGTGAGTAGCCACTCTCTCCTGTGACCTAAGGCCACCTGGCTTCTCATAATTATCTGAGTCCGTTTCCATGGAATCTTCACTAAACTCATCTGAAGTCCCATAACCTTGCAACCCTGTATTATCCCATTGTAGGCTCTCTTCTAAAGTATCATAAGCATCAGGCCATCCATCATCCTCTGACTCTCCTGGGTCAGCTGATATCCAGTCCGGAGCCCCCAGGGTCTCCCCAAGCCCACCAGGCTGGAACCCCAGAGGGAGACTCAGGGCGGCTAACAAAAAGGCAACAATTTGATGCTGCATACACAGGAGACAAAACAACAACACATCATAAAATACTACAAAACAGATTAAAACTATCAAATATTAATAATTAACCACATGATCCCCGTAACCAAATCCACAGTCCGCCTCCACAGTCCTGTCATTATTCAATTGTCCGTCCAGTGCCCCAAACGCCTGGTCCCAAAGCCACGTCTTTAACTTTTTTCTAAAGGAAAGGAAGGAAGCAAGCAGTTGACCTTATTTCACTGGGAAGCGAGTTCCACAGGCGAGGGGCCACCACCGAGAAGGCCCTGTCCCTCGTCCCCACCAACCGTGTTTGTGACAAAGGTGGGATCGAGAGCAGGGCCTCCCCGGAAGATTGTAAATTTCAAGGTGAGACATAAGAGGAGACCTCTGCTTTGTCTTGTTTTTTTTTTTTTTGGTATGTCCAAAGGAGTTGGATTTGCGCTTTGGCACTGCCTTTTTGGGGATGACATAACAGCAAGAGTTACTCAGTTCATCTATAAGAACAAGGGAGATTTCTAATTTGAGAGCCCCGGTGGTCCTTTGAGGTGAGTCCTTTGAGGTGAGGTGATGCTCCTTTGAGATATTTGACTACTGCTATGATTGACTAACTCAAAATTTAAATTTTTTAAAATGTGTGTTTATGTTACAATGAGGCTGCTAAAATTTATGTTCTCTCTCTCTCTCTCTCTCTCTCAAACTTATAGTCCTTTGTGCTAAGCTATGAGCTTGGGAAATTAATAGGATAACTTCATTGGGGGTGGGAACACCTGGTAATCCACTCAAGAGATATGGTGCCAGGAGCTAAGAGGCTCATTAAAAACAAAAGTGTTTACTTAATTCTTAATCCTGTACTTTTTCTGTTTTCCGATGTCCAAGGAGTTTCTGATGACCTTGCTCATTTGCTGTCAGGTCACCTATTGCTGTGGTTGGTAGAATTTTCAAGCTATGATTTCAGAATGAATGAGGAAGCTAATGATCAGGGCTGGAGGGCTAGTAGGACACTTTCAGATGTGCTGTTTCCGGTGGATTGATATAATATCCATGGGGAGCTAAGGGAACGTTATTGCGCTGTATCAGAACTCCATCTCTCTTCTTAGGCTTCCTGTCCATTTACCTAAGAAATCATCATGAGTGTCTATATTTTCTGCCAAGCACGTGAGATAGCCTGAGGAGTCCATCAATTTGAGCTGAAAGAGGTGCCCTGAGACTTGGAGTGCATTTACAGTGTAGAATTAATGCAGTTTGACACCACTTTAACTGCCATGCCTCAATGCAAACATGGGAATTGTTGTTTGGTGAGGCACTAGCAATATTTGACAGAGAAGGCTAAAGACCTTGTAAGACTGCAACTCTCATGATTCCATAGCTTGGCGCCATTGCCGTTAAAGTGGTATCAAACTGCACTCATTCTACACTGTAGATGCATTCTTGGTGCCAATACCATCTAGATTGGTGGTCCCACGCTGTGCTGGTCAGTGACCATAATAAGGTTTTGTTGTTAGTGGTGGTGGTCCCACGAGATCCCAATGCGTGTCTGCTAGAGCAGGAACATCTTAGGATTTCATCCACCCTGCTGTTCTGTCAGGAAAAACTTACACTTGTTATGTTCGGGTCATTTTTGACCCGGATGTTATTTTGAGCCACTGAAAAGTTCTTTTTGAATACTTGTTGCATTATTATACTTTGTGTGATCATAGTTAACAACATCAACAACAACTTCAGGTAACTATTAGTACAACTAACTTAAAACTAAAATAAATTTTAACAGTATAAAAGCATTTTGAAAAATAATAATAAAAATAATCAGAAAAATTAAAAATAATCAGTTTTCCCCAAAAGGTTTCTGCTAATCTATTTATTCAAAGGCAAAGAAAGAAAAGTCACTCTGAATAACCAGAAACTACTCAGCAATCTTCAACAGCTTAGCAATTTCTGACTGAGGAAATGGGAGAGGCTAGTATTGTGTTACGGTTTTGCATAACAAAGGTACTATTCTGAGGGCATGGAGAAGTTACACAAGTAGATAACTTGATAAACAATAGTAGATGCAATAAGTAGTCTCAAAATAAACTAAAAATCCTTTGTTTTACTCAAAATATGGTATTAGATTAGTATAAAGGCTACCGGGTCATTTTTGACCCGAACATAACAAGTGTATAAAAACTGTATCTCAAAAGTAAAGCACCGAAACAAAAAATTTTAGTACCCTTAGTATAAACCCCGTAAATTAGGAAAAGTCAAGGAACCACAAGTTTCAAAATCAAAAAATGAATAAATAAACAAATATCAATTTCCACAACGGGTCATATTTGACCCTAACATAACAGCAGGGTTAACCAAATTCATGAGCAGGATATTTTTTTCTTGATTTGTTTTTCTAAGATGAATAGAAAACAGAGAACTGAAAATAGGAGGAGTTAACATGATATGGCCAGATCAAATCAAATCTTTATTATAGTCATAGACCAGCTGATGACACCCAGCTGGTGCTGAGGATGTAAGGTCGGCTGGACTCTGTACCCGATTATTTCCATCAGTGCCTGGAAGCCGTGACTGGGTGGCTACGGGCCAGCAGGTTGAAGGTGAACCCATCAAAGATGGAGGCCCTGTGTCTGGGTCGTCCCGGGGGGGGGGGGGGCCTCCAGCTGCCAATAATGGAAGGTAAGGTGGTTAGTCTGTCGCCGCTGGTTAAAAGCCTGGGGGTCCAACTGGACCCTCTGCTGATGTTAGAGGCTCAGGTCTCTGCCGTGAGCAGAGCAGCGTTTTTCTATCTGCGCCAGGCAAGGCGGCTGGTGTCCTACCTTTTGGTGACGACCTAGCCACGGTAACCCAGGCCACGGTCATCTCGAGACTGGACTACTGTAATGCCCTTTACATTGGCCTTCCTTTGTCAGTAATCCGGAAACTGAAGATGGTGCAAAACGCCGCAGCTCGACTGCTGGCTGGAGTGACACTAACATGCCACATCACACCAGTCCTCCAGCGTTTGCACTGGCTTCCCATCGAGTGCCGGATTGCCTTCGAAATGCTGGTGTTAACCTTTAAGGCCTTGCATGCTCTGGGGCCAGTGTATCTGAAGGACCGCCTCTCCCTGCACATTCCCCAGAGTCCACTACAGTCCATGGACCAAAATCTATTGGAGGTTCCATCACTCAAGATTTGCCAATTGTCATCGACTCGGCAGCGCACCTTTTCTGGCCTACCCTGTGGAACGCTCTCCCGGCAGAGGCATGAGCAATAACGGAGTTACAGGCCTTCAGGAGGGCCTGTAAGACCACCCTGTTCCGCCAGGCATTTAATCTCTAAGGTTGTGCTTTCCATTCTGGTCCTAATCTGTTTTTATTCTGTTGTATTCATTGTTGTGAACCACCCAGATCATTTTCAATAGTACTTTAAGCTTCTAGCAGCTTCTAGCAGCTTCTAGCAGACTATAAGCTTACACTTTTAGACAGGGCCATTAAAAAGGCCCAGTCTAAAAGACGAATGGAACCTGAAGTAATCTATAGGGTTTCATGAACCACAAGTTTGGGGTTTACATTGTTCTCCTGGAATGCATACATAAACTGGATAGTTAACATAATTATTTCAAAGTACATTCCATGATGCGCAGTTGCAGCGCTATGATTCCCACTACTGCCATGACTCCACCCAATGGGACCCCCAAGATTTTCAATTTGGGGAGTAGCACTTGGAATTTTTTATCCATAGAGACCTAATGACTTACTAAACTACTGTAAGTTCAGTGAAGTATGTCTTCCTAAAATAAAATTTAAAAAATCCCAGGATCCCATAGATGAAGCCATGGCAGTTAAAGTGGAACCACAGTACTATAACTGTATACTATGAAAAGGCTCTTGTTCCGTTTTTTGATGTATGTCTGAGCTGTGTCAACGAAACAAGATGGAAGATGGCTAAACTATAGATGGATGAAGACACATGCTGAGCACAGGTTAGAGCTTTTTATCAACCTATTGTGTACGTGGCAGTGCTCTGGTGGGGAATGAAAGTACTATATTTCACTACTATTGCAACTGCTCAGTGTCATTGAGCAGAAGGTTGCTTTTCAAAGTCAGAAGCGTGTTATAATCTGGCCCTGCAAGCAATGTGGTAGAAAACTTGGTTGCATGCTGTGACAAGTTTGAAAAACACTTTGAAGATAAAGATGCCCGAATCCATCACAGCTCTACCATTTATTCATTTATGATTTATTTATTAAATGCATTTTAACCTGTCTTTCATCCTAAAATATCAGGATGATATATAAAAGGCAACAATGAAAATACGTCTCCAAAGAGTATAACTTTCCAATAAAAAACAAGCCAGGAATTTAAAAACAGCAAGAAAAGAAAACAGCATAAATGAATACTTTAAATGTCTGAGCAAGATATGTCAGTTTTAGCTCGGCAGTGAAATAACAGTAGCTTCAACCCCAGCCAAGCTGCAATATAGAAGCCAATCCAGAGGTGAGGGGCCATCACATTGAATGCACTAGTTCAGGGCTGTCCAACTTCTACCGGCCCAGGGGCCTGAATTCCGGTCACTGATGACCTAGGGGGCCGTAGGGTCTGCCCCCGCCCCTGGCTCTGCCCTCTCCCCACCCCCGGCTTCGCCCTCTCCCCGGCGCCCTCTCCCTTATTTTAATTTAATATTAAATATATTTAATTCCATCCTCCCCTCCCCCTTATTTTAATGTATCCCATCTCCCCTTATTTCATCTTTAAATATATTTAATTTTATATTTAATACATGAGGGGAGATGGAGGGAGGGAATGAGGAGCCCCCTGAGGAGGCCCCTGCTTCGGCCTACCTTTTCCAAACGCGCAGGATCCAGGAGTACCCGAACGACGAGAGAGGCGACAACTGACTGAGTCGTAGAAGGTCCTAATCGCGTCTGTGGGCCTCAGCAATCCAGTAGTAGAGTAGCCGAAGAGTATCGTGAGAATACGCCATCCACACGGGATTTCGCTGTCAACGCCGGCGTGATCTCGCGTTGACAGCGAAATCCCGTGTGGATTGTGTATTCTCGCGATAGTTGCTCTGAACCCGGAAGTAGGTTTTTTTATTTTTCAATTTTTATTTTTTATTAAAAAGCTTAGGGGGGCGTAGGGAAGGGACTGGGGGGCCGTATGTGGGCCCCGGGCTGCCAGTTGGGCAGCCCTGCACTAGTTAATTCTTATTCAGTAATCTGGGGATACCAAACCAACAGCTGGACACTAATTAGAGAGAATGTGCTCAGATCCTTATGATATCAATTACAAATGTATGTTGGTGCCACATATTAGGCCAAGCTTGAAAAGTTACTTTAAATATAATTATTGTTAAAATTTCACTCCTCTCCAAGTAATTAGTTATTTGCTCTCTTTTTAAAGTTTCCATATTAAAAAGACGCTGAAACAGTTGTCATTCTCCTTTTTTATTATATATTGGAACCAGAATGCTACAAGATACCCTAGTAACAATCAAACTAAAATAAATTACAATTATAAAAATGGCACTAGATTTTTGTATTTCAGTAAATCATATTGATTGGGACGATATGGATGTCCAGCTTTCGACGTGGCGGAAGCGTGAAGGCGTGGCGTTATGCCCATCGTCTTCAGTAAACAGCCTTGGAGTTCTCTTGGACCCTCTGCTATCAATGAAGGCGCAAATCTCCGCTGTCAGCAGAGTGGTGTTTTTCCATCTTCGCCAGGATAGGAGGCTGGCCCCTTACTTGTCTCGGCACGAGTTGGCCATGGTGATCCAAGCCACGGTCATCTCAAGGTTGTAACAAGACTACTGTAACGCTCTCTACATTGGCCTGCCTCTGTCGGTGACCCGGAAACTCAAGCTGGTGCAGAATGCCGCAGCTCAGTTGCTCGCAGGAGCTCCTGCGAGCTGCCACATTACACAAATTCTGCGGGAACTGCACTGGCTTCCTATTGAGTACCGGATCACCTTCAAAGTGTTAGTCTTGACTTTTAAGGCCTTGTATGGTCTGGGGCCAGTGTACCTAAGGAACCGCCTAACCCCATACTATCCCATGAGAACACTTAGATCCGAAGACTGGAATCTTCTAGCCGTGCCCAATGTCAAACAATACCACCTAACTTCAACACGAAGAAGGGCGCTCTCCATCATCGCCCCAGTTCTCTGGAACGCACTACCCCCGGAGGTTCGGGCCTTGCGTAATCTGTTGGCTTTTCGGAAGGCCTGCAAGTCGGCCCTATTCCGGCAGGCCTTTGAGTTGTAATGTGCTATCCCCTAAGACTTGTGTTATCTCTTAGGAATTGTTTTATCCTTTTGGTTTTATTGCTGTTGTAGATTTGTTGTTATATTGTGGTGCTTGATGTAAGCCGCCCTGAGCTGGCTGGGAGTGGCAGCCAATAAATCTAACAAATAAATTTTTTTAAAAAATCTCTTGAAAGGAGACAAGAGAGGACATAGGTTTACAATAATAATTATTCTAGCATGTACTGTTTGGTAAATGAATGAATGAATGAATGTATTGTTGAAGGCTTTCAAGGGCCAAGTTACTGTGGTGCTGTGTGGTTTCATTGCTATATAGCTGTGGTATAGCATTTTCTCCTGAAGTTTCACCTGCATCTGTGGCTGGCATCTTCAGTGGATCTGTCTGGAGAACATGCCACTAGAATATGGCCATACTGCATGGAAACCACATAACACCCAAATGAATGAATTAATAAATTCATGACAACTAGCTGAAATCTGGGGAAATTGTTTACTTTTCAGGTGACATAATATCAGGCAATATCTTTATGGGGAAATTAGTTCTATATGGTTTCTGCAAAACAATAGACTTTAAAACATAAAAATATACAAACAATAAAATAGAATAAAATATTAATGGTATTAAAATAAAAATGTTGGCCACAGTTATCAACCTGGCCGCAGCTCTTAGGACCAACTGAAGTTTTTGAACACTGTTTGAAGACATCCCCATGTAGAGTGTGTTACAGTAATACAGATAGTATTTGCAACTTGTGCCGTAAAACACTAGTGTGCCGTGAGAAATCATCAGGTGTGCCGTGGGAAATTATTTTCGAACTTCATTCATATATAAACTACTAGCTGTACCCGGCACGCGTTGCTGTGCCCTTTTTAGGAGATGCGAGAAAGTTCAATCATCCACGGTGTGCCCTCCTCTAAACTGCAGTTGGATGGAGTGTGGGTCATGGGGGGCATGGTGTGCCAAGTTGGGTCTTTATTGGTCTTGGTTCTGGGCCACAGTGGTCTGTGGGGAATGATGGGTTTTGAAGTACTACAAATTCCATTTTCCATGGTGGTACTTCAAGTCCCATCATGCATGGTCGGGGCTCTGTGTGCCAAGGTAGGTTACTGTAAATTCAGGCCATACACAATGTCCCATGAGCTGAGGCCTAGTTAGGAACAGCAAGTTAATGAAGCCTTACTGTCAATTCAGGCCATACACAATGTCCAATGAGCTGAGGCCTAGTCGGGAGAATCAAGTTAATGAAGTCTTACTGTCAATTCAGAGCGTAAACAGCTTCCCAGTAAGTGAGGGCTAGTTAGGGAAATCAAGTTAATGAAGTCTTACTGTCAATTTAGAGCATAAACAGCTTCCCAGTAAGTGAGGGCTAGTTAGGGAAATCAAGTTAATGAAGTCTTACTGTCAATTCAGAGCATAAACAGCTTCCCAGTAAGTGAGGGCTAGTTAGGGAAATCAAGTTAATGAAGCCTTACTGTCAATTTTGGGCGTGGTCTGTTATTTTTGGGGGTGTAAATTTTCGGTTGGAAGTGATTTGGGTGTTTGTGTTGGGGATTGGCTCAGGCCTTTTCCTTATTCTGTTTTGGCAGTTTATTATGGATCGGAATTTTCATGTTGGCTGGCCATTGCAGCAGTTATGCAAATCTGCCCTTATTGGCAGCCAATCATGTTGTTCAGAATGTAGAGGCTGGGTGAGTCTTTGGCTGCCCCGGAGGATGCTGGTAAATGTAGTTTTATTTTTATTTGTTGTTTTGGGGGCCTTTTAGGTTTTTGGGGGGAACATAAGAACATAAGAAGAGCCATGCTGAATCGGACCTCAGCCCATCTAGTCCAGCATTCTGTATCACACAGTGGCCCAACAGTTGTACACGGGGATCTCGAGCAGAAGGGAGGGCAAAACCCTGACCTGCTCCCCGACCCCCACAACCAGTACCCAGGGGAAATCCTGCCTACCTCAACCAACTCCGAGGTGGCACTTGAATGTCCTTTTCAGTAACTACCGATACACTTGGTATCCATGAATCTGTCTAATCCTGCCTTGAAGTTGTTCAGGCTGACAGCTGTCACAACCTCCTCTGGAAGTGAGTTCCATAACCCAATGACCCTCTGGGTGAAGAAATATTTCCCTTTATTAGTCCTAATTTTCCTACCTTGGAGCTTCAGGGAGTGCCCTCTAGTCCTAGTGTTTTGTGACAAAGAAAATAATTTTTCTTTATTCACCTTTTCTATCCCACGCATGATTTTATACACTTCGATCAAGTCACCTCTTAAACGCCGTCTTTCAAGGCTGAAAAGACCAAGGCGTTGCAACCTGATTTCATAAGGGAGCCGCTCCATCCCTTGGATCATTCTTGTTGCCCTTTTCTGTACCTTTTCCAGTTCCGTTATATCCTTCTTAAGGTGCGGAGACCAGAATTGTACACAGTACTCCAAATGTGGCCTTACCATAGACTTGTAGAGAGGTAATACAACATTTGCTGACCTATTTTCGATTCCCTTTCTGATCATGCCTAGCATAGAATTTGCTTTTTTCACTGCTGCAGCACACTGGGTTGACATCTTCATTGAGCTGTCCACCAAGACCCCAAGATCCCTTTCCTGGTTTGTCTCGGAAAGCTTTGACCCCATCAATTTGTAGGTGTAGTTGGGGTTCTTTGCCCCGATGTGCATGACTTTACACTTGTTTAGGTTAAAATGCATTTGCCACTTTGTTGCCCATTCACTCAATTTCGAGAGATCTTTCTGGAGCTCTTTACAATCAGTTTCATTTTTAACTACCCTGAACAATTTAGTGTCGTCTGCAAACTTTGCTACCTCAGAATTCACTCCTACATCCAGATCATTAATGAATAAATTAAAAAGTAACGTACCCAAAACTGAACCTTGGGGTACGCCACTTCTCACCTCTTTCCACCCAGAGAAATGTCCTTTTATTACCACCCTTTGTTTCCTACAGTTTAGCCAGGTTCCAATCCAGGACAAGACCTGTCCCCTGATTCCATGGCTGAAGAGCTTATTTAGGAGCCTTTGGTGAGGGACTTTGTCAAAAGCCTTTTTGAAAGTCAAGGTAAACAATATCAATTGGGTCCCCTTTATCTATGTGTTTATTTACACCCTCAAAGAATTCTAACAAGTTAGTAAGACATGATTTGCCTTTGCAGAAACCATGTTGATTTTCCTTCAGCAATGCCTGTTCTTCTATGTGCCTAGTAATTTTTTTCTTTAATAATGGTTTCCATCATTTTGCCTGGAACTGAGGTTAAACTGACAGGTCTATAATTTCCTGGATCACCTCTGGATCCTTTCTTGAAGATCGGTGTTACATTTGCCTCCCTCCAGTCCTCGGGTACAGTGCCTGATCTTAGAGAAAGGTTATATATCTTAGCTAGAAGTTCAGCAATTTCACACTTGAGTTCCTTAAGAACTCTGGGGTGGATGCCGTCTGGACCTGGTGATTTGTTGACATTTAGTTTAGTAAGGCATATGAGAACATCCTCCTTGTTTATCTCTATCTGTTTTAATTCTTTTAATTCCCTCCCTGAAAAAACTGACTCAGCTGAAGGCATATGTTGTCTGTCCTCCTGTGTGAAAACGGAGGCAAAGAAGTCATTTAGCCGCTCAGCAATCTCTTTGTCTTCGCTGATTTTCCCTTTCTGGCCATTGTCGTCGAAAGTGGCCCAATTGCTTTTCTAGTTGGGTTTCTGCTTCTGATGTACTTAAAGAAGTTTTTGTTGTTTTTTTAATATTCTTTGCTATGTGTGCCTCAAAATCTCTCTTGGCTTTCCTGACTGTTGCTTTGCATTTCTTTGTTTCAAAGTTTCTTTGCTACAAACGTACCTTGCTTGAGGCCTATTTCTGTTGGCAAGTATTGTGTTTCTGCGTTGTATGGTTTCTTTGTTTGAGGTATACATCAGATGACGTGAACCCATTTATATAATAGATAAGGCACATCTGCCCCTTTAAGAAATGGAACCATAGCACTCTCGCGTCACCTAAGAAGTGATGCGAGAGTGCTATGGTCGCGCCATCTTGGATTCGCTCAGACGCGGCTAAGTAAACAAAGTTACAGTTAGTGCAACAGCTGCGCATCAAGTGACAGTGGCAATTTGGGATCACAGCAAGACAAGTGAGTGGCAGCGATGGAGAAGTTTTTGAGAAGGGAAAATACAAATGCCGAACAGGGCCCTGGACAAAATTATGACACAGACGCGTGTGTCTTTCTACCATTCCTGCCAGGATATCTATTTTGTGTTCATCTAAAGAGGCCCAGGTTTCACACTAAGTGAGTGTATAAATACATTTAAAAACATATTAACTATATGTATTACTGTGTTAGAGTGTCATTTTGTGTCATTTTGGTTGGTGGTGTGCCCCAGGATTTTGTACATGTAAAAAATGTGCCACGGCTCAAAAAAGGTTGAAAATCACTGGTATAACCTATATACCAGGTAAACATCATCTCATCCTTTTTAGTGACACCTCAGGAGTATTCAGGAATTTGTCAATGAATGAGATCTTTAAGCATGAGAAAAGTAGTAACAGATCTCTCAATTCTTAAAAAGAAGAGATGTGTCAACAAACATGTGTATGCATGCATATGCACACACACATATTAGTGGTTCTTCTGCCTTCAGGTCCTGGAAAATGGGCTTTAAAAGGATGGACATTGCAAGCTATGGCCCTGAAGGTAGAGACAAGCCATCCCACGTGCAGGGAGACCTGGAATAGCTTTAAGAGTGAGTGCTAGACTCAAAATAGTGAACCAAACAAGATGTAATGAAAAACAACCAGTAAAAATGCTGGTGGCCCAAAATGCTTCGTTGGTTGCAAAAGGAAGTCCTTGAAAAGGGAAGCTATCACTTGCCTCTTAGTATTGCAGAGTGATGGTGTCTTTCTTGGATTCCAGGTTTCCTCTTGCCTTCAATGGTTCCTTTGACTCGCGAAGTTCTCTGGATCCCCAAATCTACAGGCTATGCGCGAAGGCTGACCTTCCTTTGTTCCTGTAGATTATGGCTGAAAGCGTAGGTTGGCTTTGTAGCAGTGAACTAAGATGCTTTGTCCCAGCATGGCTTAGATTCCACCTTGCTATGTCCTTGTGCTCTCTTGGAATGAGCCAGAAAGAAAGTCCTGCCTCTCAGGTAGACTCTGGAAAAGGAGGAGTTAGGGGCGGTGACGTCAGGATTAGGGGCCAAGACACAACTCCGCCCATCAAGCCCACATGGCTGGACAATAGAACAAAGGCCCATGCAGGTAAAGGGCAACCAAATACAAAATACAGATATAAAACCAGCCCATGGGGCGCCACAGATGATATATTGCATTATCAGGTTTCCCCATATGTACATCCCATGGGGATAATTTAAAAAGCCGTTCCTCCAAAGTAGAAACCTGCTGCAGATCTGATCCTGACTGCATGGGTCATAGAGTTAGATCATTTTTTTCTACAGCTCACCTAGTTTGCCCAAAGCTAAAGTACAGGTTGTCCAAGCAAGCTGTTTTTGCTTTTAACTGGGAGACAATACATTTTCCCCTCCCATGATCTTTCTTGCAGAAATATATAAAGACCTGTTAATTTGAGGCATTTTCCAATCAGTAGCAAAACTGCCTTCCTGCCATTCGCTTCTCCTTGGGAGACCTGGCAAAGGGTTTCAATACACATTGCGTGTGCAAGGGTGACACACCTCGTGCCAAGAACAATAACACAGACACAAGTGGTTGGATGAAAATGGCCACAACTCATTTATTGAAAACAGGAACAAAGGGTTGGCGGCCACGCATGGGTCCTGGATCAGGGTTGAACAGCCCCCACGGATGTCCAAAGGCGTTTGCAAGCCTGGGGTGCGAACGGCCCAATGCCTGTCCACGGAAACTCAGCACTCCAGGGGGCATGGGCGTTATCCCCCCTTACAACCAAGGGGCAATAAGACAGCCTGATCCAGGAGCCATGCCACACGCCAAACAGGAGTTGTGACAAAGAACAAATAACGCATAACCATGAACACTGCAACAATGACGTGAGTATGAACAAAATGGACACCAACAAGCTGTCAAGGGTGGTGACATCACGTTTGGAGCCAAGACACAGCTCCGCCCTAAGTGCCCACATGGCAGAACAATGGAACAAAGGTCCATGTAGGTAAAGGGCAACCAAATACAATATCTATATATATAAAGGAAGAGGCGTCATGGAACGACCGTCCCAAACAGAGAAACCTTACAACGCAGAGACACCAAACTTGCCCACAAAAATAGGCCTCAGACAAGGTACGTTTGTAGCAAAGAAACATTCCCCCACAAAACCTAAAAGGCCCCCAAAACAATGAGTAAAAAACTACATTTCCCAGCATCCTCTGGGGCTGCCAATGACTCTCCCAGCCTCTACATTCTGAGAACATGATTGGCTGACAATAAGGGCAGATTTGCATAACTCCTGTACTGGCCAGCCAACATGAACATTCCGACCCATAATAAACTGTCAGAGGAGGATAAGGCAAAGGGCTGAGGCACAAACACAAACACCCAAATCACTTCCTACAGGAAATTTACTCCCCTACAAATCACAGACCACGCCCAAAATTGACAGTAAGGCTTCATTAACTTAATTTCCCTGACTAGGCCTCACTTAATGGAATGCTGTTTACGCTCTGAATTGACAGTAAGGCTTCATTAACTTGATTCTCCCGACTAGCCCTCAGCTCATTGGACATTGTGTATGGCCTGAATTGAAAGTAAGGCTTCATTAACTTGCTGTTCCTGACTAGGCCTCAGCTCAAGAGACATTGTGTATGGCCTGAATTTACAGTAACCTACCTTGGCACACAGAGCCCCTATGACCCACACTACATTCTACTACAGTTTGGAGAGGGTGGACCATGGATTATGGGACTTGAAGTACCTCCATGGATAATGGGATTTGTAGTACTTCAAAACCCATCATTCCCCACAGACCACTGTGTCCCAGAACCAAGACTGATAAAGACCAAACTTGGCACACAATGCCCCCCATGACCCACACTCCATCCGACTGCAGATTAGAGGAGGACACACCATGGATAATGGGATTTCAAGTACCTCCACTCACTTCCAAAGTACCCCACCCACACATGCATCAACCTCTACATCAACACAGCAGACGGAAAGACAAAAAACATTGTATATCCACAAGCTATGCAGAACGCCAGCAACACCACACAACAACAACTCCACAGGACTCCAACATCCCACCCACCAAAACAACCCACAACAACACAGCCATGACCCCAACAACACCATAACTAAGAACAACTCTAACCCTTACATACTCAGACTTCCTCGCATCTCCAAAATAGGGCACAGCAACGTGTGCCGGGTACAGCTAGTACAGATATAAAACCAGCCCATGGGGGCGCCACAGTGGTTTTAGGTGGGGTTGTCTCTGATAAACAGGATGATCTTTTAAGTTTTGTTTCTCACTGCAGTGCACCATTTAGAAATATTCTACAGCGCCTACATAAAATCCCTGATATGAGTTTAACTTACTGCATACAAAAGGGAAAGCATTCAGACACGCTCTGTGTGCATTTCAGAGAACTAACTTACTGATAATACAAGAAAGTTACCTTCTCATTAAATCTGAACCCCTGTATGCAAATCTTACTTTGGGAAATTAGAAAATTGGCTGTACTCTTGAAATAAAATATGCATGATTGATGTATCTAATATCCTGCCTTTGAAATATGCTCTATTATAGGTTTTTTTCCCCCTTCCCTTCATTAATTAAAAATTAAGACAATAAAACAGTCAGTGAAGCAGCAACAAATCACAGTAGCATCTTGAATATCTAACCGCACTGACAGGGAAATTGAACGCTCACAGTGTAGAGAGATAAGAACGGAGTTCGAAATGTCTTGAGTCATTCTCGTCTCATGGCATGTTTTCGAACTCTCTGTAACTGAGAGACAATCAGAAAAAAGGCAAATAAACTTCTCCGTTCAGAACATTTTAATATCAAGTATTTCTCATTTTTCCTCCACAAGCATTGTTTATCAACTATGACTTGAGGGTCATTATGAGGTCTGATTCTTCCTCCGTGCTGAGCCATGGGCCTCTATTGCTTTGGGATGAGAAACTAAGCAATTGAAGAATTACTGCGCGGGATAAGGCAGCAAATGAGCTTTTCCAATTCATTGGTTCCACTCCAGTGCATTTTCCCATTCAGCATTTATCAAAAACAGTTATTCACACAGAATACGGCACTGCCATAGGATTCCTTGCTGCTAGAGTAAATAGCAAATAGATTATTCAATTATTCCATGCAAGCAAAGCAAACGAATGATGGCAAATATTAAATAAGTTCATTGTAGCTAAGGCTTTCATGTTAGGCTCTCAATAGCATTCTGAAGCCATTAAGCCACTCGCATGGTGCCATCTTTCTGCAGAGGCTGATTCTGGAAAATGCATCCTGGGTATGATAGATGAGCTGGTTTTATGTAATTATTTTCCCCAATGTTGATTATATGACCGGTTTAACTTGCTGTCCTCTGGGACTATCATGTTAATAGATGCCTGGTAACACAAATAAAGACAAATCCCCTTGATGCATAGCAGATACCATCAATAATATAGCTTGCCACATAAGGTGAATCTAAATCTTCTATACATACTGAAACATGAGCTCATAGGGAAATATAAAAAAATATGTTACTATATGGTAAATTAGTGGGTGGTAATTAGTTTTGTACTTTGACATAGATTGAGTTTCCTTGAAACAGATGAAGAAACATCTACCTGCATTTTAATAATGATTGGAATGACCTTCTGTGACGAAGTCTCGTAAACGCCGCCGAAGGCTAGCGTCGATCTTCATTTATTCGCGCACCAAACTGAGTGAACCGTGTAGTACTGTGGCAGGGCAGGCGATCCCACCGCTGCCACCATTGTAACGAAGTCTGGACACACATAGACTACTCCTCGACTTTTTAAAACTGTGTGGCAGGACTGCCACCAATACTCAATGTTTTGCTTTCTCTTTATTATTATCTTGCTGCCACCATTTGTCAATGCTTGACCACTAGATGTGAGGGTCTTGGTGAATAAACGACTTCCACAGATGTTTTGTTGAAAGTGTTTAACAGTTTATTTTACACAAATGGGCTCAAAGCTTAGTTGGTTTCAAAAGATCTCCGAAGAGGTATAAACTTGCAATATTAAACAATATAACACTGGGGGTTTCCCCTGATACAGTTACACACAAGTAACTACTTAATACTGGGTTACTCTCAATCCTAGGACTAACTTGTCCCACACTTGGGTTTCCTTCAACCCACACACAGAACTGAACTGCACACTGCAGTTCCTAGAGACAGCTTGCTGCTTCAGCAACTGCTAATTCCCAACTAACTCTGCTCACAGCAGTTGGACAACTGACATTCTCCAACTGTCAGATTTAAACTGAACATTCTAAAGCAAGAGTGGCCTCTTGTCATGGCAACAGCCTCTGCTTACAGCTTGCTGCTGCGAACATTCTACGGCTCACTCTCTGCAGCTTTTAAAGAATGTTCCTTCTAAATACATAAACAAACATGTGATTAACATATAAATAACCACTTCATCACACCTTCCTTTCTGTTTCCCAAGTCTTCTGAGGACTCAATGTGGCTGGTATTCTGTTTCTGAAATCTCTCTCTCGGCATTACTTTGCGAACGAAGATTCTTAGGAAGGACTCATCCCATGCTTTTTACAAGTGCGTTGATGACTTAAAAGGCCAATCTGAGATAGGCAAGTTCGGTTGCAGAAAGCACAGAAGAAAGTCTCCTTGGGTGATGTTGTTTCCAAGTTGCGGTTCTTTCTGCGTTGTCGTTTCTCTTCTAGACCCATTTGGCGTGTCTTCTTGAAAGAGGCCGCAGCATTGTGGATGGTGCATCTCCATGCCTCCTGATGTGAGGCCAGGGTGGACCATTGTTGGTGATCAATCTGGCCGAGCCTGAGATGTTGTTTCAGGGAGTCCTTATAGCTCTCTTTGGGGGTGCCTCTCTTGCGCTGTCCCGTGGCAAGTTCACCGTAGAGTGGAATCTTTGGGAGGCGGTGGTCCTCCATCCTAGATACGTGCCCTGCCCAGCGCAGCTGTGTTCTCAATAGCATGGCCTCAATGCTGGAGATCCCCGCCTGCTCAAGGACAGCAACATCTGTCACATAGTCGGTCCAGTGTATATTTAGGATTGTGTGAAGACAGCACTGATGAAAGCGTTCAAGGAGTCGTAGGTGTTGGCGATAGGTGACCCATGTTTCAGACCCATAGAGGAGAATAGACCGTACGATAGCTCTGTACACACTTATTTAGGTGCTTTGCCTCAGGTGCTTGTTGCTCCAGACTCTTTTGTGAAGCCTTCCAAATGCACTCTATGCCTTTGCTAATCTGTGATCTATCTCTTTGTCAATCTTGGCATCTCAAGAGATGATGCTTCCCAGGTAGGTGAACTGCTGAACGGACTTAAGCACAGATTTGCCTATGCTGACGTGGGGTTGATAGTGTTCTTCCTGTGGTGCGGGCTGGTAGAGGACTTCTGTTTTCTTCAGGCTGACTTCCAGCCCAAACAGCTCTGCAGCTGAGCAAAGCAGGATGTCAGGCGCTGCAGGGCTGCTTCTGAATGGACGACAAGGGCAGCATCGTCAGCAAAAAGCAGCTCACGGACTAGATAGTTTGAAATAGTTTGAAATAGTTTGAAATCATTGAAATTAATACCCACATTTGGTTTGATTTGATAATCACTTCCTGAATGTTGTGTGGATTCCCTACAGCTGTCCTCAGTGTCCTGGTAGGTGTTAGAGCAGTTGTGAGTGTTGCAAGAAAAAGAAGTTACACATTTCTTCCTCCACATATTTATGTCAATCATTGTAACAAGCAGCCTAATTTTAAAAACTGAGTTGTTGATATGAATCGTTAAGCATGTGGGAATTTATATTCACAATATGAGGGCGGGTCAAAAAGTCTGTGACTTGAATTTCGCCAAATAAGGCCAAGGCGGGTTTGTCAGCCAATAAAGTCATGGCAGCTGTTTTTTGGGATGCACGCGGTATAATCCACTTTGACTACCTTCGAAAGGGTAAAACAATCAATGGCGAATATTATGCCAACTTATTGGGTCGATTTAATGAGGATTTGAAAAAAACCCGACCTCACTTGGCCAAGAAAAAAGGTTTTTTTGCACCAGGACAATGCAAGGGTGCACACATGTGCAGTTGCCGTGGCAACAATCCATGAATTGGGATACGAATTGCTCCCTCATCCACCCTATTCTCCAGATTTAGCCCCGAGTGACGATTTCTTGTTTCCAAACCAGAAGAAATGGCTTGGTGGAAAGAGATTTGACTCCAACAATGAAATCATCGCACAAACAAATTCCTATTTTGATGACCTCGACAAATCTTATTTTTTTGGAAGGGATACAAAAATTGGAGAAACATTGGCTAAATAGTATAGAGCTCAAAGGAGACTACATTGAAAAATAAAATGATTTTTTAATCCAAAAACCTGTGTTTCATTCAAAACGTCACGGACTTATTGACACGCCCGTACTACCAGTTGAGAAAAGAAATTATTGGCAATGCATAAGCTCATCTTCATGTTCAGTGGACCTGCATGCTCAGTAAGTTTCCATAATCTATTTAAAAGAAGGGAAATTGTTAGTTTATCTTAGAGAGAGAGAGAGAGAGAGAGAGAGAGAGAGAGAGAGAGACTCTAAACCAGACCTGGGCATCTTATGACCCATGGGCCAAATGCGGCCCTTCGGGCATTGCCATCTGGCCTGCGGCTTCCTTCCCGAAGAGAGGGAGGCGAACTCCCACTGGGGTGGCTACAAAGCAATCTGATGCTTTGTGTCCGTATGGGCAAAAAGGAAGGGAGAGAGCAGGGTGCTTCCTCCTGTCCCTTGCTGTGGCTCCGGAAGAACTTCAGCAGGAAGCCCCGCCTCCCTGAGGGTCTCCTGCTCGATGCCGACTATGACTGACATGGTGGAATCCCCCTCCAACGCTGCCACCTGAGAGTTAGTTCTCCCGGCTCGATCCTCGCCCGCTAGAGCCAGGCGGCGGTGGAGCAGGACTGCCTCAGTCACCTTCCCAAGGAAACTCTCCGCCAGGCAGGCTCCCTCCTTCCCTCACTCTCTCGCCTCTGGACTTCGGGTGCTGCTCCCCCATTTCCAGCACAATGTAAGCCCCGCCACCTCTTCCTCCTTTGCCTTGGTTGATTATTCCTTGCATCCAAAAGGCCACGGAGCCCTCCCCACGAGAAAACGCAGCCAGCTTTTCCCAGGAACTTGTGAGGTTTCCCAAAGAGCTTGAATGTGCCTGCCTCTGCTTTTCAACCTGCCTACCTAATCCGGATTCTTTTTGTTTCAGAGTGAAAACTTCAAGGGGGAACCGGAGCCAGAAGTGAGTAGAAGTCAGGAACCGGGTGCCCTCTTCCTCTTGGCCTTTTTTGGGGGGGAGGGGGTGATTACTCCTTGCACCCATCTGGCCTGGGTCCATTGGGCCATTCCATCTTGGGATCCTTCCTCTCTTGAGGATGTCAGCCTCCACCTTGGTTCGCACCTTGTCTTCTTGAATTTCATTTCATTTTATTTTAGTGGTTTTAATTATTATTTTATAATAATTTTATTATAATAATATAATAAATAATATATTATATTATCATTTCAATATATTATAATGCATATATATATACTATAATATAATAATTATGATATTAATAATAATAATATATGAATATTTCTTGATATATTAATATGTTAATATCAATGATGTGTAATATATAGTAAATATAGTAAATAAATAAATAAATAATGTAGATTAGAATGTAGTTCAGCCTTTAGGTGCGGCTCTCCATTAGGCATGGTTTAGAACCCAAAAATAGGAAATCGAAAATCTAATGGGGGGGGGGGGGGATTTTTTTTATTAGTAATAGGAAGACTTACAAAAAAAGTTCCAAAAATTTCTAAAATGTAACTTAATTACTAACGAAATTCGTTAGTAGTTCGTATGCCAGCGCATGCGCATTCCAGATGGTTTTGGCCTACAACTCCCAGAAATCCTAACAGCTGGTAAATTGGCTGGGATTTCTGGGAGTTGTAGGCCCAAACTTGAATAAATCACACTGAATTCTAGATGGGACTCTCCAAATAGGAAGGAGGGAGGGAAGGAGGGAGGGAGGGGGTATTCTATTCTTGGAAGCAGCAAAAGAAAAGAGGAGGAGCCCCCTCGCTCCTCGCTGCCTCTCTCACCCCGATCCCAAGGGAGCGAGGGGCCCAAGTTTGCCCAGGCTGGTCATATACCTACATTCTATGCACATGCAATAATACAGCAGTAATAACAATGGGTATAAGAAGAGGTAAAATTCAAACCGAAGTATTCTGACTGGTCCCTCCTCATGCGGTGCAAACGGGCTCTTCTCTGTGAGCCCGGGAGCCCGGGAAAAGCCAGCGTTTTCTGCTTGGGTGCACACACATACATATTCTTTGGGGGGGGGGATTTGCTGCAGAATCTTCTCTATGAGCCCGGATTCTGCAGCAAATCCCCCCTCCCAAGAATATGTATGTGTGTGCTCCCAAGCAGCAAACGCTGGCTTTTCCCTGGGCTAATTTCCCGGGCTAATAAGAGAAGAGCCCGTTTGCACCGCATGAGGAGAGACCAGTCAGAATACTTCGGTTTGAATTTTACCTCTTGTTATTGTTATTACTGCTGTATTATTGCATGTGCATGGAATGTAGGTATGACCAGTTGGATTACTTATAATATTAGGCACTTACAGTAGCATTCATTCTATTATACATTAGGTTGGTTTCTCACCCCAATACTCTTTGATGCTTTAGATCCTGGCAGGCAGGAGAGGCAGGGAAGCCTGGAAAAATGTAAACAGAGGTTACTCAGAAGTAAATCCACAAGGAGGGCCCTTCATCCAAAGTGCCCTCCTTTGCAGATTTACTTCTGAGTAATCCTCTCTGTTTACATTTTTCCAGGCTTCCTTCCAGCCGAAAGAAGGAGCGAGTTTAGGGCTTGCCTTGCCATAATACTTATTGGCAAGGGAGGCGGGAGGGTGGTGAGAGAGAAGGAGGGTGCCCACCTTATGCCCCCTTACGACCTAATAACGACACTTAAGAAAATCCTGGCCCCCCGAAGTTCGAAAAAGAAAGTCCACTTCCTGTTGGCGTTCCAGGTGCGGAAATACTCAAAAGTAGCATTTCTTACGAATTTCTTACGAAACGAATCATTTTCATAACTTTTTTCTCATGTCTACTCTCCATAATATATTTTGGCTCTCGTGTGGCCCCTTGGATAAAATAATTGCCCACCCCTGCTGTAAACCTAAGTAGTATTCTTGTATGCCTTCCTTTATTCTGCACAAAACAGTTATAGAGTCTTCATCATTTCTATTGCCTGATCTATGCAGTTTCATAGTCAAATTAACTGGTCAAAGTTTATGACATCATTAGTAAATATACAGAGCTAGTATTATATAGTCAGAGAGTCATCTCATCTTGCACTGTCTGACTGCTGGATGTCACTTTTTACAAATTGATGCAGAGAAGCGGGCCATTAATCTTGTAATTTTTAATGTGATATAGCTTTAAGATCTACACTATTGTTAGTGTAAGGTCCTGTAAGTATCTTTTAAATTGTGTTAAAATTTTAATTTATATCCTAACCTAATATAAACACTGCACTCAGGGCCGTAGCCAGGATTTTGATTCGGGGGCTGAGTTTGTTTCGGGGGGCTGAGACTAGGTGGAAGAGGGTCTACCCTGGCAAACCATTTGTATTGTTATCCCAATAACCCCATGAATGTGGGATATAATGAGCATGGTGATCAGATCATGATATGAATAAACATAACAGTTTAAATAATGTACCAGTAAGGCCTTTTCGCGGACCACCCTGAGAATTTCGGGGGGCTGAAGCCTCCTTAGCCCCCCCCCTGGCTACATGCCTGACTGCACTGATGTGGGTGGATGATTGTAAGGCGGAATTCTATACTGGTCGCTGACCATAAGTATAGATTTATGTCTTTTATTATAGTCAGAAAGTCAAATCGTAACTTGTTTCGAATTCAGTGTTTATTCCGCATGTGGTTTCCTTCCTCTACTGCACTACACTTCTAATTTGCTGTGTACAAGAATTGCCACATAGAAATGAAAAGGTTTGCGCAGGTGAAGTCTAACATGGCTGCAAGATTTCTTAAGTCTTTTCTGAAGACGAATCATCCTTTTCTAATGACATTATATTGCAGGGTGAAAATTTTCTTCAGGCTTTTATGATGCTTAAGCATAAATCGCTGAAAGATTGTCAAAATATATGTCAATGGGCAATGGTCTTCATTCTTATCCATCTATAAAGAGAAAGGTGTCAGCCAGTTGTAGCTTTCCAGCTGTAACTGGGATGATGGTGAGCTTTGGGTGTTTTAGTTCAAACTTTTAAAAGATTTATTTTGATTTTTAATTGATATATAATCCACAGTGGCATGGATTTCTAAGTAACAATATTGAAACAACATTGGAGTAACAATATTAAAGATTTCCAGCAGGTCTTTGGGGAGATTTGGGAAGATGAAGGCACAAGGAGTTGAAAGTATTGCGTGCAGGGTGGTCTGTCCATGTAAGCGAACTACGCGGCCGCGTGGGGCACCATCTTGGATGGGTGCCGCCATGCCGTATCAAACCTCCTTGCTGCTGGCCTGCTGCCTGCAGCAGCTTCTGAGCATGCACTGACATTTTGCGCATGCCCAGAACCTCCGGAGCTGAAGTTCAGCTCTGGCAGTTCTGGGCATGCGAAAAATGTGTGCATTTTCAGAAGCTGCTCAGCAAGCAGCTGCAGGCGCCGTGCAAAACTCCTGCTGATGCCTGCAGCAGCCGCATGCACTGACGCCGCCAAAGCAAAACTGCCCTGCTGCTGCCTGCAGCAGCATTTTCAAGCATGCCCAGAACCGCGAAGCTGATCTCCCTGCTAGCAGCTTCCGAGCATGCGCGGACATTTTCGCGCATGCCCAGAAGAATCTCCCTGCTGCTGCCTGCAGCTTCAGCTGAATGCGCGGGCCTGCCCTCCTATTCGAAGGCCTCCTGCTTCCTGGTGCCTGCTGCCGGCCCCTCCCATGGGGCGTTGCACAGGGCAAGGAGAGCGCACTCCCGCCCTCTGCAACGCCCCATGGGTGGGGCTGGCAGGGGGAACCAGGAAGCGCGAGGAGGGGCCTTCGGAGGCCTTCAAATTGCACAGGGCAAGGAGTGGCGGCACGCGGGAGGAATGGAAAAAGCGCGCGCAAGGTACCGCTTAAAAAAATTGGGGGGGCACCAAAATAATGTTTGGGGGAAATAATGTTTTTCGAGGGGCTCCAAAATAATGTGGGGGGATAAAGTTTTTTGGGGGCACCAAAATAATGTTTTGGGGAATAATGTTTTTCGGGGGGCAAAATAATGTTCGCCTACCATTGGAAATTACCTTAGACCACCCCTGATTGCGTGTGCAAGGGTGATACACCTCGCGCCATGAACAAAATACAAACACAAGTGGTTGGATGAAAATGGCCACAACTCATTTATTGAAGACAGGAACAAAGGATTGGCGTCCACACATGCATCCTGGATCAGGGGTCGTACAGCCCCATGAATGTCCAAAGGCGCTGGTAAGCCTGAGTGCGAGCGCCCCCTTTACAACCAAGGGGCAATAAGCCAGCCTGATCCAGGGGCCATGCCACACGGCAAACACAGAGTTGTGACAAAGAATGTAATAATGCATAACCATAATAAATGCAACAATGAAAATGAATATATGACCGAAATGGAACACTAAGAAGCAATGAATGATGTAGGGAGGGTGGGAGGAAAACCGGAACGGGCCCCTGCATGGTGCAGGGTAAGTCCCGGGCAGCCTTAAATGAGCTTCCCGGGTGGAAGTGAGGACCAGCCGGCTGACGACAGGGAGTGGGGCGGGGCCAGCCTTGTCATTGGCCGGCCAGCTTTGGTGGCGGGAAACCTTCTCACCACCCCAGGGGCTTCTGGGAGGAAGAAGCCCCCTCCTGCTCCATAAGATGGCAACAAGGACAACCCCGCCCCCGCAACCTGCTCGGGTGGTATATCGGCCAAGCCAATTCCCAGGCTTCAGATGTCACCACTTTCAGTTGCCATTACACCATATATTTTTTTACTCTGTGAAATTATGAGTAGGAATTCAAACGTGAAAGTTTTTGTTGCTTACAAATCCCATAGAAACAACAGTGTGTAATATACTAGCTTTGCTTCTGGAAGAGTTAATGGGAAATAAAGCTTTCAAATGCTGCCAAAGCTATGCCAGCGCCTCCCTTAATTTTTGCTCTTGCAATTTGAAAAATATTCTGAGGATCATGTTTGAGATTTTTGGGCTCTTATTTAGAGATACTATAATTCATTGCATTTCTCAAACATTTTTAGGAAAATTGTACACATGCAGTATTTTGACAGTACATTTAAAACTTTTTGCCACTTTCACTCCCACCTGGTAATACTCGAAGTTTTATAGTCATAATACATATAGTCTGCTATTTGAAGTACATGAATATCAGAATATCTGACTATCAAATATTCCCAAGGACAGAAAAATGTCTTTCCTTTAAGTTTAAACATTTGATTACCTTCTGGACATTTTTTAATTTAAAAAAAGTGGAATAGTGAATTACAAAAATCCCTCCCCTCTCTAGAGCAATGTTTCCCAACCAGTGTGCCGTTGCACACTAGTGTGCCGTGAGCAATCATCAAGTGTGCCGTGGAAAATTGGAACCTCCAATACCCTTTCTTCTCCCTCCTGCCCACAGTGCTCCCTGGGTGTAGATGAACTACAATTTCCAAACTCAAGGTCAATTCCCAAGCAAACCTTTTCAGTACTTTCTGTTGGTAATGAGAGTTCAATATGCCAAGTTTGGTTCAAATCCATTGTTTCAAGTGTTCAGGATGCTCTTTGATTGTGTGTTAACTATAAATCCCAGAAACTGTAACTCCCAAATGTCAAGGTCTATTTTCACCGAACTCCATCTGTGTTTACATTTAGGCATATTGAGTATTCATGCCAAGTTTGGTCCTGATCCAACATTGTTTCAGTCCACAGTGCTCTCTGGATGTCGGTGAACTACAACTCCAAAACCCAAGGTCAATGCCCACCAAACTCTTATAGTATTTTCTCTTGGTTATGGGAGTTCTGTGTGGGAAGTTTGTGTCTTTCTGCCATTCCTGCCAAGATATCTATGTTGTGTTCATCGAAACAGGCCCAGGTTTCACACTGAGTGTATAAATACATTTAAAAACATATTAACTATATGTATTACTGTGTTAGAGTGTCATTTTGTGTCATTTTGGTTGGTGGTGTGCCCCAGGATTTGGTAAATGTAAAAAATGTGCCGCGGCTCAAAAAAGGTTGAAAAACAGTGTTCTAGAGAACATCTGTGTTCAAATGAGGATAAGGTTTAAGGAACAATGAAAATCAGTTATCTGTGGGCGCTGCTCCAAAAGATTCTCCACGTTGTGTTTCTATTTTAAGAACACAATTACTGTATAGTCTTTGACCCAACCTTGGCAGCTACTGCTTGATGATGAGGAAAAACTATTAACTGTTCTCAAAGTACATAATGGCTGGGATCCAAAATGATTCACTCAAAGGAACAGCCAAAAAATAGATCTGGTGAATCCAGGCCGCAGTTGCTGTGGGTTCTTGCATATGAGTCGCCATTGTTCTATTCATTTGATCTTCATAAAGCATAACCCCTTTTCTTAATTTATGCGTAAAATGAAATTGTATGAGCTGCCTCTATACAAGGCAGAGAAGTGGGAGGGAAGAAGTATTTTCCCTCTTACAGGATCATTCACTCTTTCTTCTAAATCAAAATAATCACGTTGCAGCAGCCAATTTATTTCCCCGAGTCCTTTACCATTTTATTTTTCACTTAAGTATCAAGAATGGGTGGCTTGTACCTCCCTCCTCAATTATGTTTGCAACAGAATCTGCAGAGAAGAAGATGTCTGCTCTTCCTCTGGGTCACTGAATGGGAGAAATTGCCTTGTTTTCTTTGGTTGCTCAGACTGTAGTTGCTCATACTACAATTAGAATTGCAATGAGTTTAATTATTCAAACTAAGATGCAAGTTGAGTTCAATCCCGCAAAGTTTTTTTCCTTCTTTTCTTCCCTCTCTCTCTCTTTTTCCTTACCACAAACAATACTTGAGTCTTGACTGCATCAAAAATAAATACGAGTAATGTAATGTACCTTTTTCAACTATCTCTCCGTAATAGAGGTTCCATGGTCGGACCACTGTGCTCTAAGAATCCGGGTTGAGCAACCGCCTCCCCCATGCAAGGGCGCCGAACAGATTTTCGTTCACCCAAAGAGACTTATGGAACCCGAAAGGTTCCTGAATGCTCTGAGGGATCTGGAGTCTATCAGCGTCTCAGTCGATAAGCTGGTTCAGGCCTGGAATACCTCATTAGCTAGAGCTCTCGACGAGATTGCCCCTAGGCGCCCTCTCCGCCCCCGCAATCGTCGGTCCCCCTGGTATACAGGGGATCTCAGAGCCATGAAGCGGGAGAGCAGACAGCTAGAGCGCGAGTGGAGGAAACTCCGTGACGGAGCCTCAGTATCAGCTTATAAGCTAATAAAAGAGGCTTATGCTGTCAAGGCGGCCAAAAATGAGCACTTTTCTGCCCTGATAGCGTCTGCTAGCTCACGCCCGGCTCAATTGTTTAAGGTAATTCGGTCTTTGACGACGGTCCCTACCGTCCCAAAAAATAGCGATCAGGCCCTTACTGCCGGTGCTTTTCAGAGCTTTTTTACAGACAAGATACTGAGCCTCCGCCGGGACCTTCCAGCCACAGTTGATACAGTGAGAGAGCTTGAGACTCCGTGGCCCTCCGCCGGGCCCACCCTCGACCGGTTTCGGCCACTGGACGCAGATGCTGTTGATAAGATAGTGGCTGCAGCTCGGCCTACCACCTGCTCCCTCAACCCGTGCCCCTCCTGGCTTGTTAGATCTTGCCTGGAGGGGTTACGTGGGCCTCTGTTGAATATCATAAACAGCTCCCTTGAGCAAGGAGTCTTTCCAGAGTGCTTGAAAGAAGCGGTGGTAGCTCCATTACTGAAGAAACCGTCATTGGACCCTGCGGTTCCCTCCAACTACCGCCCAGTGTCGAATCTTTCGTACCTGGGCAAGGTAGTTGAGAGGGCAGTAATGGAGCAATTGCAGTCCTTCTTAGATGATGCAACGTGGCTAGACCCCTTCCAGTCTGGCTTCCGTTCGGGGCACGGGACGGAGACGGTCCTGGTCTCCATCACAGACCAACTCCGCTGCCAGCTCGACCAAGGCGGGTCTGCGCTGCTCGTGTTATTGGACCTCACGGCAGCGTTTGACACGGTCGACCACAATCTATTGATCCACCGCCTGGCCATGGCTGGAGTGAGGGGGACTGCCCTTAAATGGCTGACCTCCTTCCTCCGCCAGCGGTCTCAGCGTGTGAGGAGGGGCGAGGTGGTCTCCGAGGGCTCCCCATTAGTTTGCGGAGTTCCTCAGGGGGCCATCCTCTTCCCTCTGTTATTTAACATCTACATGCAGCCGCTTGCACAGCTGGTGCGGAGTTATGGGCTGGTTTGTCACCAGTACGCTGACGACACCCAGCTCATTCTGAGGATGGAGGGCAGGCCGGAGCCCGTCCCCGATAATTTCCAGCACTGCCTCGAAGCCGTTACTGGATGGCTGCAAGCCAGTAGGTTGAGGGTGAATCCGGCGAAGACGGAGATCTTGTGGCTGGGTCGCCCGGGCGGGGTGGGTGCCCGGCTTCCGACCCTGGACGGTGCGGCGTTGTGCCCAGCGCCGTCTGTGAAGAGCCTGGGGGTCCATCTGGACTCCCAGCTGACCATGGAGGCCCAGGTCTCTGCGGTCAGCAAGGCTGCTTTTTTCCACCTCCGCCAGGCAAGGAGGCTGGCCCCCTACCTCTCCCGGAACGACCCTGCCATGGTGATCCAAGCCACGGTCATCTCAAGGCTAGATTACTGTAACGCGCTTTACGTTGGCCTTCCTCTGTCGTCGATCCGGAAGCTCAAGCTGGTGCAGAACACTGCCGCCCGGCTCCTGTCTGATACCCCAGCAGGTTGCTGTATAACATCTGTTTTGCAGGATCTGCACTGGCTACCTATTGAGCACCGGATCGCCTCCAAAGTGTTGGTTCTTACCTTTAAGGCCTTACACGGCCTGGGGCCAGCGTATCTGAGGGACCATTTCACTCCATATTGCCCTTTGAGATCACTACGGTCTGAGGATGGCAATTTCCTGGAAATACCATCAACAAAGTTGGCACACTTAACATCTACCCGCCGGAGGGCGTTCTCTGTCATAGCCCCCACGCTGTGGAACGCCCTCCCGGCCAAAACCAGGGCCCTGAAGGACTTACTCCCGTTCAGACGGGCCTGCAAAACCCACCTGTTCAGGCAGGCTTTTGGAGAGTAGGCCCCGCGTGTTTTAAGTACCATGTCGCTGCATTGCGCTGTTGCTTTATTTGCTTATTGCGCTGTTTATTGCTCTGCCTGTTGTTTTAACTGTTTTATGTTTTTAACTTCTTGTTTACTGTGCCTCTGGCTCTTGTGAGCCGCCGTGAGCCCCCGGGAGTCGGCTGCATAGAAGCCTCAATAAATAAATAAATAAATAAATAACTTCGCGAACGAAGATTCTTTAGGAAGGACTCATCCCACACTTTTTACAAGCGCATTGATGACTAAAAAGGCCAATCTGAGAGAGGCAAGTCCGGTTGCAGAAAGCACCGCAGAAAGTCTCCTTGGGTGACGTTGTTTCCAAGTTGCGGTTCTTTCTGCGTTGTCGTTTCTCTTCGAGACCCGTTCGGCGTGTCTTCTTGAAAGAGGTCACAGCATTGTGGAGAGTGAAGCCAGGGTGGACCATTGTTGGTGATCAATCTGGCCGAGCCTGAGATGTTGTTTCAGGGAGTCTTTATCTCTCTTTTTGGGGGTGCCTCTCTTGCGCTGACCCGTGGCGACTTCACCGTAGAGTAGTATCTTTGGGAGGTCCTCCATGCTAGAGATGTGCCCTGCCCAGCGCTGTTGTGTTTTCAATAGCATGGCTTTAGTAATGGTGATCCCCGCTTGCTCAAAGACAGCAACATTCGTCACATAGTCAGTCTAGTGTATATTTAGGATTGTGTGAAGACAGCGCTGATGAAAGCGTTTGAGGAGTCGTAGGTGCTGGTGATAGGTGACCCATGTTTCAGACCCATATAGGAGAATAGACAGTACGATCGCTCGGTACACACTGATTTTGGTGCTTTGCCTCAGGTGCTTGTTGCTCCAGACTCTTTTGTGAAGCCTTCCGAATGCACTATATGCCTTTGCTCACCTGTGATCTATCCTTTTATCAAAATTGGCATCCAAAGAGATGATGCTTCCCAGGTAGGTGAACTGCTGAACGGACTTAAGCACAGATTTGCCTATGCTGACGTGGGGATGATGGTGTTCTTCCTGTGGTGCGGGCTGGTAGAGGACTTCTGTTTCCTTCAGGCTGACTTCCAGTCCAAACAGCTCTGCAGCTGTTGCACAGCAGGATGTCAGGCGCTGCAGAACTGTTTCTGAATGGGCGACAAGGGCAGCAGCATCAACTATATTTCTATTTTAAAAGCATTTTTAGGCATCAGAAGTGGTAGCTGGTGGTTTTCATGCCACTGGGACAAGTAATTACTTTAATGAAGCTATCCAAGAGGTTGAACATATTTGAGGGATGGGGTTACATTACTGGATAGAGATTTCAAATGCTCATGTTAGTCTTTTGTAGCATAAAAAGGAGGGAAAGATAAATGCAATATAACTCTGTACTGCATCCAAAAAAGGGGGATTTATAGCCACAAAACTCATGCAAAATTAAAAACGAATTAGTCTTAAAGGTGTTGCTACATTTTGGTTTTTCTCCCATTCTCTTCCTCTTTTTCATGGATAGTTTGGTACCTATCCTCAAATTACCTTCAGCATCTTTGTATAGTACCAATGTAGTTTAATGTCACTGTATCTGTTATGGCTCAATACAATGGAATCATGAGAGTTGTAGTTTGGTAAAGCACCAGCACTCTTTGGCAGAAAAGGCTAAAGACCCCATACAACTGCAACTCCCCTGATTCCATAGAATTAAACATGAGAGATAACATTGTATTAAACTGCACTAACACTAAGGCTTACTTCTTGAGAGGAGAGCAATGACCAATTTTGATAAAATAGTGAAGAGTAGAGACATCACACTGGCAATGAAGATCCACCTAGTAAAAGCAATGGTATTCCCCATAGTAACCTACTGATGTAAGAGTTGACCCAACTGCTTTTTATGGACGGAACACTGTTTTTAACATAAATGAATGCATAGGATATGTTAATGTAATAGTATTTTAATGTATTTATTGTTGAATGTTGGGGTTTTATACTGTGCTTTACTGTGTGGGTGTAGCACACCTCCTTCGCCCACTGAGAGTTTGGCATGGGAAGAATTGATGTTTGGCCCTGACGGAGATTCAGATAACCAGGTGCAAATGGAGGGCAGTGAGTGTGGGAGTTATGAGCACCCGGGTGGGAAAGGTTCCCAGGAGCTTCTGAGCCAAAACATGGAAGCAAGCGGCTGGGAAGATCCCAGGGAGGGAAGCTCTCATGCAGATAGTGACCCAGGTGGTGAGAGGCAAGGCCGAACCTTTGATAGGAGAAGTAGCATTGAGTCCCGCAGAAGGGGATGGTACCGCAGCCTAGACAGGCCGAGGTCCGTCAGCAGAGATTGGAGATGACGAAGCCTGAGGCGTCGGGGACCTCGGCCGAAGGATTAAGTATAGGAGCCGTGGGAACGAATCCTCAGTGCTTCGGCCACGTCTCTTTTGAATAGGCGTGAAGCGAAGTGGGTCCACGGAGCTAAGTGAGCTAGTGGTCATCAAGTCCTGCCTTGCATCTGCCTTGCCCTGTTTCCTGATCCGCAGTGTTGCGCGGAGCCTTGCCTTGTTTCCTGATCCACAGTGTTGCGCGGAGCCTTGCCTTGTTTCCTGATCCGCAGAGTTGCGCGGAGCCTTGCCAAGCCTTTGGATTTTGCCACGTTTGTTTTGGACATTATTGCTTCAAGCCTTTTGGATTACTTGCTATTCTTTTGGACAATATCTTTTGAACTGTTTTTATATTCAATAAAGTAGTTAGCCTTCAGTCCGTCTCTGTGTGTGTGATTAAGGGGCCGGTCAAGTCCGTGCATCGTGACAGTGGGCATCGAATTGTGCCTTTTTGGAAGCCGCTCTGAGTTGTCCCCCCCCCCCGGGGGGGTGAGAAGAGCGGGGTAAAATGCCAGAAATAAATAGGGAAGGCTGAGCGAAGGAAGATAGATGCTTTTGAACTGTGGTGTTGGAGGGAAGTTCTGAGAGTGCCTTGGACCATGAGAAGATCCAACCAGTCCATACTTCAGGAAATAAAGCCCGACTGCTCATTGGAGGGAAGGATATTTATTTATTTATTTATTATTGCAATTTCTGCGCCGCCGACTCCCGAGGGCTCGCGGCGGCTCACATGCCAATGGCTCAATGCCAGAGGTGCAACATAAAACATAGCGCACAAGGATGTACCTCAAAATTAAAAACAAGCAATACAATTAAAACAATTAAAACAATTAAAACAGCAGTTAAAACAGCAGCAGAACCCGATGGATCAAAGATGCAAAGATGAAGTACTTTCTCCACATAATGAGAAGATAGGAAAGCTTAGAGAAGGCAATGATCCTGGCTAAAATGGAAGGAAAAAGTAAGAGAGGTCGACCAAGGGCAAGATGGATGGATGGTATCCTTGAAGTAACTGGCTTGACCCTGAAGGAGCTGGGGGAGGTGACAGCCAACAGGGAGCTCTGTCGTGGGCTGGTTCACAAAGAGTCGGAAGCGACTAAACGGATGAACAACAACAACAGTACAGTGTAGGCACATGTTGGGCTTGTGGCTTCTTTGGCTAACAGGATGGTGGGATCTGCAGTGCAAGCAGATCCGAGGGATGGGAATTTTCAAGAGCTGCCTTTCCCTGGGAATTAGTCTCTTCAAAGCAGAAACAGATAACTCCAGGGCTGATATCAGCTAGCAGAGAAGGAATTTTAATTGGCAAACTCCAAGGTCTTAGCTTTCGGCCGGTGGAGGGAAATGCCAATTAGGGGATATCGAAAGTGGTTTGGCTTTGGCTATTTTAGTTCCGCTTGCTTGGAGAAACCTCAGATCTTGACAACGTCGGTTTTGGAAGGACCTTTGCATTGGGTTTGCATTCATTTTCATGGACTTAAGATTCTGCCTTGCTTTTGGAAATTCTAGTTTAAGTTTGTAAGATTTTGAAGCTCTTGGACTCATTTGGATTTTTATGACTTTGATGCTTTTGGACTCTATTGGATTTTATCATCTGCTGCTTTTGGCTCCTGAAATATACCTGCTTGGTTTATAACTGTGTTTTCCTTTTACCCTTTTAATTCTTCATTGCCTTACTGGATATTATCTGCTTTTAATAAATGACTATATTTCAAGTGCTGGTGTTGTGTGATTACATCTAGAGGGTCCACGCTCCGGGAGTGCGACAGTGCAACCTTCACCACAACTGTAATGACAGACAAGCCTTTAGCCACAAATGTTCACTATGGAGTAAAATTGTAACCTAAAATGATACAGACTAAAAGCATACAACAGTTTCCCTTAATTGCTCTGAATTAATTGACTTTTCCATATGTTGGTCTCAGTACATAAAAAACTGTGCAGTTTTCCACTGCGACTTGAATAAATGTTTGTGTGTGTGTGTGTGTGTGTGTGTGTGTGTGTGAGAGAGAGAGAGAGAGAGAGAGAGAGAGAGAGATTGCAGCAACTGGATATACATACATATACAAGAAATATAAAATATGTAAAATTCCTTCGTCTCACACACAAAATTGGCTAAATTCCAATAAAAATCTCATTCATTCTGCCAACACTAGTACAAATCTGGAAGATTTTCCTCATTTGAAATGCATCCATACACAATATGATAGATGTTATTATGAGACATATTAGATATGCATCATGATCTAGAATTTACATTAGAACTTTATAATATTTACTCATAATAATAAGACATAATTAATATCCTCATATAGTATAAGCCTTGGATTTTTTAAAAAATCATCTTCATATCAGAAATAGTTGGAAATTGGATTGTCCAACAGTCTACGTGTTGCTTTTACACCACTGATTTTTTTTCACAACACTGCCATGTAATTGAGACACCTCTCCCAAAAAGCAGATACTGTGTTCACATCAGAATATAGGATGTGAAAATGTGTCATCCTTGCTCTTACAGAATTTCTCTATTGCTCACAAGAATGTTTGCTCTGTCATTTGAGTATATTTTGTAATATTCTATTGCTTCATACACATTTTTCTAGTGCAGACAAAGATTTCTGAGGCAATGAACTGCCAGTCTAATTGGTATTTAGGCAACGTACAGTACGTATTTTCATGAAGAAATGCAAATCCCAAAATGCTTCTCCTATCTCTAATGAGCAAGTGTAGCATACACTCCTCATCCCTCTGAAAAAGTTTAGAGACATTATTAATTAGACAATTAATTACATATGCTGTATTGGAGATCCAATACTACATATAGTTAGTAAAGTTTTAATACAGGATGTCATATGTATGAATCTAAGACATGTTTATTTTCAATTAAATTCAACTGTTAATCCATGAGACTTAGTTTGATGTAATTATATTAAGTTGTTAAGCCAATTGCTATTCCTAAATAGAGTAGGTACATTGAATCAATAAGATTTCCATAAATGTTGACTTAGCAATTGATTTCATGGGCCTACTTATTAGCAACTGTAGCTAGACCAAAAGATGGAACTGCCAGCCCCAAAGAATCTGGCAGCTTGGCTTTGTAATTTTAGCATGAGTGTTTTTGTTGTGATGCAGATGCCAATTAAAGCCAAGCCCAAGTGATAAAAGGGATAACAAAGTTTATGAACAACAAATGGGAATGGGACTAACAAAAAACAAGCCTAACCAGCAAACCCCACAAAAACCCAGGAAAGCCCAAAAATCACTGAAAAAGGAATCCAAAACAAACTCAGGGCGTCCTCTGTGATGTCCTTCGAGCGATGAGCCAATAGTGTAGTCAGTAACCGGTCCAGAGTCATGGGTAGGAGAATGACAGAGAAACGAGGAGACAATCCAAGATCCACAGGAGAGAAAGTCCAGCGGAGTTCAAACCCAGCCACTAGGAACACACTGCTGTAAGAGTAAACTGGATCAAGAACACGATGCAAAATAACAGGATACCAAAACAGGATGCTAAACAGGATACTAAGAACAACTCCTTGCTTGCCGCAAGGAAGCCTCCCCAAAAGCCCACATTATATAGCCCTAAAGATAAGACTCGCCCGAAGACGACAACTCCCCCTGATTAGACGATGCAGCTGCTTCCCTCTCTGCAGCTGACACCCTTTGTGAGTCCCTCCAAGGTCCCCAGCATATTTCAAGACTTAGCGTATCCCAATCATTCCCTGAGGTTTCAGAAGGCCAGTCTTTATCACTATCAAACCCTAGAAAAGTATCACTACTAGTGTCTGCATTACACACATCCCCAACCTCCTGTACCAATCTAACTCAGTATCACTCTCTTCTGACGAGCTTCCCCCATCCCTGGGAAAACCCTCAAAAGACTCAGAGTCAGTAGGAGACATAAGTATTTGCTGAATTCTCTTTATTTGTTCCAAACCTTCCCTGCTGGAATCACTTGCAGTCCTCTTTCTGCCTGCTCCAGCGTTTAGGTTACTCTCAGCCCCATCCAGTTCCATGCTACACTCAGACACTGATGACTCAGCATCCTCCTCAGCTCTACTAGCAGGCAGAGCCGAGGGCTCAATTACAACAGTTTTAACATTGATGTGCCTCATGAAGATCCTCACTGTTTACACCAAGTTAAACCCTTTTTCGTTACAGGGATTAATATTTTATGTACAGTTTCTGGGGAGTCAGTCTAGGCAGCACCTTTGCATTTGAAACCTCTGTTGCCCTGCACCTATCGGAATCCCCTCAGGGGCAGAGTCTCAGGCAAGGCACTTCCGGTCAGCCTTTTCATGACTAGAAGGAGAAGAGAGAGGAAGGCTGTAAGGTCTACAAATAGCATGCCCAGTCAGAGCTGTATTCAAATTTAGTCAGATCTCTATTCAAGTCCAGTAGAAATTAAATATTAAGACTATCTTAGAGCAGTATTTTCCAACCGGTGTGCCATGAGCGATCACCTGGTGTGCCGTGGGAAAACCTCCAATATACCCTTTTTTCCCCCTGTTGCCGAACTCCAGCTGCTGTCGTTTGCGGGGGAGGAGGAGGAGGGGGAGGAAGGGCCGGGCGGCGGCGAAGAAGAAAGGGGCCAGGGCACCGCCTCCTTCGGCCGTTTTCCCTCCGCGCGTACCAGCCAGCCTCTAATCGAGGGAGGGAGGAGGGAAGGGGGGGACATCACTCGGGCCCCACCCCCTTCCCAGAGGTCACCATTTGAGGAGGAGGAAAGGCTGGCAGAGAGGCTGAGATGACTGGAGGGAGGGCCGGAAAGGGGTGGAGTGTCCCCCTCCCCATGAGGAAGAGGCCTGCCCATCATTATTTGCTCTCCGCAGTGCTCTCTGGATGTAGGTGAACTACAACTCCCAAACGTCAAGGTCTATTTCCCCCCAAACTCCATGTGTGTTCATAGTTGGGCATATTGAGTATTCATGCCAAGTGTGGTCCAGATCCATCATTATTTGAGTCCACAGTGCTCTCTGGGTGTAGATAAACTACACTCCAAAACTCAAGGTCAATGCCCACCAAACTCTTATAGTATTTTCTCTTGGTCATGGGAGTTCTGTGTGGGAAGTTTGATTCCATTCCATCATTGGTGGAGTTCAGAATGCTCTTTGATTGCGGGTGAACTATAACTCCCAGCAACTACAACTCCCAAATGACAAAATCAATTTTTTGACTGATGGTCCCTCCTTGGGTTAGTATTAGTATGTTTTCTGCCAGGATACCTCTGTTGTGTTCATCGAAACAGGCCCAGGTTTCACACTAAGTGAGTGTATAAATACATTTAAAAACATATTACCTATATGTATGACTGTGTTAGAGTGTCATTTTGTGTCATTTTGATTGGTGGTGTGCCCCAGGATTTTGTAAATGTAAAAAATGTGCCGCGGCTCAAAAAAAAGGTTGAAAAACACTGTCTTAGAGACAGTTGAACACCATACAAAAAAGAGACAATAAGAAGAAATAAAGATTCAAGAGCCTCCGTTCGGCCAGAACTGTGTCTATCTTTCAAAATTTTTACCTCATAACGATGTTGTAGTGAGACTCAGAGAAAGTCTAAAATTCTTATAAGTTAATAAACTCTTGTTTGGTTCAACTATATAATCTCCGGCCTGTTCCCTGAGCAGCCAGTTCACCTTCCAAGTTGTTATGATAACATGGGAGCAGAACACACATCATCTAGTATAATTATTCAATTGTTAAGCAATTAAATAATGCTTAAAATCTGAAATGTGGATTTTTATTCCTTCTCAAGGTAATTGCAGTTCAAACCTTTATTATTTTTAGTTCAAGAGATGAAAGATATCTCATGGTGATGCAATTATGTGCTAATTTGTTTTTGAAGGAAGCAATATTGTCCAATTTCATTGGACAATAAATTCATGGCTAGTCTAGCAATAATAAAAGTTTGTACTATGTATGCTTTTCCAAAAGATTTTGCTATGCATTAATTGGGATGGGTGAGATTGACAAATGTGATACCGGAATAGTGATTTCAGATGGGTAGCAGAAAATAGGCACGTGGTACATCTAGTCATAGCTGTTTTTCCATTTCCGGTCTGCAGTCTGCAATGAAACCAGAATGTTTCATCTCAGATAAAGTTCGGGAATAGCAATACATTCTTTACATTATAATCCTTAAACAAGCAAGACGTAATGGATTGAGAGGTCTTGATGGATTGTTCCTGTTAGAGAGTGTGTGAAAGTCAACATGCAATCTGGGAGTAACTAAGGACACATCTACACTGACTATTTAGCATGAAGTAGAGCAGGGGTGCTCACACTTTTTCAGCATGTGAGCTACTTATAAAACAAACAAGTCAAAATGATCTACCTACCCTCTACTCAGAGAGCCATAAAAGCAAAATATTTGGAAATTTATTCCAGTGAGAGCCATATAATATATTTTAAGACTGAATTCAACTAAATGTGAGTATAATAAGCCCCTGAATTTATTCATAATAATAATGATAATATGCATTCAGCCTCTGCTACTACTACTACTAATAATTATAGTACTAGTAACAACAACAATATGTTCCTAGAGTAGAAGGAGACCTCCAAGGGCCATCCAGTCCAACCTCCTTCTGCTATAAGGGAAAAACACAATCAAAGCATTCCTCACAGATGGCCATTCAGCCTGTGATCATAATAATAATAACAATGGGTTCCTAAAATAGGTGGAGACCTCCAAGGAACATCCAGTCCAACCTCCTTCTGCACCTGGGTGGTGTCGGGAGCCTGCGGGGCGGGACTGAGCCTTCCTCCCACCCTGCCTGCGATCTACCAGGACGCCCTATGTGATCTACCAGTAGATCGTGACCTATCTAATGAGCACCCCTGAAGTAGAGGCTAATCATCTCCATATTGGCTAAATGACACACGGACTTCATCTGGTTTAACATGGACCAAAGTTATCTTAACACAACCTTGAACTGTGTTAACCAAAGTTGCACATTGCTCTGGATTCACCCTGAGAAGCTCGTGCAAACCATGAATTTTGGTTCATGTAAACAGTTGGGCTGGTGCTGAAATGGAACGGACTGCAGCTATTTACATGGTCGTCTCATCATAAACAGGTTCAGGTGGCCTGGAGGCGTGAGATGACATTTACTGACACACACACACACACTCACCCTGGGTCACGTGAGACCGTAACTAATAAAAATAACATGGCTCATGTTGAGCCTTCTTTGCCTGGAGTAATGCTGGCCAGAGTAATGAGGTGATTGGAGAAAAGTGGGGGAGAGAAGGGAACGATTATGTCTCTTCCCCATTTGTCTCCTGCATGGCTCTGGTGTCCCAGCTGATATCACTTCAGATGATAAGTGACTGTGTTTTGCCCACTAGCTGCCACAATGAGTAGAAAAGGGAGCAGTAAGAGTGGCCATTTGGCAGTGCCAAACTGAACTCAGTGCCCCTGGACAGACAGGACTTCCTCCTGCCTCTGCAATGGTCAGAGGTGGGGATCTAAAAGATCCTGGGGCTGATCTGGCATTTGCCACTCCAGATTGGCCTTGGTATTAGGAGTTTGTGCAAAGCTGTCCAAGTCATACTAACTAAGAGGTTAAACAAAAGGGAAACAAATGTTATTCATAGAGTCTATTTTTCAGGATTCATGGATTGTATTTGTTGAGTAGCTTCAAACCACTTATGGTTCAGTTCAAAAGCAAATACCCATTCTGGAAGTTTATGCCAGAGAAACTGAAAAATGTATGGTGTAAAAGTACCGGGAAGTAGCGCAGCTGGATAAGTGTCAGCTGAATAAGATCTCTCTGACCAGTAGGTCATGAGTTCGAGCCCTGCCTGGGTCGAAGTGGGTGCTCGACCTTAAGTGTAGCCTGCTGTCGACCTTTGCAGCCCGAAAGACAGTTCATTTGTCAAGTAGGAGATAAAGGTACCACATTAAGTGGGGAGGCAAATTTTGACTGATTTATGAGGCCATTAAAGAACTCCAAGAATTGCTGAGGAATGTGGCAGAACAACAAGGGACGCTGGAAAATGCTGAGTGAGATGAGGAGTGCGTCAGCTCCTCCTGGTGGCCAGAAGTTTGCCTCTGGTCATCTATGTTCGTCTATATATGTCTAAATATGTCTATATATGTTGAACTGCATGGATTGTCTGCAAGTATGTGTACTGTAATCTGGTCTGAGTCCCCTTCAGGGTGAGAAGAGCGGAATATAAATAAAGTAAATAAAGTAAATAAATAAATAAATAAATGTGTACTATTTTGATTCTGTTGGTTATAACACATTTTCACCAATTTGGGATTCTCTAGTACAGCAGCAATATGAAACTCAGCAAGTGGTTCACCATGCATGGAACATCTGCTTGAAAGGATCCCTTATGCTTCCAAGTGACCAACTCCGGTTGTCTCTAAAACATTATTTTAAAGCATGGTTAAACAGTTAAAATATATTTAAAACATATTTATTAATAGAACATATAAACACAGCACATGGCTTCACACATTCTATTGCTACATACTGTATATATCTGGATATTATGAAAATTGTGAAATATCACTGATTCTAAACTGATAACAATCTTGCGAACAGGGAACAATTTTATATCCTGAATGCTGGGGTTTGTATCAATTAGAAAATACTTCAGATGTACAGTAATTTCATTATTATTATTTTATCAGTGTGTACAGAGCTATCATACTGTCTGTTCTCCTCTTTGGGTCTTGGGGGTCTGCACCAAAATCAGTGTGTACATGGGTCACCTATATTGCCATGGGTCACCTCGCCAACAGTACGACTCCTTGAACGCTTTCATCAGCGCTGTCTTCGCACAATCCTAAATATACACTGGACTGACTATGTGACTAATGTTGCTGTCCGTGAGCAAGCAGGGGTCACCAGCATTGAGGCCATGCTACTGAGAACACAGGTGCGTTGGGCAAGGCACATCTCTAGGATGGAGGACCTCCGCCTACTCTATGGTGAACTCGCCACGGGTCAGTGCAAGGGAGGCACCCCCAAAAAGAGATACAAGGACTCCCTGAAACAACATCTCAGGCTCGGCCAGATTGATCACCAACAATGGTCCACCCTGGCCTCACATCAGAAGACATGGAGACGCACTATCCACAATGCTGCGGCCTCTTTGTAGAAGACACGCTGAACGGGTCTCGAAGAGAAACGACAAAGCAGAAAGAACCGCAACTTGGAAACAATATCACCCAAGGAGACTTTCCGCTGTGCTTTCTGCAACCGAACTTGCCCATCTCAGATTGGCCTTTTTAGTCATCAACACGATTGTAAAAAGTGTGGGATGAGTCCTTCCTAAGAATCTTCGTTAGCGAAGTAATGCTGAGAGAGAGGCATCTGTTCAGATGAGTGTTCAATAATCTGCTCGCATTGACTAACCAAAGTTTAGTTTCATCTCACTTTTTGTAAGGCACCCTAATAGCATTTTTCATTACATATTCTTTTTGTGAGTTGTTTTAAAGCTAGTGGCTTATTACAGTGTCACTACTCATACATATGCTGCTCATCCATACCCTACACCAGGGCTGTCCAACTTCTACCGGCCCAGGGGCCTGAATTCCGGTCACTGATGACCTGGGGGGCCTACGGGTCTGCCCCCGCCCTTCCCCCTTATTTTTATTTAATATTAAATATATTTAATTCCATCCTCCCCTCCCTTATTTTAATTTAATATTAAATATATTTAATTCCATCCCCCTCCCCCTTATTTTAATGTATCCCATCTCACCTTATTTCATCTTTAAATATATTTAATTTTATATTTAATACATGAGGGAGATGGGGAGGGAAATGAGGAGCCCCCTGAGGAGCCCCCTGTTTCGGCCTACCTTTTCCAAACACGCAGGATCCAGGAGTACCTGGATCCAGGAGACGACGAGAGATCCAGGAGACGACGAGAGAGGCGACGACCGACTGAGTCGAAGAAGGTCCTAATCGCGTCTGTGGGCCTCAGCGATCCAGTAGTAGAGTAGCCGAAGAGTATCGCAGAATATCGCAATCCACACGGGATTTCTCTGTCAACGCCGGCGTGATCTCATGTTGACAGCGAAATCCGTGTGGATTGCGTATTCTTGCGATACTTGCTCGAACCAAAAGTAGGTATTTTTTTAAAAAAATTAATTATTTTATTTTTCAATTTTTATTTTTTATTTAAAAGCTTAGGGGGGCGTAGGGAAGGGGCTGCCAGTTGGACAGCCCTGCCCTACACTAACTGTTTTTTTCATTTTTTCATTGCATGTGACGTTGCTAATGACTTTTTGTGATCTCATTCCAGCTCTTGAGCTTTTGTGTCTTTTCAACTTTGGCCAAAGGTTGCTTGCTGCAAGCAACCTTTCATATTCCCCCCCCCCTTTTTTTTTACAATGTGGGCATCTTTTGCACTCTGAAGTATATTGAGCCATCAACACATTTTCACATAGTACATGCCACAGAATAGTCTGTCACACAGTGACAGTTTGGCTGGTTCTTAAATGTGATACGTCATTTACTACCTTTTTAAACCTTGTGTTTTCTCCCTGGCCCCATCTCAATTTCACTCTTAACTCTCAGTAGACATTTCGCAAGTTCCCACCAGCACCTTCTCTCATTGTCTTTGAGATTTGGAGAACCTATCTGTGAAAGATATATTTGAAACATCAACACGTTTCATTTAAAGAAGAAGCTGTCTGGTGGTGTTTGATTACTTGCTCGTTTTGAACCAGTGATCTCTCGAGTTCAGAAGTGTTGTGGCTTTCATCTTCCCTTTAGTACTTATATAAATTGTACCTTAGCCTATAGTGTGGTGTAAAATCTCTCCTTCTTTCTGTTACTTGCAGCTGCCCTTAAATAAGTCTTTTTGTCAGGATCTCTTTTATTCAGAAATGAGTAGTGTCAACCATACTTATTTCTCCTTCTTCCTAATCTAATTATTACCACAGGATTATTATTTATTTAGTAAGCGGCGGCAGCATTTTGTTGGGATTTCTGTCACAAGGGAGGCCAATGTAGGGTGCTACAGTAGTCTAGCCTCAGAAAGGCTTGGATCACAACAGGTCATCCCTGGACAGGTAGGGTGGTTCAACAAAAACACATACCTGCGATAAAATCACAGTTAAAACATACAATAGCTATTAACAATTAAAAAAGTAAAACAGTAGCCAAAAAATATATTATCACTATATATCATATACATTATCCCACAGTTAAGCGTTTACTCCATGTACACTAAGCATTTGTTTGTTTCTCCCATCATACTCATACTTGGCATTACTTTGCAAGTGAAGATTCTTAGGAAGGACTCATCCCACGCTTTTTACAAGCGTGTTGATGACTAAAAAGGCCAATCTGAGATAGGCAAGTTCGGTTGCAGAAAGCACAGCAGAAAGTCTACTGGGGTGATGTTGTTTCCAAGTTGCGGTTCTTTCTGCGTTGTTGTTTCTCTTCGAGACCCATTCAGCATGTCTTCTCGAAAGAGGCCGCAGCATTGTGGATAGTGCGTCTCCATGCCTCACGATGTAAGGCCACGGTGGACCATTGTTGGTGGTCAATCTAGCCAAGCCTGAGATGTTGTTTCAGGGAGTCCCTATATCTCTTTTTTGGGGCACCTTTCTTGCACAGACCCATGGCGAGTTCACCATAGAGTAGTATATTTGGGAGGTGGTAGTCCTCCATCCTAGAGACGTGCCCTGCCCAGCGCAGCTGTGTTCTCAATAACATGGCCTCAATGCTAGTGACCCCTGCTTGCTCAAGGACAGCAACATTAGTCACAGTGTAATCAGTCCAGTGTATATTTATGGATTGTAGAGACAGTACCATAAGAACATAAGAACAGCCATGCTGATGAAAGTGTTCTGTATCACACAGTGGCCCACCAGTTGTCACGGGGTCAGTGTTGGCGATAGGTGACCCATGTTTTAGACCCATATAGGAGTAGAGACAGTACCATAGCTCTGTACACACTGATTTTGGTGCTTTGCTCAGATGTTTGTTATTCCAGACTGTTTTGTGAAGCCTTCTGAATGCACTATATGCCTTTGGTAATCTGTGATCTATCTCTTTGTCAATCTTGGCGTCTGAAGAGATGATGCTTCCCAGGTAGGTGAACTGCTGAATAGACTTAAGCACAGATTTGCCAATGCTGACATGGGGATGATGGTGTTCTTCCTGTGGTGCGGGCTGGTAGAGGACTTCCATTTCCTTCAGGCTGACTTCCATCCCAAACAGCTCTGCAGCCGTTGCAAAACAGGATGTGAGGTGCTGCAGGGCTGCTTCTGAATGGGCGACAAGGGCAGCATCGTCAGCAAAAAAGCAGCTCACGGACTAGATAGTTTAGAGTCTTAGTGCGAGCCCTCAAACGGCTTAAGGTGTACTTGTGTTTTGGCGGCATTGAATTTTGCCTTGTAAACCGCCTTGAGTTGCTGGAAGGCTGAGACGGGTGGTATACAAATACAATAAATAAATAAATATTGTTTAGAATACATACACAATATGTTGGGTTTAGCAATACTGATTTTGCAAATACATGGCTTAGTATTTTATTGACACACTCCACTTGTCAAAGCTTTTAAACTGTGATTTATTGTTGATATGCTTGTTGTTTTGTTGCTATGTAGGTTGCTCGGAGCACTCCGGTGGAGAGCGACTCATCAAATAATAAATTGAAATGAAATTAAATATAGGGTCTCGGCTATTATCAGCTACTTTCATTTGTTTGGGGGGGGGGAATAAATGTTATTTTTAAGCTTTCAAGAGCATGGGACAGGCTGCCACTGAATGGCAAAGTAGTTGTTTGCAATTCAAAAAGTTCACAGATTCAAACTTCAGCATTCCAGATAGATCTAAGAAGTTCTGGTTAGAGAAACAAGTGCTGACACAACCTTGTAGGTCTAAGAGCACACGTCCCATGGTTATAAGTTGGTGATCACTTATTATGAACATCTTCAAAACGTTGGATCTCCATGATCCACATCTAGCTGCTAGACCAATATTTAGATATTATTATATGCCTCCACAAAATACTAATTAAAACCAGAGCATCCAAAAAGTCAGCCTAGATTTCAAGTCTGTTACTTCAGTGTTTCTCAACCAGTGTGCCGGGGCACACTAGTGTGCCATGAGCAATCATAAAGTGTGCCGTGGGAAATTGGAACCTCCAGGAAGGGGGAGAGGGAGAGTCTAGTGTGTTGAAGTATAAAAACCCTAAGAAACCTACCTCAATAAAGGCACAAAATTACAAACACCCCCCCCCCCAATTGTCTACTTGGTCTCTCCCTCTCCATGTTTTGGGAAGGACCGCCTCCCTTTCCCCAAGTAGAGACCTCCTCTTGCCTCCTGGGGGTTCTGTGTGGGAAGTTTGGCCCAGTTCCATCATTGGTGGGTTTCAGAATGCTCTTTGATTCTAGGGGAACTATAAATCCCAGCAACTACAACTCCCAAATGTCAAGATCTATTTCCCCAGAACTCCATCTGCGTTCATATTTGGGCATATTGAGTATTCATGCCAAGTTTGGTCCTGATCCAACATTGTTTGAGTCCACAGTGCTCTCTGGATAGAGGTGAACTACAACTCCAAAACTCAAGGTCAATGCCTACCAAAATCTTATAGCATTTTCTCTTGGTTGTGGGAGTTCTGTGTGGGAAGTTTGTGTCTTTGTGCCATTTCTGCCAGGATATCTATGTTGTGTTCATCAAAACAGGCCCAGGTTTCACACTGAGTGTATAAATACATTTACAAACATATTGACTATATGTATGACTGTGTTAGAGTGTCATTTTGTGTCATTTTGGTTGGTGGTGTGCCCCAGGATTTTGCAAATGTAAAAAATGTGCCGTGGCTCAAAAAAAGGTTGGGAAACACTGTGTTACTTTTTTGTGAAAGAAAGATTTCCCAGTGAAAATCCTGCCATTAGTTGAGGGAACAATAAAACAAAATCTGAACTGAATGGCTAACTAAGAATTAATATTTTTCATTAGAGGCAAGAGGAGGCATTACACGAATTCATGGGATTTAAACTGCAGCATTTAGATATTCTTATTGTAAACGCAGGCAGTAAACTAGAAAATTTGTCACCGAGAAAGCTTGAAATTAGCTTTGTAAATTAATTTCCATTTTGGCAGAGACAATATAGCATGTACAAAGGCTCCATAAGAGTGTCAGAAACCGCAAAGATAGCTTATGTGTTTTAATCCATTATTTTGACACCCCCTCCCCATACAAGACACAGGGAAAATAATTAAAATTCAGTATCAGCCACTGTCAGTTACAGAGAATGAATGGGAAAGAGTCTTTGCAACTGCAGACACTGTGACAAGACTATAACCCACCATCCAATTATGGCTTGGCATAGGTTGGAGAGGGGGAGACATTGAGATATCCAGTTATTTCATATTGCATCTTAGCTGTCAGGGCAGCATATCCCAGGCAGTGCCATTGTCATCTGCAGAATGCTTTATGCTGGTTCAGTTTTCACAGCAGAAGTTTGTTTTTTGCCAACTCAAATTTTATGCAGCCGGTAGAGCAGTACTCTGAACTATAGAAGTGAATAGCAAAATTAGGGGGCACATTGTTCTATAAGGATGGCTGCAGAGCTGTTTGGGCTGGAAGTCAGCCTGAAGAAAACGGAAGTCCTCTACCAGCCTGCACCACAGGAAGAACACCATCATCCCCATGTCAGCATAGGCACATCTGTGCTTAAGTCCGTTCAGCAGTTCACCTACCTGGGAAGCATCATCTCTTCAGACACCAAGATTGATAAAGAGATAGATCACAGATTAGCAAAGGCATAGAGTGCATTTGGAAGGCTTCACAAAAGAGTCTGGAGCAACAAGCACCTGAGGCAAAACACCAAAATCAGTGTGTACAGAGCTATTGTACTGTCTATTCTCCTCTATGGGTCTAAAACATGGGTCACGTATAGCCAACATCTACGATTCCTTGAACGCTTTCATCAGCGCTGTCTTCGCACAATCCTAAATATACACTGGACCAACTATGTGACTAATGTTGCTGTCCTTGAGCAAGCAGGGATCACCAGCATTGAGGCCATGCTATTGAGAACACAGCTGCGCTGGGCAGGGCACGTCTCTAGGATGGAGGACCACTGCCTCCCAAAGATACTACTCTATGGTGAACTCGCCACGGGTCAGCGCAAGAGAGGCGCCCCCAAAAAGAGATATAAGGACTCCCTGAAACAACATCTCAGGCTCGGCCAGATTGATCACCAACAATGGTCCACCCTGGCCTTTCATCAGGGGGCATGGAGATGCACTATCCGCGATGCTGCGGCCACTTTCGAGAAGACACGCCGAATGGGTCTCGAAGAGAAACGACAACGCAGAAGGAACCACAACTTGGAAACAACAACAACATCTGTGCCTGCAACTTGCCTATCTCAGACTTTCTTGTAAAAAGCATGGGATGAGTCCTTCCTAAGAATCTTCGTTCGCGAAGTAATGCCGAGAGATACCACCTCTCTCAGTCTTCCGGCAACTCAAGGCAAAATTCAATGCCACCAAAACACAAGTACAATATAAAACATTAACATCAATAAAATCATAACAGCAATAAAACATCAGTCAATATATGACTACATCAATATTATCACAGTGTTATAGCAAATTCATAGTGGCAAAACAATAAATAAAAAGGGTACTTCCAAAAAAATTAAAACAACACACTATTTTGTTTGCCTTCTGATTAATGAAAGAGGAAACCGTGTTCCACATCTGCATTAATATTTGAGACAAGCAAGGAGGCCCGATCAATAGTAGCAGTGTCTGGATGAGAGGCTTCCGGTTTATCATTCTTGCCTGAGTTCCGAGGTTGCATAATTTGACAGGGGTGGGGACCTGTGTTGGTCCATGGGGGACATAACAGAGGGCCATACTAACTCATTGTTTCCAGTGCTAATCCTTGTTGGTGCTACTGTCTCCACAACTGCTGGCAACAGTGATGCAATTGACCTAGGAAGCAGGACACACAAATACCATCTCTCTCAGCATATTCTTACTATTGCTAGCCTCATGTGTTGGTATTTCCATTTATTTATTTATTATTTGAATTTGTACGCCGCCACTCCCCAAGGGTTCGGAGCAGCTTACAAACATATAAAAGCATCACAGCAGTAAAAACAACATATTAAACTGGACCAATAAAGATTTTCCAGCTTAGCGATCAAAGGCTAGCCGGAAAAGGTGGCTCTTGCAGGCCTTGCGGAAAGAGAGTAGATCATGCCAGGCCCGCACATCACTTGGAAGGGTGTTCCAGATTGACAGCGCCACTACAGAAATGGCTCTGTGCCGGGTCGATGTGAGGCGAATTGCTTTAAAAATTCCAGGAGATTCATTTGTTCGGATCGAAGTGACCTCTGGGGTTGGTAGGGGAAGAGACGGTCCCTCAGATACAGCTGCCCCAGACCATGCAAGGCCTTGAAGGTTAACACCATCACCTTGAAGGTGATCCGGTGCTCGACCGGAAGCCAATGGAGCTGCTGGAGGATCGGTGTTATGTGACATCTCACTAGGGTCCCAGTGAGAAGTCAGGCAGCGGCATTCTGGACGAGCTATAGTTTCCGGATCACTGACCCTTGTCAGTGATCCAGCCAATGTAAAGGGCCAATGTAAAGCGCGTTCCAGTAGCCCAGTCTTAAGATGACCATGGTTTGGAGCACCGCGGCCAGGTCGCCTCTGGATAAGTAGGGGGCCAGATGCCAAGCTTGCCACAGATGGAAAAAAGTGGTTTTGCTGACGGTGGAGACCTGTGCTTCCATCGACAGCAACGGGTCTAAGATGACCCCAAGGCTCTTTACTGAGGATGTTGGGTGTAATGCTTCGCCATCCAAGCTAGGCAGTTGGACCTCCCCACCCACCGGGCGGCCCAGCCACAGTTTCTCCGTCTTTGCTGGATTCACCCTCAATCTGCTGGCATGCAGCCAACCAGTAACGGCTTCAAGGCACTGTTGGAAACAAGACGGAACGGAGTCCGGCCAGCCTTCCATCCTCAGAACGAGCTGGGTGTCGTCAGCGTACTGATAACATTCCAGCCCAAAGCTTCGGACCAGACCAGCAAGTGGTCGCATATAGATGTTAAATAATAAAGGGGAGAGAATGGCACCTTGAGGGACCCCACAAGTAAGCGGAGCCCTCTCGGAAACCATACCTCCCCTTCCCACTTGCTGTCACTGGTTGTGGAGAAAAGACAACCGCCATTAGGAAACCACATTGCAATTCCTTCCTGAATGATGTGCTTTCTTACAATGCCTGATGTGGGAGGGAGTGATGGGTTTGTATAAAGCCTATAGACTATGTTTTATACTTCTGGATTATGTTGTTGAGGCGTGGGAGGAAAGGTGGAAGTGGAATAGGCTGCTCATTCTTCTTTCTCCTGTAATATTATGGAGAAGAAATGATAGTGTGAAAGCATATAAGGAGAGGATTTGTTTTCGAAGTGACATTAAAATAATCAGAGTGTTACAAAATTCATTTATGTAAATAATTCAGGTAGCATACACGCAACATCAATACCCCCTTATATTATTGTTATTGATGGTGCTACACTGAAATACAGATATATGTTCTGTTCTTATCAGTAATTCCTTTCAAGATCAATACATGTAAAGTAAAACCTTATGTAATGCTCTGTCATCCCTGAGCCGTGCATTTTCTTGGCTATTGCAGGGACACTTTTAATGACAGTCATATAAAGGAACTTTTACTTCCATCAAAGACCGAGTGAGAAACATAATTCCACAACGATTGTCTGTAGGATCAACTTGTCATTCCAGCCAGGGAAAGGACATGGGAGATACTCTTTTTACACAAAGATTTCCTTAATCACAATCTGAACAGAAATATTCATAACCTTCTAGCCATGCCCAATGTCAAACAGTACCACCCAACTTCGGAGAAGTGCGTTCTCCATCATTGCCCCAGCTCTCTGGAATAATAATAATAATAATACTGTTTATTTATATTCCGCTCTTATCACCCCGAAGGGGACTTACATTACACATATGACAGACAGTATCTGTCGGAAGACATACAAATTACAATAGACAGTACACAGTGCAGTTTTTTAGAAGGATTTCTTCTTTCCTGGCTGCGTCACAGGGTCATACAGGGTGTGCGTCACAGGATGTGGATGCTCCATCACGACATCATTGTTGCTATGTCATTGCATCTTTACGTCGCAAGGGGGTGCTGTTGTTCCATCCTCATGACAGGAGCCTCTGTTTCTGCATTTCACCTTTCCCAACAGCCGATCTTTTTTCAGAAGTTGTAAAGTCCCTGTAAAAATCCTTCCCCGCTTTCCGCGGTCCCCATTGTTGTTTATTCACAGCTGGGCTGTTTTAACCGCTTGGGTGGGCAGTGGACAAGACTCACAGCTGGTCATCCAAGCCAGCTCGGGGATTCGAACTAGCAACCATCCGATTGCAAGCACAGCTGAGTTACCGCTGTGCTATCTCCCCGGCCCTACCCCCGGAGGTTCAGGCCTTGCATAATCCGTTGGTTTTTCGGAAGGCCTGCAAGTCGGCCCTATTCTGGCAGGCCATTGAGTTGTAATGTGTTATCCCCTAGGTCTTGTGTTATTTCTTAGGAATTTTTTTTATCCCTGTGGTTTTATTGCTGTTATAGATTTGTTGTTTTATTGTGGTGCTTGATGTAAGCCGCCCCGTGCCGGCTGGGAGTGGCGGCCAATAAATAAAATAAAATAAATAAATAAATAAATAACACACAAGGCAATGTTTGTGTGTTGATTAGTAGTGCCATGGTTTTAAGTGAGGTAAATGCTTAAGGTTGGAATAAGAGGTGGCTGAATTAAAATACATAAACAATGGTGCCCACATTTTTGACATGTCAGAAAGAGCATAAACATTTTCTTTCTGTTTTTTTCTGCATTTAGACATGGTAGGATAAACAATTTTCAGTCACACCTATGAGCAGATTGCAGACTGATTTCATTGGTTCTTATGACTAGGTGTCACTTATTTTGCATTATATAAATCTAGCTTTGGAAACTCTCCATAAAGTTCTATTATTGCCTAGCATTCAATTTTCCATTATTGGACACTAGATTAGAACGTATAGGGGTTCTTTAACGAAACTGATAATCTCAACACATTTCAAATTGGTTTCATGGTTGGTTATGAGACAGAGGTCACCTTAGGGCACATCCAGACAGCCCTTTAAAAGCAGGAGCTCTCGCATTTTCAAGTGGGGGGTCCAAATAATGCCCAACATAAACATGAAACAGGAGAAGTGTATTGAGTTGCTGTCCTATTAAACCTTTTTCTTAAGTACGGATACAATCCTTTTGTCTTTCTGATAAACCTGTCGGATAAATCTATTGCAAGCTATTTTGAGGGGCCTGCTCTGGTGGAAAAGTAGGGTACAAATGTCTAGTTTAATAATCAAGTTCTTATAGTCTTCTGCAAAACTTCTGCATCAACCTAAAATCTCACAATTCAAGTTTATTTTATTAATGTATTTGTATCTAGTCATTTATTTGATAATTTAACAGTCTAAATGATTAAAAGAATTTTGAAAGACTAAAAACATATGAAGCAATTTAACAAATTAAAATGACAGATTGAAAGAGTTTAAATAGTTTAACATGTACATTTTGTATGGTTCACTGGATCATGTTCCTTGCTCCACCAAGCAATATGTCCTATATATTATTTCATACATTTATACACTAAGACTCTAAACTATCGAGTCTGTGGGCTGCTTTTTGCTGACGATGCTGCTCTTGTCGCCCATTCAGAAGCAGCCCTGCAGTGCCTCACATCCTGCTTTGCAGCAGCTGCAGAGCGGTTGGGGCTGGAAGTCAGCCTGAAGAAAACGGAAGTCCTCTACCAGCCTGCACCACAGGAAGAACACCATCATCCCCACATCAGCATAGGCAAATATGTGCTTAAGTCTGTTCAGCAGTTCACCTCCCTGGGAAGCATCATCTCTTCAGACGCCAAGATTGATAAAGAGATAGATCACAGATTAGCAAATGCATATAGTGCATTTGGAAGGCTTCACAAAAGAGTCTGGAGCAACAAGCACCTGAGGCAAAGCACCAAAATCAGTGTGTACAGAGCTATCGTACTGTCTATTCTCCTCAATGGGTCTGAAACATGGGTCACCTATCGGCAACACTCACGATTCCTCGAATGCTTTCATCAGCGCTGTCTTCATACAATCCTAAATATACACTGGACCAACTATATGACTAATGTTGCTGTCCTTGAGCAAGCAGGGATCACCAGCATTGAGGCCATGCTATTGAGAACACAGCTGCACTGGGCAGGGCACGTCTCTGGGATGGAGGACCACTGCCTCCCAAAAATACTACTCTATGGTGAACTCGCCACGGGTCAGCGCAAGAGAGGGGCCCCCCAAAAGAGACATAAGGACTCCCTGAAACAACATTTCAGACTCAGCCAGATTGATCCCCAACAATGGTCCACCCTGGCCTCACATCAGGAGGCATGGAGATGCACTATCCACAATGCTGCGGCCTCTTTCGAGAAGACACACCGAATGGGTCTCGAAGAGAAACGACAACGCAGAAAGAACCGCAACTTGGAAACAACATCATCCAAGGAGACTTTCTGCTGTGCTTTCTGCAACCGAACTTGCCTATCTCAGATTGGCCTTTTTAGTCATCAACGCACTTGTAAAAAGCGTGGGATGAGTCCTTCCTAAGAATCTTCGTTCGCGAAGTAATGCCGAGAGAGAGAGAGAGAGAGAGAGAGAGAGAGAGAGAGAGAGAGAGAGTATACAGCAAGTACAAAGATATTGACTCAAAAACACATGGAAAGTTTATTCAAAGAACAAGGATCTGTGCAAACCTGATGTACGGCACAGTAAATGTGTGAGAGTGTGTGTTTAAGGAAGCACCAGAAATTACAACAAGAGTATAAGCTGAGGAAAATGAAAATGTTTTCTAAGAAAATGTCAGGTAAATGTTGAAATTAAAATATTATTTTAAGAGTTATGTTAGCAATGCATGAAGAAAATGCAAAGTTCTCTGCTGTGTTAGGCTAACAATAATCATTAACATACATAATAGGTATATGGCGGTATGCAGCCCTTTTCATATTGAGCACATGACTTTTCAGTATTGATTTAATGAAGCCAGTGCACATAAATCACAACAATGAGTCCTGTGAAGGTCTGTTGGCCATTTAATTAATTTCGGTTCAATAGGTGTTGACCTTCTCCATCACCTCATTCCTTACGGGCTTCCTTGGAGACTTCAGTGAAATACCTGAGGCCAAGTTTATCAAGTAGGGCTAAGTTTCTTTGAAAGAACAACATGCCATTAGATGACTCAAAAGGGGTGACAGGAAGATCAATTCTGGCTGAAGTTGTCCTATCAGTCACATACAACTGCATTAGCATTGCTTCCTTGCGATCTTGTCATCAGAGGCAGCCTGGCTATACACACATAATGATGCAGTGATTATAAATGTTGGAAAGGACCTGCCCCAGATGCAAAAGCAGATCAGGAATAGGCAGGACCAGTTCATCTGGAAAGAAGAGAGGCAGCGGCAGATGTTTGCTCTGATGTGCCGACATGTAGTTCATATCGATTAAGCTCAGCAAGCAAAGACAAGGATATGTGACCTTCTAAAGCTGAGCAGCAAACATCTTACTTCAGTGCAAATAACAGTGGGTATATAGCAAAGACATGCATTGGGTTTATAAGTTAATGACTGGTATGCCTTCACCTTCATTCTAGTTCAGTATTATTAGTCATGCAGCCAGATTTGGTACTAAACTAAATCATTGGAAGACATTGCTAGTAAATGATCCAAATCTCAATTCCAAGAATATACCTTGTTATAGGAACTGTGCCTTCAGTGTATACTATTTCATATTTTTTTATTATAGGTTTTTATTGGCATTATGAAAGTAAACAACCTGAATGTGTGAAGACAGAGAGTCTTCACCGCAGAGAAGACACTGCAGCTTTTGATACAGTAGACCAGTGTTTCCCAACTTTTTTTGAGCCACGGCACACTTTTATCATTAAAAAAATCTGGGGGCACACCACCAACCAAAATGACACTCCTAACACAGTAAAGAACGGCTGGGGGTTGGTGGCCTGCTGGGAACAGCTGCTGGGAGTGTCGAAGCCGGGGAGGGGGCGGAGCCAGGCTGCACCATGCCCTGCCCCCTACCCCAGGTTTCAGCTCTCCTACAGGCTGCGCCATGCCCCGCCCCTCCCCCCAGCTTCAGCTCTCCTACAGAGGAGGAGCATGAGCGGTGGACAGGCTTCAGTGGGCGGGGCTTCTCCTCCACGTGGCTTCAGCGAGCGAGGGGCGAGTGTCATGGTGGGAGTCATGGCGGATTGGAGGCTGGCTGGGGAAACGGCCAAAGGAGGCGGTGCCCCGGTCCCTTCTTCTTTTTCTTCGCCACTGCCTGGCCCTTCCTCCTCCCCCAAGCAGCAGGAGTTCGGCAGGAGGGGGGGAGGAAGGGGGGGCAGAGAGCTTTTCTCGTGGCACAGCAGGAGGTCCGTTACGGCACACTAGTGTGCCACGGCACACTGGTTGAAAGAGACTGCAGTAGACCATGATCTACTGATCCAATGATTAGCTGCTATTGGAATTCAAGGATCAGCAATCACGTGGTTCAACTCATTCTTGCAAGGGTGTAGCCAACGAGTGGAGTGGCTGGGCCAAGTATCTGAGAAATCCCCTCTCGACTGTGGAGTACCCCAATGCGCTATTCTATCGCCAATGCTGTTTAATATCTATGTTCGACCTCTCGCCAAGCTAGTCCGGAGATTTGGATGAGAATGTTTCCAATACGCTGATGACACCCAGCTTCTCCTAAAACTAGAACCTGGAACAACTTCAGTACCGGATAACTTCGCCCGGTGTCTTGGAGCGGTGACAAGATGGCTACGTGCCCATAAATTGAAAGTAAATCCAGCAAAAACTGAAATATTGTGGCCTGGCCGCCCATCAGAATTGGTTGGTCTATTACCATCTTTTGAAGGGGAACCATTAGCTCCATCCCCCACTGTGAAGAGTCTCATTGGTGTTATCCTGGATTCCAAAATGACGATGGAAGCCCAGATGGCCTCCACTAGTCAAAGGGCCTTCTTTCATCTACGCCAAGCGAGGCAGTTGGCGCCTTACTTACCAACAGAGGCGCTGGCTACGGTAATCCATGCCACGGTTACGTCGAGGCTGGATTACTGCAATGCATTGTATGTGGGCTTACCTCGAGCAGCAATTCGCAAGATCCAAATTGTGCAAAATGCAGCTGCTAGACTCCTCACAAGAACATCAATGAGGTGCCATATAACGCCATCTCGGCAGCACTTGCATTGGCTGCTGGTTGAACACAGAGTCCTCTACAAGACCCTGGTCCTGGCATTCAAGGCCTTTCGAGGTCAGGGTCCTTCATATCTAAGAGACCGTTTAATGCCACTCCACCACCAGAGACTGCCACGATCAGCTCATGAGAATCTTCTCTATGTCCCTGGCCCTAGAGAGGTCCGTTTGGAGTCCACAAGACAGAGATCCTTCTCCATTGTAGCCCCAATCTTGTGGAACTCCCTCCCGCCAGACCAAAGAGTCACTCCTGATCTATATACATTTTTAGGGGCACTCAAGACATGGCTCTTCAGAAGAGCCTATGATTGAGTAACAAGCAGTGACTATGTAACCTGTTTATTTTAATTGTGTAAGTCGCCCAGAGCACCTTTCATGGAGGGCGACTCATAAGAAATAAAGTTAGTTAGTTAGTATACCAGGCCTTTCTGCATATCTGAAGATGACAGATGTAGGGACACAAGTACACTCTGTGGACATGATGCAGAATGCTGATTTCCCCTGTTTGGACTACTGCCCACTGAGTACAGAAAGTGACCCAAATGCATTGAATGTTTGCTGTGTATATGTACTTATGATCCTCCCTAAGTCCCCTTCGTGGTGAGAAGGGTGGAATATTAATAATAATAATAATAATAATAATAATAATAATTGAGAGGTTCTCCTTAGTATCATTAGCTATTAGGCCTGTTTCCGATAATCGGATACTTCCAATTTTTGGATGATTTTTTTGGGACTTCCGATAATTGAAGCGATATTGAGAACAGCGCCTCAAACAGGAAGTGGATTCGCCATTCCGAGAGCTCGGTCGCCATTCTCGGAAAGGGCTCGGATGTCATTTTATTTATTTATTGTTTCGATTTGTATACCGTCCTTCCAGTTTGGCTCAGGATGGTTCACAGTACATCAACCAAGCATTAACCATAAACATAAAACAACGTTAACCATTAAAACATAATCACAAAGTTAGCCCATAACCAGGAAATGACTAGACATTAAATGCCTGACGGAAAAGAACTGTTTTGCAGACTTTCCAAAATGCCGGCAGTTCAGTGATTGCCCGGACTTCAGGTGGTAAGGTGTTCCATAGGCTTGGAGCAACAACAGAGAAGGCCCTCTGTCTAGTTGAGGACAAATGGATGGTCCGTAAGAAAGGGATCTGTAAAAGGTTGTGGTCCTCAGATCAAAGAGATCTCTGGGGAAGGTATGGGAGTAGACGGTCCCTCAAGTACACCGGCCCCAGACCATACAAGGCCTTTCTTTCTGCCTCTTATCATTGGCTGATGGCTATCAGGTGGTTTGTGTGAAATCACCAGATTTCCACCTGCCAATCAGGGTAAGGCAGCAAGGGAGGGAGGTGCCAGTAGGCTTTAAAAGGCGAGCCTTGACTCTCCTTTCTGCTGATTTTTGCGCATTGCGCGATCACAGATGCTATTTCCGAATACTTCCGAATACAGGAATACATCTGAATCCATAAAATCCATCTAAGAGAAGGAAACTCAAACCAAACCTACGACCTGAGGACCTCGCTGCCACCATCCCAGCTTGCTAGGCCCCAGCAGACGAACCTTTGGTTTAAAGGCTGAGGCCAGTTGTGTGCATGCTGCGCTCCACCAGAAAGGTCCATTGCACAGCCTCGAAGGAAACATCCAACCTCAATGTGCTTGTAGAAAGCATGGGATGAGTCCTTCCTGAATCTTCGTTTGCGAAGAAAAGCCAAGATTTTAAAGTTAGGTAAAAATGTATGAAATATAAATTACTTCTCAGGCTATCTGTAGGTACAAAATTGCAACCCCGAGAAGGTGAAAATCAGTTCAGATACTAAGCTCCTATTGTAAATCCAAAATTAGACTTCTAATCTTTTGCATTTGTCAGTAGAATCGCTTCTCTTCCTATCTGACATGATTTTTAGTCTGTTGATTATTTTTAAGGAATCAAACACGAGAAAGGTTACTATGAGCAAGAAAAATCTGAACCTTAACCCACCATTAGAAAGCGGAAGAGAAAGGGAAATAGAAGCCGCGGAAATTTATTTGTTCTGCTGCACTTTCCTTTCTGTAGCCGTTACCCAAACACGGCTGAAATTGCACAAACTGATATGATCTGTAGAACTGCTCTGGGCAGTCTCCATGGTGACAGGTTGAGGAAAAAGAAAACATAAAATATTATTAGATTGCAAATGGGTACATTAAAATCCATGGTAGTGGATATTAGAAGGATTTAAAAAACCCAAAACCTTTATGAACACCATTTTTTCTTCCTTTCCTTTTCATTGAATGTAAGTAAAATTCAGGGACTAACTGTCAATATTGACTTTAGCTGCCATTTTCCGATATGATCGTAGTTTAGAATGATAATAAAATATTTATTATTATTTTACTTATTTACAGCAGTGTTTCCCAACCAGTGTGCCGGAAATTGGAACCTCCGGGGTGGGGGCTAGTGTGTCTAGTGTGTTGAAGTATAAAAACCCTAAGAAACCTACCTTGATAAAGGCACAGAATTACAACCACCCCCCTCCCTACCCGTTGTCTACTTGGATTCTCCCTCTCCATGCATTGGGAAGGCCCGCCTCCCTTTCCCCAAGTAGAGACCTCCTCTTGCCTCTTGCGGGTTCTGTGTGGGAAGTTTGGCCCAGTTCTATCATTGGTTTCACACTGAGTGTAAAAATACACTTAAAACATATTAACTGTGTTACTGTGTTAGAGTGTCATTTTGTGTCATTTTGGTTGGTGGTGTGCCTCACAAGTTTGTAAATGTAAAAAATGTGCCGCGTCTCAAAAAAGGTTGAAAAACACTGATTTACAGTATTTCTAGCCTGTCTTTCTCAGCCTCAAAGCGACTCAAGGTGGGTTACAGATTGACAACAATTTGATGCCATACATTCATAAAAATATGATTAAAACAATCAGAATAACAACATAAAAACATTAAAAACCATTAAAACATATAATCGCCAGTGTTGTCCTGTTAAAATCATTTTCCAATAGCATCGCCTAGCCATTCCATGTTAATTCTTCATAGTTTCATGTTTATCTATTCTGCTATATTTCCAAAAGCTTGCTCAAAGCCACCACTGAGAAGGCCCTGTCTCTCATCCCCACCAGACGCACCAGCGAGGAAGATGGGACCGAGAGCAGCCCTCCCCCAGACAATCTTAAGCTCCTAGATGGTTCATAAGGAGAGATACATTTGGACAGGTAAGCTGGGCCAGAACTGTTTGATTTTTGATATACAGAAGCTAATACTTTCTAGGGGAAAGAGAATAATATATTTAATTTTCTAAATCTAATTATTGTTTCCAGTTAGACCAGATCCAATGTTTCGCTTAAATTTATGAAAGTTTTGATTTGCCAATGGGTTTATTAGTTTGGGTATAAATGTCATCAGTATTTGGATTACAGCCAATCTTGTTACTCTTTACCACCACAACTAGGGTTCCCATATGTCCCTTATCCTAAGGGACATCCCTTATTTTGGCCCTAAAATGTGTGTCCCTTATTTTCAGGCCCTGTCCCTTATTTTTGACTAGCAGGACAGGACTGGGCGGGGTTGACCAGAGGAAGGTGCGCGCTGTGGTTTCCATGGCAATGCCTGCCCAGGGATTCCCACTCGCAGGGCAGCCTGCATCCCCGTTGGAAGGAAGAGGCGATACAGGACTTTTTCAAGGTACAGTTGACTAATTAACCGTTACCCAAGGGGAATGTTGGATCATGTTGGATAAAGATAGTTTCTGGTTACTTGAGAGTTACTCCTAAAATAGGCCTAGCTGTGCATCCCAATACTATACAATGCTGTGTATCCCATGCTATACTATACCATTAACTATTGACATAATAATCATGAAGATGTACTGTCTTATAAAATTTATTTTATTTTAATGTTTAGACAGTGCACTTTTAAAGTCAGCAAAGTCAAGTACTAAATACAGATGGAGAAAATATGGTAGTTGTAATAATGTTTTTTCTGCATGACAAAACATGCAGAAACATACCATGTCCTGTTAAGAGGGTGTAAGTCAGTTTCTTTTGTGAGTTTCAATCATTATCTTATTCTGTTAATAAAACTATTTATACCTAATGTTTGAGTTTCTAGTTTTTATGAAGTGTCCCTTATTTTTGTGAAAAATCCAGTAAATGTCCCTTATTTCTTATATCAAAAAATGGCAACCCTAACCACAACTACTCTGGTTCTAAACTGGTGCTTGTCGTCATTGATGGACTGTATGAAAACAAATGAATTTAGACTTAATCCAGGCAAGGCAGAAATATTATTGGTCATTTGAAAAGCAGATCACAGAATAAGGATTCAGCTTGTTCTGGGCTGAGTTACACTCCCTCTGAAAATGTAGGCCCAAAGCTTGGATGCACTCTTAGATTCAGCTCTGAGTCTGGAAGTTTAGGCTTCAGTGATAGAAGTAGAGGATAATTTTATTAAAATTTTTTTTATTTAAATAAATAATTTTATTTATTATTTTATAATAATATAATATAATGTTTTATTATGTTATAATGTCAATATATCATAATATAATAATTATATTGTAATGTAGTATAAAATAATTATGATATAATATAGTATAATATGAGTATGGTGTAATATATTGCATATACATTGATACAATATAATACTACTAATGATATTGTGATATTATAATTGTATATTTGTTTTACATGCAATATTGCTAATGGTATTGCGATATAATATAGTATAATATGAGTATGGTGTAATATATTGTATACACATTGATACAATATAATACTAATGATATTGTGATATTATAATTGTATATTTGTTTTACATGCAATATTGCTAATGATATCGCGATATAATATAGTATAATAGGAATATGGTGTAATATATTGTATACAGATTGATACAATATAATACTAATGATATTGTGATATTATAATTGTATATTTGTTTTACATGCAATATTGCTAATGGTATTGTGATATAATATAGTATAATAGGAATATGGTGTAATATATTGTATACAGATTGATACAATATAATACTAATGATATTGTGATAATATAACTGTATATTTGTTTTACATGCAATATTGCTAATGATATCGCGATATAATATAGTATAATAGGAATATGGTGTAATATATTGTATACAGATTGATACAATATAATACTAATGATATTGTGATATTATAATTGTATATTTGTTTTACCATGCAAGTTTTTTGCTAATGGTATTATGGATATAATGTTATAGTGCAATGTGATGTGTAGTACTGATATTGTGCTATGGCAGTAATGTAGTTTGTTGTATTTCCAATTTGCTGTAAGCCACTTACCTAGCCATTTTTTTTTCTAAGTCCCCTTCAGGGTTGCGAAGGACAGCATATAAATATTGTGAAATAAAATAACTAAATAAATAAATAAACAAGGTGCATGTGTACAGTTAACATTTGTGTGCTAGCTGTGTCCATTCCTTGAGACCAGATGGTGATACAAGCTTTAGTTGGATTGTTTTATCCTTGTGATTTGATTGCTGTTGTAGATTTGTTGTTTCATTGTGGTGCTTGATGTAAGCCGCCCCGAGCCGGCTGGGAGTGGCGGCCAATAAATCTAATAAATAAATAAATAAATAAATAAATAAATAAATAAATAAATAAATATAAATATAAATATAAATATAAATATAAATATAAATATAAATATAAATATAAATATAAATATAAATATAAAAAATAAAGCTAGATATTTCCTAATTGTCATGACAGTGCCTTAATGTTTGTGTATGCATAATGGTGAAAGCCTTATTATCATTTTATGTTTTCCTATTTATTTTTTTAAAAAAATGAGGATGATTATAATATAGTTATGGGGTGAAATAATCTCAGTTTTCATTTTAGAAAGGACATGCAAGACATATTTAAGTACCGAGGAACATAAATGCATTTATCTGAGAATGAAGTTCATCACAAAATTAGAACTGGAGACCCATGCCCATGCTCCTGCTAAAGCCAATGAGTCTTACCTTCTGAGTAGACAATGGGTTGGCTGACTCTGAGTCTGAGATTGCCTACATCCTTCAAAGATGTTTCTGTGGCCCACAAATCATTTGAAGTGCCTTTTCCTGTGAACCGTCTTCTAATCAGCTTGCAGGATGCGACATCACTATTTATCATCAAGGAAATACTCATTTTTCAAAACCAGATGTAAACTTTGGGCCTGTTCTCCAACGTTTTGGCAATCTGTACCGTTCTTGGAGAGTCCTCGAGGCAGAAAATTCTACCCATTCCAGTGGGATTTTTCTCTTCATCTAAAGAAATTGCCTGTCTGCAGAACAAGCGGTTCAGTTCTGGATTAGTAATATTGCCCTGTGGTTCATTTGTTTTTGGTTTTTTAAAATCAGTAGACAGATTTATCCACAATGCCTTCCTTAAAATATGTTCATGAAAGATAACACCCTTTCCCCACCTGCGCAGTGGACGGGGACAGGTATTTGCCTCCTCCCCTGAAGTGAGGCGATTGGTCAAGATTTTGGAAGCTTATTATTATGTATTATTATTATTTATTATTATTATTAATTGGCGGATTACAATATACACATTACATTTATTCACACTCCTTCATTCCTCCTTCATTCCTCAGCATGTAAAACAACCTTGTTTAGGCTTACCTTCAACTAAATAAGCTCTTCGGATATATTGACCATGTCCTTTATATGACCAAATGTCTTTTATGTATTTTAAATATTTTATGTGTATTTTATGTGCATTTTATGTGTATTTTAATTGATTGTGTGTAAACCGCCCCGAGCCTGCAGGGAGGAGCGGTATACAAACCTGAATAAATAAAAATAAATAAAAAATGTTTCCTGGAGATCTTTATTTTATGGCCTCATAAATCAGTTACATTTCCTCCCCACTAAGTGATACCTTTAATTTCCTACTTGACAGATGCAACTGTCTTTCGGGTTGCAAAGGTTGACAACAGGCTACACAATAGGTCGAGAGCCCACCTCGAACCGAGCAGGCCTCCAACTCATGACCTTCTGGTCAGTAGAGATCTTATACAGCTGACACCCAGCCAGCTGCGCCACATTCCCGGTGCTTCCAGAGGAGTGGGCGGAGGCTGGCTATTGCTGTAGCCAGCCCCCTGCCTCATTAATGCTGGAACCATCGACCCACCACTCCCACCCATCAGACAGTACAGCGGTTGCCTCTGGGGGCCGGGTAGGAATCCCCCTCCCTTATGTTCTAGGGGTTTTTTTTGCCTACCCTATACTGTTATTAGGGGCTAGATGGATGGCGGTCTTATAAATAGGCCAGCGTAAACAGGCCCGGATTACCAAAAAGGTCACCTGACGCCATGGCCTCGGGCAGCAGAATTGGGTCCCAAGGCCGCGGCATGCCGCCCGCCTCAGAAGGGCGATTTCGCCACTTCTGAGGAAGCCGGCATGTCACGGCCCCGGGAGGGAGGGGTGAACCGCAGGGAGGCCCCGTCCTTGGGGCCACCGCTGCGCATGCGCAGCATCGGCTCCGGGGGTGGGGCTTTCCTTCCTCCTCCTCGCGCCAGCGGGGGGTGGACCCGGGGGAGGGGTGGGGGCGGAGAGGGGCAGAGCCGGTGGCTGGGCGGAGCTGGGGGCGGGGGCAGTGCCTTTGGCCTTGGGCGGCCAAAGGCCATGATCCGGGCCTGAGCATAAATAGTTTAGGGAAATCCATAGAGCAATATTCACTGAAGGCAATCCTCAATGGTGTTGGGCCAATGGCAGGGGAAGGGTGAGGGGGATATCATTGGCCCGGAAAAATTGGAGAGTCCGGTAAAAAGATTTGCAGAAAGTTCTACAGCGTCTCCCAGAGAGGTTGCCCAGTTCTATTTCATTCCCAGTTCCCTTGACACCTAAGTTTAGTTCAGTTAAAGTTAAATAGGTAACTTTAATAAAGGTTGCCCAAATTTGAATCCAATTATGTTGTCTGTCTCGTTATTTCGAGGGTTGGGAGGCAACTTGCCCATACCTGACATCACCTTGAACATCAGGCTGTGAGTAAAACAGAACTTTATTCTCTCCCAGCAACAGCCCTCTGTAATTCTTGAAATACTTCTCCAGGGGATTACTCTGCATCTGACCGAGATTTTTGGGAATGCACAGGTGTGTGTAGTAGTAGTATAGATTGGGGTTGTCATTCCCTGTTTCACTTGCGGACTAAGTTTAGAGGCATCCCATTGGATCATGACAAATTTATTCCAACACAGAAGAAGCGTGAGGTGTGTGTGTGTGTTTTGGAACAAAAATGAGATATTCCAGATTAATAATATCAGAATTCTGGAGTGACTGAAATGATTAATAAACATGTCTGATGGATATGTGTACACAATGTAAGTGGAGTGTCAAAAGGCATTGATCAATGCAGCTGGACAGATTTGGAGACCTCTGTAAGAAATCCATGTGGCAGCTGTGCACTTTGATTCTATGAGGATTTGTGGACTAGTTTAAGGGTGCATAATGGACAGAAACGATTTCTCTAATTAATAGGTTTTGCCACTGCAGACGTCCTTCTGGAAAAAGAAATGATGGGTGAATCTTCTCGCAGCTGTAAATAAATATACAGTGGATCAAGGATGATTCTGGGGGTAACACGCAAGAATGGGAACTCATCCAAAATATTTTCCATCATTTATTCTTCTTCTACCTCACATATCCAAATAAAAAAGTAACATGGGCTCATGAATCACAGTAAATTAATTGTCAAACAATCACAGTAGATTAATGTCAGAGTTTGGATTAAAATATTTAACAGCCTGCAGGTGGTTTCAGTAAAAGAAGAAAAAAAATCTGTACTTCCAACTAAGCTAGGAAGGAGGCGATTTTTCAGCACGGCTGGCCTATGGCCATACTCCCTCGTTCCCTACCAGAAATGGTAGAACCTTCTTAAGCAGATCTGTTGTTCACACTGTTCACATGTGTATCCTTTACAGTTGACTTACCAGGCAACAAGGAGGGTAAGAGACGATGCCAGCTTCCTGTACATAGCTGGCATTGTACCTCAGCCTTCTTGTTGTCTTATTTTCTTCAGTCTCATTCTGGGAGAGAGGAATAGAAGGGATACTCAAAAGAGGCCACTAGAAATGGGGGTTGTTTTAGAGAAGTAGTTTAGTGAAGAATGCAACTCAGAGGCTTTTAAATCCCTTTTTATTTTTCACATTTATTTAAATACAGTAGTTTATTTATTTATTTGTTAGATTTATTGGTCGCCACACCCAGCCGGCTTGGGGCGGCTTACATCAAACACCACAATAAAACAACAATCTACAACAGCAATAAAACCACAATGTCACGATGCAAGACCTAGGCCGGCCCCGTAATCACACACACAGAGACGATAATCAGCTAACTACTTTTTTGAAGAATAAAAACAGTTGAAAAGGTCCATAAAAATATCAAGTAATCCAAAAGTAAAGGTATAGTCCAAAAGGCAAACTTGGCAGTATATCCAAAAACTTGGCAAAGTTCCGCTTAACTAGCGGATCAGGAACAAAGCAAGGTTACAAGGTAAAACTCTACTTGGCAGGCCACTAGCCCCAAACTTAGCTACGTGGACTTGGCTTCGCTACACATCTGCATAGCTGAGACGTGGCCGAAGTACTGAGGATTCGTTCCCACGGATCCTATACTTAATCCCCTTGACGAGGCCCCCGACGCTCTAGGCTTCTCCTCCTCCAATCTGTGTTGCGAGCCCTCGGTCGGTCTAGGCTGTGGAACCAACCCCTCCTGCTAGCCTCAATGCTCCGTCTCCTATCAAAGGTTCGACCTTGCCTCCCAGCACCTGCTTCCCTATCTTCGTGAGAGTCAAACTCCCCATCTGCTTCCCGGGCCTCTCCTTCGGTCGTTTCCCACATCCTCTCTTGCGAGCCTCCCCCCCAGCCGCTCGTAATCTTCAGTATCAGTGCTTTTGAATTCCAACTGGCCTTCCTGCTGTTCGTAAGGGTCAGGCCAGCCGTCATCCCAGGCTAGGCTTTCTGTGGGAGAAGAAGGCCCAGCTGTCTCAAACTCCCCTTCTTCTAGCCCCTCCAAATCCTCTTCCGAATCAACTGGCTCCAATGCTAGTGGGACCCCCGGTGCTGCCCCCTGCCCACCAGGCACAAACGAGAACTGGTGTGCTACACACAAGGATAAAACAATTCCTAAGAGATAACACAAGTCCTAGGGGATAGCACATTACAACTCAAAGGACTGCCAGAATAGGGCCGACTTGCAAGCCTTCCGAAAAGACAACAGATTACGCAAGGCCCGAACCTCCGGAGGTAGTGCGTTCTAGAGAACTGGGGCGATGATGGAGAATGCCCTTCTCCATGTTGAAGTTAGGTGGTATTGTTTGACATTGGGCACGGCTAGAAGATTCCAGTCTTCGGATCTAAGTGTTCTCATGGGACAGTATGGGGTTAGGCGGTCCCTCAGGTACACTGGCCCCAGACCATACAAGGCCTTAAAAGTCAAGACTAACACTTTGAAGGTGATCCGGTACTCAATAGGGAGCCAGTGCAGTTCCCGCAGAATTGGTGTAATGTGGCAGCTCACAGGAGCTCCTGCGAGCAACAGAGCTGTGGAGTTCTGCACCAGCTTGAGTTTCCGGGTCACCGACAGAGGCAGGCCAATGTAGAGATCATTACAGTAGTCTAACCTTGAGATGACCATGGCTTGGATCACCATGGCCAAGTCGTGTCGAGACAAGTAAGGGGCCAGCCTCCTAGTCTGCCGAAGATGGAAAAACGCCACTCTGCTGACAGCGGAGATTTGCACCTCCATTGACAGCAGAGGGTCCAAGAGAACTCCAAGGCTGAAGATGATGGGCATAACACCACGCCGTCCAGGGTCGGAAGCTGGGCATCTCTACCACCAGAAGATCTTCATCTTCGCTGGATTCACCTTCAACCTACTGGCTCGCAGCCATCCAGTAACATCTTTGAGGCAGAGATCGAAATTATCAGGTACGGTTTCGGGTCTGCCCCCCATCCTCAGAATGAGCTGGGTGTCATCAGCATACTGATGGCATTCCAGCCCAAAGCTATGCACCAGCTGAGCAAGTGGTCACGTATAGATGTTAAATAACGGAGGGGAGAGTATGGCCCCTGAGGAACCCCACAATTTAAGGGGGAGCTCTCGGAGACTACCTTGCCCCTCCTCACTCGCTGTGACCAATTCAAGGCTGCCCCCCTCACCCCAGCCCCGGCAAGGCGGTGAGTCAAAAGATCATAATCGACAGGATCAAACACTGCTGTGAGGTCCAATAACACAAGCAGCACCGATCCACCTTGGTCCAGCTGGCAACGTAGCTGATCTGTGATGGAGACCAGGACCGTCTCCGTCCCATGCCCCAAACGGAAGCCAGATTGGAAGGGGTCTAGCCAGGCTGTGTCATCTAGGAAGGTCTGCAACTGCTCCATTGCTGCCCTTTCAACCACCTTACAAGGCATGGTTTAGAACCCAAAAATCGTGATTCTAAAATCAAAGGGGGGATTTTTTGATTAGTAATAGAAAGACTTACAAAAAAATTCCAAAAAGTTCTAAAATGTAACGTAATTACTAACGAAATTCTAAATTGGTTCTAAAGTCTGAAAAGCAGGGAAACAGGACTGACACTGTTTTAAGCACAGGCAAATCAAGGGGCAACATTTCCCTTGGTTTCCTTGCAGGGAGATATAAAGGATTATATATTATTATTATTAGTATTATTATTAAATAAAATAGTCAAGGCTTGCTTCTCCAGAGCATTTATTAGAATTAAATAATAAATTCTAATAGTAAGAATGTAGTAAGGGTGATAGTGACCTGGAGGGTATGAGGAACGTGCTCTTGGTAAACTAGAACAGGGCTGTCCAACTGGCCTGGGTCGGGTTTTATCTTAGCAGGAAAGGGCCAAGACGCCCTTTCCTGCTAAGATATAACCTGACCCAGGCTTGGGTCGGCTTATATCTTAGCGGGGAAAGGGCTGCCGTGCGGGCGGCCCTTTCCTGCTAAGATATAACCCGACCCAGGCTTGGGTCGGCTTATATCTTAGCGGGAAAGGGCTGCCGTGCGTGGCGGCCCTTTCCTGCTAAGATATAACCCGACAGGCTTGGTCGACTTATATCTTAGCGGGAAAGGGCTGCCATGCGGGCAGCCCTTTCTGCTAAGATATAACCCGACCCAGGCTTGGGCAAACATATCTTAGGGAAAGGGCTGCCGTGTGGGCGGCCTTTCCTGCTAAGATGTAACCCGACCCAGGCTTGGAGTCGGCTTATATCTTAGCGGGGAAAGGGCTGCCGTGCGGGGCCCTTTCCTGCTAAGATATAACCCGACCCAGGCTTGGGTCGACTTATATCTTAGCGGGAAAGGGCTGCCGTGCGGGGCCCTTTCCTGCTAAGATATAATCCGACCCAAGCTTGGGTCGGCTTATATCTTAGCGGGGAAAGGGCTGCTCGGGGCCTTGATTCGGAGGAATTTCCTCCTGTTTCTCAGGCTGTCTCTCAAAAGCCTGGGTCGGGTTATTTCTTAGCGGGGAAGGGGCCACCCACACGGCAGCCCTTTCCAGGCTCCTTTCCTGCAGTTTAAAGCGCTTTTTCCTGAGTCCTCCAGCCGCTCTAGGACTTCCGGTTTCGATCTCTCTATGGTTCTGGCTGGTTTTCTCTTCCTGGAGGCAAGGCCTTTCAGTTAAAGTAGGCCTCGAGCATGGAAAGGCCCCATCTGACTGTGAGTAATGTCTGGGATTTTGGATTTTGGAGGGGTAATAGGGAGCCTTCGAAATATTTAGAATTCTAACGAAATTTTGGGCCCAGGGGTTCGAAAAAGAAAGTCCACTTCCGGGATTGGCCTTGCAATCCGTAAAAACTTGAAAGTCCCATTACATACGAATCACTTACGAATTCTTTTGATTTTCATATCTTTTTTCTCATGCCTACACCTTACCCAGGAAGGGTAATTTCAAAACCGGGCGGTAATTGAGAGGGACCGCTGGATTTAATCCCGGTTTCTTCAGCAATGGAAAAACCACTGCATCTTTGAATCCCTCTGGAAACACTCCTTGCTCAAGGGAGGTGTTGATTATATTCAGCAGAGAGCCACGTAACCCCTCAAGGCAAGCATTCACAAGCCAGTAGGGGCACGGGTCGAGGGAGCATGTGGTTGAGAAATTTAGGGTTTTTTTCCCCTTATTATGACATACTCTGGAATCTTAGAAATCTAATATAGAGGAGTTGTAGTGAAAGCGCAAGTTGCTTTCCCTATAGTAAGTGTCTTCTCTGTCTTCTGTTCTGATTATCTCTAAGCATTCTCTTCTCTAATTCATATCACCTAAAATTGATTCAAGGGGAATTCTTCTGTAAATAGAGTACTCTTCCATCCAGTCAGAAAGCTTATTTATTTATTTATTTATTTATTATTCCATTTTATATTCCTCTCCATTCCTATAGGCTCGGGGAGGTTCACACAATAATCATATGCAGTAGAAACATAATAAAACAACAAAGGTTGTGCAACACCCTATGACAGTGTTTCCCAAACACTATTTTGCGGCACACTAGTATTCCATGAGCTATCACCTGGTGTGCCGCAGAAAAACCTCTCTTCCCCCCTTTCTTCCCCCTCCTGCCAAACTCCTGCTGCTGCTTGGGAGAGGAGGAGGAAAAGCCAGGTGCCCTGGGGACTGCTGATCAGGAGGAGGAGGGAGGGCGCTCCTCCTCTTCGGACCGCCAGCCACCTGCTTTGCGCGAGGAAGTCTCCAAAGTTCAAAAGCAGCGGCGGAGAAGCCCCTTCTGAATACACAGATCTACTCAGGCAGGCCTGGCCCGACTTGGGCCTCCCTCCCTCCGGGTGATTTGGACTCCAACTCCCACAATCCCTAGCAGCCCTGGGCCCTTCCCTCAGCTGCTTAAGCAGAACAGGAAAAGGGTAGGGCCTGAGGGAGACCACTCAGAATTCTGGGAGTTGCAGTCCAAAACAGCCGGAATTCCAAGGGAATGTTACCTCCGGCTTGCTCCTTTCCGCCGCCACCCCCCTCCCAAAGCGGACTAGGAAGCAGAGGCCTCCCGCTCGCGCTGGACTTCTGCCCGGCCCCAAGATGATGCCCGATGCTGGGGGGCAGGGCTTTTGCCCTTCCTTCTTCTCTTCACTCTGGCAGCGGGAGCCAATCAGGCGTGTCTGGGGCAAGGCAGAGGGAGGGAGACGCCTTGGTCCTTCGAGCCGTGCATGCTCATTTGCAGCCGAAGGAGGATAGAGAGTGGAGGCGGGGCCAGACACGCAGGCGCAGAAGACACCTCCCCCTCCCTCCCTCCACTGCACATGAGCACCGCTCCCACTCTGCAGCCAGAAGCAAATTGAGTTGTAATGGGTACAGAAACACAAAGCCTTGGGGGCCTGATGCTCAATGTCCTTGGATTAGAAGTGGGGTCCCTGGATTGCCTTTGGTGTGGCTGCGAGGAGGGCCTTCCTGTGCATAGCAGTATATAATAATAACAACAAAAACAGCAACAAACCCTATGAGGAGTGGCTTAAAGAGCTGCTGGGCATGTTTAGCCTGAGGAAGAGAAGGTGTTTTGGACTCCCAACTCCCAGAATTCCTAGCAGCCTTATTGACAAGGAGGCGATGCTGCCCTCTTTGAAATGGGGTCAGGTGGTGTGCCCCAGGATTTTGTAAATGTAAAAAATGTGCCGCGGCTCAAAAAAGTTTGGGAAACACTGCCCTATGTCATATGCTTCTTACTTTATCACAGCAGGATGAAAAGAGTCTAGGAATAATTTTACCTGTTCAGTCCGGTTGGTACTAATATGGAATGATTTTATGCCAAAGAGTTTGCCAGGATTCATAACTTTCTTCATACGCGGGATGAAAATTGTTGTAGTTTACATGATCAGAATGTGGTTCGGAACAAACTGGCAGATGTTAGGAACACAGACATAGAGTGTATTTGAAGCAAAGTTTGGTATCTAGCCAAGATACAAATGCATTATGTGATACTAGCCAAGATCTAATGGTGTGCTTAAACTGACTCCTGCTGCTTCCATCAGAATCAGTCATCACCTTTACTCCCATAGTTTTCTAGAAACCTGGAGAACTGGGAAATTATTTGCAGAACATTTCCGGTGCCACTGAAGTCTGCAGCTGCAGTATGTTATGGTCGGAGGAATCCTAATTCCATTGGTGATATAAGCAGAAGCATATCATTAGTGTTGGAAATGCACATGCCAGGTTGTGCGACTTCAATATCACATTTATTTTTATTTATTATTTGACTTGTACGCACGCGACTCTGTAACCGAGGGCCTCGGAGCGGCTTTTGTTTGTTACAATCAGGTAAAACACACGGAGGTAAAAGCATATATATTAAACTAGCTTAAAAAAGATTTCTGGCCTAGCAATCAATGGCTAGCCAGAAAAGGTGAGTCTTGCAGGCCTTGCGGAAGGAGAGAAGGTCCTGCATCGCTAGGAAGGGTGTTCCAGATTCACGGCGCCACTACAGAAAAGGCTCTGCGCCGGGTCGATGTAAGACGGATTGCTTTGAAGGTTGGTACTTCAAGGAGATTCATTTGCTCGGAATGAAGTGACCTCTGGGGTTGGTAGGGGAAAAGACGGTCCCTCAGATACAGCGGCCCAGGACCATGCAAGGCCTTAAAGGTTAACACCATCACCTTGAAGGTGATCCAGTGCTCGACCGGAAGCCAATGAAGCTGCTGGAGGATAGGTGTTATGTGACATCTCACTGGAGCCCCAGTGAGAAGTCGTGCAGCGGCATTCTGGACGAGCTTAAGTTTCCGGACCACTGACAAGGGCAGGCCGATGTAAAGGGCGTTACAGTACTCCAGTCTCGAGATGACCGTGGCTTGGAGCACCGTGGCCAGGTCGTCTCTGGATAGGTAGTGGGCCAGACGCCTAGCTTGCTGCAGATGGAAAAAGGCGGTTTTGCGAATGCTGGAGACCTAGGCCTCCATCGATAGCAACGGGTCAAAACCGACCCCAAGGCTCTTAACTGAGGATGTCGGGCATAATGCCTCGCCATCCAAGCTAGGCAGTCGGGCCTCCCCACCAACCGAGCAGCCCAGCCACAGTATCTCCGTCTTTGCTGGATTCACCCTCAATCTACTGGCACACAGCCAACCAGTAATGGCTTCAAGGCACCGTTGGAAACAAGAAGGTACGGAGTCTGGCCAGCCTTCCATTTTCAGAATGAGTGTCGTCAGCGTACTGATAACATTCCAGCCCAAAGCTTCGAACCAGACCAGCAAGTGGCCGCAAATAGATGTTAAATAATAAAGGGGAAAGAATGGCACCTTGAGGGACCCCACAGGTAAGTGTAGTCCTCTCGGAAACCAAACCACCCCTTTCCACTCGCTGTCCCCGATTGTGGAGAAAGGGCAACTTCTCTCTAGTAGCACATCTGCACTGGTTCATCAGTATGTGGTCCCACGATCAGTCTTCTGTACATACTCATACCCCATCTTTTTGCAGATTTCCTTACCTACCCAGGGTGCCTTGGGAGAAAAATTTCTTATGTTTTACATAATTATGTGATTACAGCCTTAAAAATAGGCAAAGATAAACATAAGGCAAGTAGCCTTTGCTAGCAGATTAGGGGGGGGGGGGGAGAATCCCATTCCCAATATCATGTGATTGCCAGCATGCCAATACAGAAATGGAAGGGACCCATTGCACAATGGTACGTAGTGGGAATGTAGCAGGATGTGGAACTATTGACTTCCCCCCATCAATAATTAGGGAGAGAAGACTAATGGGAAATAGGCAAACTAGTATCAGGGTACAGATGGCAATATGGTTTCTTTATTTCATGTGATAAAGTCCTTAGAAAGAGCACAGTTAAGAAAAACATCTCATATAGGGTATTAATCAGCAAAATCTAATTATTCCACCCTGCTGCTTTCAGACTCTAACACTACAATAACTTACAGTGTTGCTAAGTTCTATGCTGCTGCTGCATTTAAAATTAGATGGATGATGATTGACCCCACAAGGCAACACCCAGGACCGGATGAAGGTAAAAAATTATAGTAAGCCAACCTTTTTTTGGCACCCCTGGGTCTTCAGTTTGGTGATGATGGTGTGAGTGCGTGTGCGCGCACCGGAGCTAGTTTTGTGCATGCACTATTGGGACCGAGCACTTCTGGTGGAGGGAGTAGTGAAACGCACTCCCAAGGGGATGAAAAGGACGGGGGAACATTTTGCAGCCGGGGCGGAGCCTCCCGCCTCCCGCTGCAAAATGTTCCCTGGCTTGTCCTTTTCGGCCTCTTGGGAGTACGTTTCGCAACTCCCTACACCAGAAGCGCTCGGTCCCAATTGCGCATGTGAAAGTTTTGTGCATGCGCTATTAAAACAGAGCACTCCCAAGAGGATAAGGACAAGCCAGGGAACATTTTGCAGCCGAGGTGGAGCCTCCCACCTGTGCGCCGCCCGCCCGCAGTAATGGCACGGCATGATGCGCCGAACCTGGCAGCTACGGCTGAATGCGCCCATGGCCACGTGACGCCCTGAGGCGGCTGCTTACTTTGCCTCCACTAAAATCCGCCCCAACACCCTGTTGGGATACTATACTCACAATGTGCCCCTCCCTTCCCCTTTAGTGCCCCCCCCAGTGTTTTTGACCCCTCTTATCAATCTCTCTTCCCCCACCCCACCCCTTTGGTTACATACCTGTTACAATATCCAATGTGATTTTAAACTATCTTCTTATCTACTTTTCAATAACTGCTTCACTGGGGAGTTGTCCTTCCCCTCCGAGGGCGTTTGTGCCCCATTTTGTGCTGGTCAGTGACCATAATAAAGTTTTGCAAATATAATTTATCAGGAATATAGGCTGACATTTCCGATTTTCTTCTCATACTTAATTCTCCCACTTCTACTGTAAAGCATTGGTTTGTCTCCTTTAGCCATTGATGTCTTTACTTCTTAATCAGAATTGCTAACCATGGCACATTGAGGAATGTTATAAAATAAGATTAAATAGTAAAGCAACCAGACACAGCGAATGAGGAGGGGCAAGGTTAATTTGTGGGGTTCCCCAGGGGGCCATCCTTTCCCCTCTGTTGTTTAACATCTACATGTGACCACTTGCCCAGCTGGTACGTAGCTTTGGGTTCGAGTGTCATCACTACGCTGATGACACTCAGCTCATTCTGAGGATGGAAGGCCAGCCCGACTCTGTACCCGATAATTTCCATCTTTGCCTTGAAGCCGTTAGTGGATGGCTGTGAGCCAGTAGGTTGAAGGTGAATCCAGCAAAGACAGAGATCCTTTGGCTAGGTCGCCCGGGTGGTGGGGGTCTCCAGCTTCCGACTCTGGACGGCGTGGCTTTATGCCCGTCGTCTTCAGTAAAAAGTCTTGGAGTCCATTTGGACACTCGGCTCTCCATGGAGACTCAGGTCTCCATGGTTAGCCGGGCTGCGTTCTTCCATCTTCGCCAGGCTCAGAGGCTGGCCCCCCTACCTGTCCCGACGCAACCTGGCCACGGTGATCCAAGCGACAGTCATCTCAAGATTAGACTACTGTAACACTCTCTACATTGGCCTACCTCTGTCAGTGACCTGGAAACTTAAGCTAGTGCAGAACGCTGCAGCCCGTGTGCTCACAGGCACCCCTGTGGGCCACTGCATTACACCTGTATTGCAGGAACTGCACTGGCTGCCTATTGAATTCCGGGTCACCTTCAAAGTTTTGTTTGTGACCTTCAAGGCCTTGTATGGTCTGGGGCCAGTGTACTTGAGGGACCGCCTCACCCCCTACTGTCCCACAAGATCACTGAGATCCGAGGACCAAGACCTTCTCCTCATCCCGAACGCCAAAGCCTATTGTCTTATGTCAAAGAGAAAAAACGCATTTTCCATCATTGCCCCTACGCTCTGGAATTCCTTGCCGCCGGAGGTCAGGTCACTCCGCGACCTTCTGACCTTCCGAAAAGCATGTAAAACCTGGCTATTTCTGCAAGCTTTTAATGTTGAGTCAGTCTAGCAACATATGTTAGTTTAGTTAGTACTGCTGTTTTTAATGTAATATTTTAATGGTTATCACTTTGTATTTTTAGTGCTTAATGTTCATTGTTGTTTACTTCTACTTGATTGTAAGCCGCCCCGAGCCACCAGGGAGTGGCGGCTAAGAAGTCGAACAAATAAAATAAAATAAATAAATAAATAAATAAACTCTGCAGGAAAATTCTATTTCATGGTTTGTGGTTTTTGAAAGAAAAGTGTTTCCCCCTTTAAATAAACCAAATTTCAATTATAGTATAAAACATTATAATAGAGATTTCCATATTCATGCAGCATTATTTTCTAGGCTCTTCTCTATGAGCGGGAAAAGCCAAAACCCGGGCACAGCGTTTGCTGCCTGGGTGCACACACATACATATTCTTGGGGGGTTGCTGCAGAATCTTCACTATGGGCCCAGGATTCTGCAGCAAATCTCCCCCAAAAAATATGTATGTGTGTGCACCCAGGCAGCAAACGCTGTGCCCGGGTTTTGGCTTTTTCCGGGCTCATAGAGAAGAGCCTTTTGCAGTTTGAGGAGGGAGCACAGTCAGAATACTTCGGTTTGAATTTTACCTCTTCTTATACCCATTGTTATTACTGCTGTATTATTGCATGTGCATGGAATGTAGGTATATGACCAGTTGGATTACTTATAATATTAGGCACTTACAGTAGCATTCATTCTATTATACATTAGGTTGGTTTCTCACCCCAATACTCTTTGATGCTTTAGATCCTGGCAGGGCAGGAGGAGGTGGACGACTCTCCCTGCCCCTTCTGCCTGCCAGGATCTAAAGCCTTGAAGAGGCTTCATGAGGGGCCAACTTCAGCCTTCCAGGTGTTTTGGACTTCAACTCCCACCATTCCTCACAGCCTCAGGCCTCTTCCTTTTCCCTCAGCCTGGGCAAACTTGGGCCCTCGCTCCCTCAGGATCGGGGTGAGAGAGAGGCAGCGAGGAGCGAGGGGCTCCTCCTCCTTTTTTGCTGCTTCCAAGAATAGAATACCCCCTCCCTCCTTCCTATTTGGAGAGTCCCATCTAGAATTCAGTGTGATTTATTCAAGTTTTGGCCTACAACTCCCAGAAATCCCAGCCAATTTACCAGCTGTTAGGATTTCTGGGAGTTGTAGGCCAAAACCATCTGGAATGCGCATGCGCTGGCATACAAACTACTAACGAATTTCGTTAGTAATTAAGTTACATTTTAGAAATTTTTGGAAAATTTTTTGTAAGTCTTTCTTTTACTAATCAAAAAAATTATCCCCACCCCCCATGTGATTTGAGAATCGCCATTTTTGGGTTCGAAACCATGCCTAGTATTTTCATATGAAATTCTATGGGAGTGATAAGATAAGAAAAAAGTTTCAAAAATATTGAAAAACTTTTTGATGAAAAGAAATATGAGAAATACTGGCTTAGTTTCAATAGTAAGTCCATAGGCGTCTGAATGAATTCTGGGCATAGTAAATGATAAAGTACGTTTCTTAGAGAACTATAACCTTTTCTTCCAAATGAATGAAGAACATAGCCGTACAGTACCAGAGTTCATATGTATGAATCATAACCAACCTGTACTTTTATTTAGGTTACAGCTTGTTCTATATATGGATATTTTGGCTCTAATTATAGAACAGATTGTGCCGGGATTTCTATGGGACTGCACTATGGCAATACAGATTAAGCAATTAACCTTGATGTCACTGTAATTATTAAGATACTTTAGCAAAATGAACTAATTTCCCCACAGGATGTTCTGCTGAAATCAACTTTCCTTCTCTTTAAGATGCCAAAATAGGAAATGTTAATGGAAAATTAAGTTTGCGGTTTTTAATAAATCTACAGGGTATATGGCTCTCTTCAGGATTGCACGCCTTAACTGTTTTATGAATCATCATTTCAGTGAGAATATGACATATTACATTTAAGTGTTCACCCCTGTACCTGTATTTTCAAAAATGCCTTCACTTTCTGAAATATACTTAACAAAATGTCTACTGGTGAAAAGATGTAGAATAATTGCAGCCTATCCTGTTATTTTGTATGGCAACGGACACGCCGTGTACAATGTCAAACTCTCTATTTGATTTCCACTTGCTATGTCTTTATTACTTCATCACATTAGAGCAGCACTTTTCAACATTTTTTGAGCCGCGGCACATTTTTTACATTTGCAAAATCCTGGGGCACACCACCAACCAAAATGACACAAAATGACACTCCAACACATTAATACATATAGTTAATATGTTTTTAAATATATTTATACAATCAGTGTGAAACCTGGACCTGTTTCGATGAACTCAACATAGATATCCTGGCAGGAATGGCAGAAAGACACAAACTAAGGTCTTGCCCAACAGCTGTCAGTGTAGTTATAGTTTACCCGCAATCAAAGAGCATTCTGAACTCCACCAATGATGGAATGGAATCAAACTTCCCTCACAGAACTCCCATAACCAAGAGAAAATACTATAAGTGTTTGGTGGGCATTGACCTTGTGTTTTGGAGTTGTAGTTCACCTATATCCAGAGAGCACTGTGGACTCAAACAATGTTGGATCAGGACCAAACTTGGCATGAATACTCAATATGCCCAAATGTGAACGCAGATGGAGTTTGGGGGAAATGGACCTTGACATTTGGGAGTTACAGTTTCTGGGATTTATAGTTATCACACAATCAAGGAGCATCCTGAACTCTTGCAACAATGGAATTGAACCAAACTTGGCATATTGAACTCTCATTACCAACAGAAAGTATTGAAAGGGTTTGCTTGGGAATTGACCTTGAGTTTGGAAGTTGTAGTTCACCTACACCCAGAGGGCACTGTGGACTCAAACAGTGTTATGTTCTGTTGTTGTTTGTTTTCTATCCAGAATCACAATGTTGGAAGGAGGCTCACCACTTGAAGGTTCCTAAAACAGGCATGGGAAAACTTCGGCCCTCTGGGTGCTTTGGACTTCAACTCCCACCATTCCTAGCACCCGGAGGCCCTTTCCTGCTTAAGTGGCTGAGGGGGAAAAGGAAAAGGGCCTAAGGCTGCTAGGAATGGTGGGAGTTGGAGTCCAAAACACCTGGAAGGTCCAAGTTTACCCATGCCAGCTTTCGACAGAGACCTCTTCCTCCCCCTCCCCCTTCGCGCCCTTTCTTCCCCCTCCTGCCGAACACATACTTTTTCTTCTCCACTCGGGCTCCCTTCTTCCCAGCCTCGCTCTGCTCACTTTGCCTCGCTTTGCTCACGCTGCTGCTTCTGCCACCATTTTGATCCGAGGGGGCAGCATGAGCGTGTTCAGGAGAGGAGGGGGAAGGGAGGAATACGTGAACTGAAAAAAATTACAATCAGCAATGAACACAGTTTTATGTGGATGAAAGACTAGATTTCATGTAGCGCATGTAGTAAAATGTGTGTGAGAGAGACATTGATTAAAAAGGAAAAGATAAATCAATGTGGACACCGATGCTTAATTCATTGCTCCTCCTTCCTGTCCATGCTGTTCCATGTGGCTCATTTTCTTGGAACATCATTTTATTTAGAATAAAATTAATTCAAGTAGAGAAGTTAAAATTTATAATGAAGGTGTAGTATTAAAATAGACAGAAATGTAAATTTGTTAATTAATATACCTTCTTTTCGCTTGATTATGCCATACCTTTAGACACTGTGAAAATTTGGATTCTGTTGAGGAATGTGTTACTTTTTTGCATCCTGTATTATGGTAATGTTTTAACAAATTGCTGAAATTACCATAGAATAGGGACCTTTTAAAGGTTGCGGAAAAGAGAATGCTAGACCTCAATTTCTTTTTCTCCAGGTTTCCGGATATGTTGAACAGAACGTTGTTTCTTTGGGGGATAATTTTATGAATATGTACGCCGCTTGATCTGTAAGTGGGAAAGGTTCCCATCTATTTCATAAAGTAATCCCATTGCCCTTAAGCAGTATGAAAATGAACAAGCCGTTTCCTTATAGCTTTCCTCCTGTAGATTTTTCAAAAGTTCTGCGCTATGTTTCAAAATGTGCAACCCTTTTGATTAGATCATTATACCCCTGGAAATTGTTATTGCAACATTAAATATTAATAGCATTTCACAACAGATGCCAGACTTCCAAGAGTTTGTAAGGTGGGCATGATTTCTTGTGTGAAATACTGTAGTTATTTCCCAAATGTATAAGCAAAGAAGGCTACTATCTCATTCAAAGCCCACCAAAACTACACAAGGCATTATAATTGACTCCAAAAGACCCTGATTAAATTAAAGTCCAATTCCTCTATCTGGAGGTAATAGAGGAGTATTCTCCGTCTTCTCATTATCACGGATCTTTTGTTGCTTGTAAAAGTGGAAAATGCTGAACAGGAGATCCAATCCCCCTTGTCTTCAGTATCTTGGTTTGCCCGCAATCAGCACATAGTTCTGTTCTACTGTGATTCAGGTGGACAGCTTTTGAAACTCCTTGCAATGTGCAAAAATAATGCTGTTCTTCACTGTGAAGCCAATGGACTTTATGCTTCAGGTGGTGTTTGTACTGCCAGGAATAAGTCAGAAGTTAAGATGAAGGGTACATCTGTGTTATCAAACATGCCTGCCACCCATGATTTATGATTCTCCCAACAGCGTGTGTGTGTGTGTGTGTGTGTGTGTGTGTGTGTATAGATAGATAGATAGATAGATAGATAGATGGATGGATGGATATATGGATATTGGAAATGGACCAATGGCAATGTCAACCCACCCATATACTTTATTGTATTAACCCTTTAAAAAAGTAGTAATAATACACTTTATTTATATTCCGCACTTCTCACCCCGAAGGGGATTCAGTGCGGCTCACAGAACACATACAGCAGACAATCCCTGCCGTTTTTGACGTACAAGACATACAACAACATATAGCAGGAGGACCTTCTGGATTGAGCCTTTGTTCTTCCTCGCTTCCTTGCTGTTGTTATATTCGTATGGGTGCTGCTGCTCCATTCCGCCACAGGGTGCGCTGTTGTGCCATCCTCCTTGCTACCTCCTCTTTCTTTGACGAAGAGCCTGCCAGCCAGCCAGCCGAATTCTTCTTTTGGTCTTCAATATTTATTTATTTATTTATTTATTTATTTATTTTTAAAACAAAGTTTATTGGTATTTCATAAGGTAATACAGACAAACAACATAAATCCGTCTCAAGCCGAGACGGGAGTTCCGATAGATTCTGAAGGAGAAAGAAAAGGATCAAAGGTATAGAGCTTAAAAGAAAGGATAGAGTCTGCGGTGAGGGGGAGGCCCAAGAGCCTTTCCCTCGTGTTGAGTGCTCTAGCAGAAGAATAGAAAAGGGTGTGAAAAGTGTGCTCTTGTTCGGAGGTCGAGGGGTTTGGTTCCAGGCCCACTCTTTCCTGTTCAGCATTTCTTAGCCCTCTTTTGCATCCTGCGAGGGTATAGAGGGGGGGGGGGAAGTTGAGTCAGTCTATCTCTATGTCATATTTAACTCTACATTAAATTCCCCTTTACAATAAGTTCTAATTTTAGACCAGTCTATTGTCTCCTTTTCTTCTTCGACATCTCCACGTAGTTTCTCACTTAGGGCCAGCATCTGGATAGCTCCCCAAAGTTTGGAGAACCAGGCATCTTTTGTAGGTGGTTCCACATCTTTCCATTGCTGGGCGAAGGACATTCTCTTGCGGTTATACAGAGAGTAAAGATTCTCCAATCCTCTTTAGGAAAGTTTCTATCTTTTATCCCCAACAAGAAGAGGTCAGGTTTCCTTTCTATTTTCCATCCCAATATTTTACTTATTTCTGCCTGAATCATTTTCCAGTACTTAATTGTTTTATCACAGGTCCACCACACATGGAAGAAAGTACCACTAGAGCATGCACATCTCCTACATTTCGGGCTGAGGTTTTTATATATTTTGGCTAGTTTGGCCGGGGCTAAGTGCCACCTGTAGATCATTTTAACCCAGTTTTCTTGGTAGGCATAGCTGGTAACACTGCCCACATTCCCTTTCCATATTTGTGACCATGTTTCTTTATTGATTTTATATCCTAGGTTCCTAGACCAGCTCTTCATGTATTCCCTGTCCTGGTTGTTCTCAGTTTCCCACTTTAATAACACCTTATAAATTCTTCCCATAATTTTCTGGTTTTTGCCCAGCATAATTTCCTCAAGTTCATTGCTGTCCTCCTCAAATCCCTTTTTTGAGTCAGCTTTAAATTTCTCTTTTATTTGGAGGTAGGGGAACCAGTTCAGCACTATCCCTTCTAGTTTCAGTTGTTCCTTGCTTTTGAGTATATATTCTTGCCCATCCCACTCTATAAGAGCCCTATATTGTGACCATCTTCTACTTCCTAATTCTCTTATCCTGAACGCCTCTGTTGTGGATAGCCATAATGGGGTCTTTTTATACATCTTTTCCCCATATTTTGTCCACACTCTTAAGATCACATCCCTGGTATAATTATTCTTAAATCCCGCATCTGCCTTAGATTTCTCATAACCCATATAGGCATGAAACCCGAACTTTAGTCATGACCCTCCAAGTTTAACATCCTGTCCTCTTCCAGAATGACCCATTCCCTCGCCCAGGTGAGACAGTTGGTCTTCAATATTTATTGAAGCACATTTCTTCTTCTTGTAATAATCCTTATTAGATTACTGAAATTACTTTTAAAATTGTCAAGGACCCAGGGACCTTCTAAACACGTTTTAAGTTAGTATACTGACCGTGGAGAATGTTTTCTACCACTGTGGCAAGTTTTGTCAGTAGCGGTCTAAAAATGAGGGAAAGGGAACCCTCCAAGTTTTGCCTGTCTCATTTCTAGGTTTTCGCACATTGCGCCATCACGCCTACCATTAACAAAGCAATTCGGAAATTTCAGAAATTTCTGACCTTTCTTTCGGAAAATTTTGGAAATCATTTCAAAATCGAATCGCTAGCGCCCCCTACATCCAAAATTAGTTTTTAACCTTTTTTTTCTTGATCAAACAAGCTATATGGAGATCCTATGGCTGGGTCGTCCTGCTATGGGTGAGTGCCGGTTGCCTACCCTGGATGGCGAGCGGTTAAACCCATCATCTTTGGTAAAAAGCCTGGGGGTTCAATTAGACCCACTGCTATCAATGGAGACTCAGACCTCCACGGTTAGCAGGACAGGATTTTTCCATCTCCGGGAGGCTAGACGACTGGCTCCTTACCTATCCAGGAATGACCTAGCTATGGTGATCCAGGCGACGGTCATCTCGAAGTTAGATTACTGTAACACCCTCTACATTGGCCTTCCCTTGTCGACAACCCAGAAATTCAAGCTGGTGCAAAATGCTGCCGCTCGATTGCTGGTGGGAGCACCTGCGAGAGAGCACATCACACCAATCCTACAGCAATTGCACTGACTGGCAATAGAGTACCGAATTGTTTTCAAGGTGCTGGTTTTGACCTTTAAGGCCTTGTATGGTCTAGGGCCAGTGTACCTGAGGGACCGCCTCACCCCATACGTTCCCCCGAGATCTCTGTGCTCAGAAGAACAAAACCTTCTGATGATTCCATCAGTTTGTTCCTGTCACCTTTCAGTGACAAGACAACGAGCCTTCTCTGTGGTGGCACCGACGCTATGGAACGCATTACCAGACAACACTCGGGCTATCACGGAGTTAGCCCCCTTCCGGAGGGCCTGCAAGACGACCCTTTTTAAGCAGGCCTTCAATCTAAGTTACACCCCAGTGCCAATGAGATCCACATGTGATGAATATTGTATTTGGGCTGCCCCACCAGCCTCTTTCTATCAAGACCATTTAATGCTTTATCTTTCCTCCACATTTGCCTGATTTCACTGCAAGGATTGTATTATGCTTATGATGACATTGCTTCAAATAATATTAAAGTTGTTTAATTGTTACAGCAGCAAATGGAAGCCTAAAGAAGCCTGGGCACCGTACAAGTACATTATTTTATTTATTTATTTGTAAAAACAAAACAAAACAAAAATCCTCGTTGTTCAATTTCCATTAAACTAGGATTTCTTGGCCAATATTTATATTACCAATACTATTTTAATTCCCTGAATGTCAAAGGAAGCCTTATTGCTAGGAAGCTTAGGAAATATTTATTTCTCACTTTTCTATCAGAACTTGTACTCGGTGGCTCGTATGCCTATTGGGGCAGATAATACCATTTTTAATAAACACCGCCTGCTGCTTTAAACATTAGAAATACTTAGTTAAAGCAGGAAGAACAACAATTTCAAGTTATTTAGACTATCTATCAAGAATTGGTCTTGGGGGTTTGGGGATCCTTTATTAGAGGACAAGCTTACTCACCAAATTAATATTTTATTTTATTCTATTTATATAAAATCTAAAAAGCAGTACCAACACTGTGGGAATAAAATAGAATAAAAAGCATAGGAACTATGCAACTTGAGCCTAAAGGTAAGTTACTTTTCCAACTAATTGATTTGGTTTTTAAAAAAATCTATCTTCTATTATTTTTTGTCCCTGGTTCCCACATGTTCAAGAAGATAGTTCGGAAGCTACAACTAGTCCAACAAGCGGCAGCCAGATTACTAACCGGAGCTACATACAGAGAGCATACCACCCCCCTGTTGTGTCAGCTCCATTGGCTGCCTGTCCAATTCCGAGCTCAATTCAAAGTGCTGGTTTTGACCTTTAAAGCTCTATACGGTTCTGGCCCAGCGTACTTGTCTGAACGCATCGGCCTCTATGTCCCACCTCGTAATTTAAGATCATCCGTATTTTAATGTATTTAATTCTAGGTGTATTTTAATGTATTTAATTTTAACTGTTGTTTACTATGTATTGTGTGGCATCGAATTGTTGCCGTCTGTTAGGCCGCACTGAGTTCTCAACCTTCCTCATGCCGCAACCCCTTAATACAGTTCCTCATGTTGTGGTGACCCACAACCATAAAATTATTTTCATTGCTACTTCACAACTGTATTTTTGATACTGTTATTAATTGTGATGTAAATATCTGATATGAAAGGCATATTTTAATTCACTGGACCAAATTTGGCACAAATACCTGATACGCCCGAATCTGAATACTGGTGGTGTTGTGATTGAGCCCGTGGCTCTGCCTGTGAGTAGGGCTGGGGAGGATGCTGAATCTACAGCGTCTGAGTGTAGTATGGAACTGGGTGGGGCTGAGAGTAACCTAAAAGCTGGAGCAGGCAGAAAAGAGGGCTGCAAGTGATTCCAGCAGGGAAAGTTTGGCACAAAGGAAGAGAGTATGGCAAATACTTATGGTTCCTACTGACTCTGAGTCCTTTGAGGGTTTTCCCAGGGATGGGGAAAGCTCATCAGAAGACAGTGATACTGAATTAGACTGGACTCAAGTAAAGGAGATTCAGGATGTGTGTGATGCAGCCACCAGTAGTGATACTTTTCTGGGGTTTTATAGTGATAAAGACTGGCCTTCTGAAACCTCAGAGAATGATTGGGATACGCTAAGTTTTGAAAGACACTGGGGATCTTGGAAGGACTCACAAAGGGTTTCAGCTGCAGAGAGAGAAGCAGCTGCATCGCCTAATCAGGGGGAGTTGTCCTCTTCGGGTGAGTCTGATCTCGAGGTCTATTTAATGCGGGCTTTTTTGGGAGTTTCCTTGTGGCGAGCAAGGAGTTGTTTCTTGGTATCCTGTGTTGTATCCTGTTTGGTATCCTGATATCTTGCATCGTATTCCTGATCCAGTTTACTCGTGAGTTGAGGTTTTGCTCTGCCCTATTGGGCTGAGATGCTGCTGCTGCAGTTGGGAAATGTGGGGGGTTTGAGGTTTCAATGTTCTGTTTTCTGTCCAGCTACAGCAGTGTGTTCCTTGTGGTGGGGTTTGAACTCCGCTGAACTTTCTGTGAGTGTCACAAGCTACAAGAATGATATTGTATATATGGAGGGAGGTTGACAATGTGTTTTGTGGGGATCACGATGAATGTTGTCCCCATGCATGCAGCTCCTGTGGATTGTCTCCTCGTTTCTCCGTCTTTCTCCTGCCCACGACTCCGGACTGGTTATCGACTACATTATTGGCTCAACCCTCTGAGGACGCCGCAGATGATGTCTCTACTTTGCTTTTGATCCTTCTTTCAGCTATTTTTGGGTTTCTCTGTGGGAATTTTGGGTTTTTGCCGGTTAGGCTAGTTTTTTGTTAGTCCCATTCCCATTTCTTGTACAGTAAACTCTATGTTATTCCTTTTTACCCTTGGGTTTGGCTTTAATTGGCATCTGCATCACAACAGGTGGGATTGGGTGTGCCTGTGATTTTGTCATTTGGGAGTTATATTTGCTGGGATGTATAGTTTACCTACAATCAAATAGCATTCTGAACTCCACCAATGATGGAATTGAACCAAACTTGGCACACGGAACTCCCATGACCAATGGAAAATACAGGAAAAGTTTGAGTTCATCTACATTCAGAGAGCACGGTGAACTCAAAAAATGATGGCTGTGAACCATGAAAACTCAATATGCCCAGATGTGAACACAGGTGGAATTTGGGGGAAATAGACTTTGGCATTTGGGAGTTGTAGTTGCTGGGATTTATAGTTCACCTACAATCCAAGAGCATTCTGACCCACACCAATGATAGAATTGAATTTATGGATATTATGTGAGAGACCTCATATTTTGGACAGTGGATTTATTCTTGCACTTGATCTGTACATGACTTGAAATCATCCGGAGGATACACGTTGTTTGCCACAGCTTGGATTTCTGCCTCAGCAGCCAGTACTCTTATAATTCATGTCTTGGATTAAGACACTTGATTGTGTGGATTGTGGATATAATTCTCACACTCCATCCAGAACCAGTGTGCAACCTGGGACTGTGAGTAACTTGAACTGCGTCTTTGGGAAAGCCTTACGGTGATTGAACATTATACATGTATTGTGCAAACCTAGTGTGGCCATCCCTACACCTTTGGATATTTTGTGTGTGTGTGTGTGTGTGTGTGTATATATATTTGTATTTATTGTGATAATTCGGAATTTATCGTACTTACTTGAAAATTACAATACATTGATTTTTGTACTTGAGACTTGGCAATTTCTCCTAGTTCTCTTGCCCTACTTCTTAGTAGTTTACTTACAGCATAGTGTAGCATAATTGACTTACTGTTGATTTTGTGAACCAAACTTTGCATGAAAACTCAATATGCCCAGATGTGAACACTGGAGGAGTTTGGGGAAAATAGACATTGGCATTTGGGAGTTGTAGTTGCTGGGATTTATAGTTCACCTACAATCCAAGAGCATTCTGAACCCCACCAATGATAGAATTAGGCCAAACTTCCCACACAGGACCCCTATGACCAACAGAAAATACTGGTTTTTTTCTGATGCTCCTTGGCAACCCCTCTGACACCCCCCCCCCTCATGACACCCCCCCAGGGGTTCCAACCCTCAGGTTGAGAAACGCTGCTTTAAAGATACCACCTTAAGTGGGCAGGCAATTTTTGACTGAATTATGAGTCCATTAAAGAACTCCAGGAATGCTGAGGAATGCGGAAGGAACAACAAGGGACACTGGGAACGCTGAGAGATGAGGAGCGCGTCAGCTCCCCCTGGTGGCCAGAGTTTGCCTCTGTTTGTCTATATGTGTGTATGTGGAAAACAGCAGGGATTGTCTGCTAAGTATGTGTACCTGTAATCCGCTCTGAGTCCCCTTCGGGGTGAGAAGAGCAGAATATAAATAAAGTAAATAAATAAATAAATAAAACATCTTTTGCTGAGACACGAAGCACTTTGAGAGCTGCTTTGCAACTTGGTTGCAAGAGAAAAGTGAGTTACTACTAGTATTACTAATATGAAGAAGAAGAAGAAGAAGAATTCAAAAGCTTGAATGATGTATTTCATTTGTTTCACCTGGATTACAAAGCTATTTTTATATTGTGTATTTTGGAAACTGACCCACAGTGCTACTCAAGAGTGGTGTTATTTGATTCCTAACAGCAGTTTTTCACTGCACCTAAGATGCATTTAGCAGTACATTTTGCATTGGATCCTGTTACGATAATTTAAATAAGAGTTTACCATACTGTAGGACATATTGGCTAAGCTGTTTTTTTCCACTTTTGTAAAGGTGATGCAAAAAGTACATTTATGCTGTGCCATATGATTACCTTTTTTTCTCATATACAGTTAAAAGTCTCGGCGTCATTCTGGACTTTCAACTGGCGATGGAGACGCATATCTCCACCGTCAGTAGAGTAGTTTTTTCCACCTTCGACAGGTGAGGAAGTTGGCCCGTCGCAACCTAGCCACAGTGGTCCAAGCCACGGTCATCTCAAGACTAGACTACTGTAATGCTCTCTACATTGGCCTTCCTTTGCTGGTGATCCGGAAATTGAAACTGGTCCAGAATGTGGCAGCTCGGCTGTTGGATGGCGTCCCTATGAGCAGCCATATCACACCTATTTTACGAGAGCTGCATTGGTTACCAGTGGAATGCTGGATCACTTTCAAGGTGTTGGTATTGACCTTCAAGGCCTTGAATGGTCTGGGGCCAGTGTACCTCAGGGACTGCCTCATCCCGTATTGTCCCACTAGGCCACTACGTTCGGAGTCGGGACAACTTCTGGAGGTTCCAAGTTTTAAAATGTGCCACCTTACTACTACAAGGAGGAGGGCCTTTTCGATAATAGCCCCCACTTTGTGGAATGCATTGCCTTCCGATGTTCGTACCCTTACAGATCTGTTGGCACTCCGGAAGGCGTGCAAAACACTCCTGTTTAAGCAGGCAGTTGGTGTTTAAGACTGCTGATCCTTGGACACTTGCCCTCCTGTTTTACATGCACAGCTCCTGTTGAGCTGTATTTCATCCAGCTAATATTTGTTTTATTGTGTTTTTATTGTGTTTTATCTTGTGATTTCACTGTTGTGAGTCGCCCCGAGCCAAATTGGGAGTGGCGACTGACAGGGCCGGATTACCTGCAAGGCCAGACGAGGCCATGGCCTCGGGTGGCGGGTTTTGGGGGGCAGTGGCTTCGGCCTCCCAAAACAAACCCCTCTGGCGCCCCCTTGCAGTGCTTTCCCCCGCCCTCTCCCTGAGAGAGTCAGGGAGGGCGAGGGAGAGCGCTGCAAGGGGGGGGGTAGGAGAGGAATGGCGGCCACCCCTCGCCTGGGCCGCCCCCTTGCAAAGGAAGGAGGTGGCCAGGAGGAGGAGGAGGAAGGGAAGCTCCGCCCCACCGGCGGGCATGCATGCACGCACCCACCCGCCAACGGGCTTCCCTTCCTCCTCCTCCTCCTGGCCGCCTCCTTCCTTTGCAAGGGGGTGGCCCAGGCAGGAGGAGGGCGGAACTTCCCTTCCTCCTCCTCGCGCCTTCCTTTCGGTCGCGGGAGGAGCCAGGAGGAGGTGGACGGAAGGCGCGCTGCACCGTGGGGCTTCCGTCCGCTGCCTCCCCCACCCCCTGCGACCAAAAGGAGGGCGGGAAGAGGAGGAAGGGAAGTCCCGCCCTCCTCTTCCCGCCCTCCTTTCGGTCGCAGGGGGTGGAGGAGGCGGCGGACAGAAACCCCATGGTGCCGCGCACCTTCCGTCCACCTCCTCCTGGCTCCTCCTCCCACGACCGAGGGCGCGGCGAGGTGGACGGAAGCCATGGGGCTGGTGCCACGTGGCTTCCGTCCCCTTCTTGGGCCCTCCTTCTGATTACGGGAGGAGGCGGCGGCGCGGAAGCCACACACCCAGGGCTGCTAACGCATATGCGCAGCAGCGCCTTGGGGGCGTGGCTTTCCCCCCGAGGGGGCGGCGCAGGGCGTCTTGGCCTCGGGCGGCCGAAGACCGTAATCCAGGCCTGGCGACTGATAAGTGCAAATAATAAATAAATAAATAAATAAAATATATTCCTGTAAAACTTTGCTCACCTGAAAAGAAAACAATTTGAGCTTGAAAGTTAGTGATACACAACCCTCTGCACTATTTTTGATTGTTGTCATCCCTTCTTTCAGACTATGTTTAGGTCTTCACTGAGATATATATTTGAAAGAGAAATACTCTGCTAAAGCAGGGTTGTTTTTTTTAAAAAAAATGCAATTACAGATAATAAACGGCAAAATTATGGCTTCTGAATATGCTAATAAGATGCTGTTCAAACTGCATAATTGCTGTTGGACCATTTCCAACTTCAATCAAGGTTGTTGTGCCCCTAATACTTCATGAATTCCCATTTTCAATAGTTAGAACTTGGCAGTGAGTAATTTGCTCCAGGCTATTTCACAGACAAATGTCAGCTTGAGTTCACATTGTTTAAAAGGCATTCTGTACGGTTAAATAATAAGAGGAGAATACTCAATACTCAGATAGAAACTCAGTGTTTTTAGATTTGGTCTTCGTTTCTGCTTTCAGAGAAGGACAGTGGCAGGAGAGCGGTGCAGGGAAATGTAAGATAATGGTCCTGAAATAGCAAAGAGGAAATAAGCCTAAGATCAGCCAGTCAATTAATCCATCCATCAGTCAGTTGAGACATCTAGGACAAAGTGATTAATTTCATAGAAAGGGATTAAATATTTTGAGCAAAGCTGTCATGCTGAAGTTACACTTCGTGTAATAGCATTTGGCAGTAGCGTTTTAGAACATGAGTGATTGTTATTTTAAATGCTAGAATACAATGACAATAGGATTTGCTAATCCTTAACCCAGAGATGGATAAAACTATTTTGCTCTGTTTAGAATGAGATACAAACACAGTCAAATCTAGGGAAGATCCTTCATTGCACAATTCTAATATTATGATTCCTGTGTAACTGGTCTAGCTGCATAGGATGGTATTTTGGGGTTTGTAGATTGGTGAGAGGTATTAGAATTCTTATCCAGAAAGCCCACAGTTCCATGCAATGCAGTGAAGGTATTCAAAATGCAATAGCAATATTATAGTTATATAACGTTATAAGGTCACTAGATCTTTTGCCCTCCTTCCCAAACGTACCTAGTTATTAGGCATGAGAAAAAAGTTATGAAAATGATTCGTTTCGTAAGAAATTTGTAAGAAATGCTACTTTCGAGTATTTCCGCACCTGGAACGCCAACCAGGAAGTGGACTTTCTTTTCGAACTTCGGGGGCCAGGATTTTCTTAAGTGTCATTATTAGGTGGTAAGGGGGGGCATAAGGGGGGCACCCTCCTTCTCTCCCACCACCCTCCCGCCTCCCTTGCCAATAAGTATTATGGCAAGGCAAGCCCTAAACTCGCTCCTTCTTTCGGCTGGAAGGAAGCCTGGAAAAAATGTAAACAGAGGATTACTCAAGTAAATCTGCAAGGAGGGCACTTTGGATGAAGGGCCCTCCCTTGTGGATTTACTTCTGAGTAAACCTCTGTTTACATTTTTCAGGCTTCCTGCCTCCTGCCTGCCAGGATCTAAAGCATCAAAGAGTATTGGGGTGAGAAACCAACCTAATGTATAATAGAATGAATGCTACTGTAAGTGCCTAATATTATAAGTAATCCAACTGGTCATACCTACATTCCATGCACATGCAATAATACAGCAGTAATAACAATAACAAGAGGTAAAATTCAGACCGAAGTATTCTGACTGGTCCCTGCCTCATGCGGTGCAAAGCGGGCTCTTCTCTTATTAGCCGGAAATTAGCCAGGAAAAGCCAGCGTTTGCTGCTTGGGAGCACACACATACATATTCTTGGGAGGGGTTGCTGCAGAATCCCGGGCTCATAGAGAAGATTCTGCAGCAAATCCCCCAAAGAATATGTATGTGTGTGCACCCAAGCAGAAAACGCTGGCTTTTCCCGAGGCTAATTTCCGGGCTCTGAGAGAAGAGCCCGTTGCACCGCATGAGGAGGACCAGTCAGAATACCGGTTTGAATTTTACCTCTTCTTATACCCATTGTTATTACTGCTGTGTATTGCATGTGCATAGAATGTAGGTATATGACCAGCCTGGGCAAACTTGGGCCTTCGCTCCTCGGGATCGGGGTGAGAGAGAGGCAGCGAGGAGCGAGGGGGCTCCTCCTCCTTTTCTTTTGCTGCTTCCAAGAATAGAATACCCACTCCTCCCTCCCTCCTTCCCTCCCTCCTTCCTATTTGGAGAGTCCCATCTAGAATTCAGTGTGATTTATTCAAGTTTTGGCCTACAACTCCCAGAAATCCCAGCCAATTTACCAGCTGTTAGGATTTCTGGGAGTTGTAATCTAAAACTCATCTGGAATGCGCATGCGCTGGCATCTGAACTACTAACGAATTTCGTTAGTAATTAAGTTACATTTTAGAAATTTTGGAATTTTTTTTTGTAAGTCTTCCTATTACTAATAAAAAAATTCCCCCCATTAGATTTTCGATTTGCTATTTTTGGGTTCTAAACCATGCCTACTAGTTATTGTAGTTGTGTGCCTTTGAGTTGTTTCCAATTAATGGCAACCCTAAAGTGAACCTGTGAAGTCATATTTATTTGTTACAGGTTTTAAATGTGCTTGATATATATATATATATATATAGATATATATATATATAGATATATATAGAGAGAGAGAGAGCGTAAAACTTGGCAAACCCTTTAAGGGTCAACTGAGAGATTAGCTTGCAGAGCCTCCAGGCAGTTTCTGTTGCCGTGGAGGCGGGAGGCAGAGCCTGCAAGTGGCTTTAGAATATTTGGATTCAAACTTCTACAGTTGGTTGTTGACAGCGAAAGCTGAAGGGTGTGTGGAGAATAAGGGAGTCTGTTTTAGCCAGCCATCAGCGGTTTTAAAAGGACTCTGACTCTACTTTGAGAGTGAGAGTAGAAGTAAAGGCTGACTCTACTCTGAAAGAGAGTAGTAGTAAAGCTATGTTTGAACTGCCAGGAGAGCAGTTGGTTTTAAGGACCAGCAGAGTGTAAAAACTGCTGAGTTATTGGTTTTGGGAGTGCAGCTATACAGTTGCGAGTTGTATCTCCATAGTTAGTGTATTGTAACCTTAAGATATTTGCCTCTTGGAAGATACTGTAACCACCTAAGCTTTGAACTCTGAAACCTCCATGCTCAGAACACTGTTTGAATAAAAATTACAGTTCTTTAACAAAAATATCTCTCCTCGTTGTTCCTTCACACACAAGCCTCGAAAACACATTCTTCCCAGTGGGTAGCCAAGTATAGTATATGGTGGCAGCTAATGGAAATATAGAGAGAGTCCTCTCATAATTTGATGGTAGAGGCCCTGTCACAGTTTTGAGTTCGAATCCTCGCAAATGGACACTAGCTGTAAGCGGCGTCTTTATGTAATTGGTGGCAGCGGTTGGATTCTAAGGAAAGGTCCACCCTGTCCAGTTAGTCAAACGGTCAAAGTGCCTTTACAAATTGGCAGCAAGTGGTGGGATACGTGTAACATCTTGATTCGGTGCTTAAGGTCACTTGGGAGTTATAAGAGAGTTGTGAGGTAAAAGTTAGACCTCACAAGATGGCTACCTGGAGACAGAAAAAGGTGATAGAGGAGGCAGAACAAGCTGAGTTGCTTCAGGAAGAAGAGAGCTCAGGGTTCGAACAGGAACCAGTGAAAATGTCTGAAGAATTTAGGTTTAGGCTTGAGATGAAGAGATTAGAGATGGAGGAGAGAGAAAAAGAGAGATTGGAGAGAGAGAGAGAGAGAGAGAGAGAGAGAGAGAGAGAGAGAAGCTGAAGAATGAAGAGAAACCAGAAGGCTTGAGGAACAAAGATTGGAGAGAGAAAGGGAAAGAGGGGAGAGAGAGGAAATAATAAGAATGGCAGAGCTGGAGATTGAGAGACAAAAACTCAATTCCTCTCAACAAGCCATTATCTCAGTTGCCCTCACCTTAAGAAGACCAAAACATCCATATTTATACTTAGCTAGATCCCTGTTTTGGTTAAAATGTATTAAACCATATCATCTTTACTGAACTGAAGTGGTTTTTAGGGGTCGATAGAAGCTCCCCAGCAGCGGCAGTTAGGGCGGAGTTGGGAATGATCTCTATTAGCACACAATCTAAGATCAGAGCCTTTAACTACTGGCTCAAGGTCATGGCCTCCCAAAATTCTCGCCTCCCAAAATTATGTTTGCTGGAACAATCTAGCAGTTCTTATAAATCGGGGGCTGACCATTTGTTTGATTACATCAGAAGGTGTGGCATTCAGGTAATATTCCCAGTCCACCTATCTGGTCAAGAGCTAAGTAAGCACTTCAAAGAAGTGCGTCAACGAATTAATGACATTGCGGCCCAAACCGATATAGACTCTTTGGGTTCTACTGTTTCCCTGAGATGGTTGAGTGGTTTTAAGAAATCCTTCCAACTAACCACTTACTTACAGCAAGGAAGGTTACACCACCTCAGGAAAATTTTCACTAGAGCCAGGTTTGAGCAATTAGATTCAATGGTGAGATATGGGAGGTTCAAGAAAATTCCCTATGAAGAGCGTATCTGTATTTGTGGCGCCCCTGAGATCGAAGATCTAACTCATCTTCTGCTTTATTGTAAAATCTATCAAATAGAGAGAAAACAACTGCTAGAGATATTTCTCGTGGGAAAAATCATTGGGACCCTCTAGCAAAAGTCTCACTTCTGCTGGCCGGCTCCAACAAGCTGATAACAGATGCTACTGCTCGTTTTCTCTGTAAAGCCATGAAACTAAGATCTGATTACATAGATGCAATTGGAATAAATTGTGTTGGAGATGAGGACCTGTGAATTGTTACCACCTCCCTTAGAATCCCTCCTGCTGGGCAAAACAGGGGTTTAATTGATGTAATGGTCTAGAATTCTCCTCAGATTGTTTTTAGAATCATTGCAATGTGTCTGTGTTCTGTGTGTATTTGATATGGCTTCTGGCTAATCAATAAAATTGTTGTTGTTGTTACTGAACTGATAAGCACCAGTCCAATAGCAACGGGGGCCGGGGGGGGGGGGGGTGTAAGAATCAGTTGGAAAGCAATTGTGAAACCTATATTTGAATGAACTCCCCCATTAACACAATTTGTTGTGTTCCAAAAAGACATATTTATTAAATACAGAAATAATTCCCAGGGCGCATTTAGGGCACAAATAATCAATATTAGAAGAAAATAAGTACAGTAATTGTCAATAGTAAAGTGTGTAGATTGACGACATAAGGTTAATTATTCAAATAGTTGATTATAATAAAATCCGCAAATATAGCATTGCAGATGTTTTGACCTATATTAGCTCAGTAGGAATTCGTACTTACCCTACTTAGGTCACTAGGGATGGAGGGATGGCATGTGATAAGATAGAGTTTGGGTGGAAAATGGTGGCTTTCAACTTATTTTTGTTTTAACGGGGTACAATTACTTCTTAAAGGGAAGCGAAGGGCCCACCCAAGCAACTCTTTTATTGCAGAAACTTCCGCAATAAGAAAGGAGACTGTCCAGATGACGTTCTGGCCAACTCGCAATTAATTTGCCACAAACCAGGAAAACCTTGGTTTGTGGTGAATTAATTAGTGGATTAATTTTAATACTGGAGAGTTTTGAGGGGAATTGGTTTAGATTTATAGTTCGCCTGCAATCAATGAGCTCACTGAACTCCACCAAAGATGGAATTGGACCAAGTTTGGTCCATTTCCATCTTTGGTGCAGTTCAGCAAAAAAATACTGGAGGTCTTTGGGAAAATTTCACCTTGGTTTTGAGAAGTTGTAGTTCACCTACATCCAGAGAGTACTGTGAACCCAAACACCTATGAATCTTGACCAAATTAGGCACACATGTTTGAAATGCTGAAATTTGATTGTTGGGGGGGGGGGGGCTTGTGGGGAACTGACCTTCCTTTCTGGGAGTTGTAATTCACCCACAACCAGAAAACAGCCAGAGAGCAAACTGAACTCCACCAATGATTCATCTACAGCAAACTTGCTCAAGATAACAAACTTTAAGTACTGATAGAGTTTTGGGGGTTAACCTGGCATGATGTGAGTTGTAGTTCACCCACAACCTTATGTATTTTGTACAATTAAAAATTGACTTTTTCAAATAACCCAGGCTATGCCAGGCACTCAAGCTGGTATAAATATAAATATTAGCAATTATATATTCTGTAGAGTTTAAATTATTTAAAATTCTCTCTCTCTCTCGGCATTACTTTGCGAATGAAGATTATTAGGAAGGATTCATCCCACTCTTTTTACAAGCGCATTGATGACTAAAAAGCCAATCTGAGATAGGCAAGTTTGGTTGCAGAAAGCACAGCAGAAAGTCTCCTTGGGTGATGTTGTTTCCAAGTTGTGGTTCTTTCTGTGTTGTCGTTTCTCTTCGAGACCCATTCGGCGTGTCTTCTCGAAAGAGGCCGCAGCATTGTGGATAGTGCGCCTCCATGCCTCCCAATGTGAGGCCAGGGTGGACCATTGTTGGTGATCAATCTGGCCGAGCCTGAGATGTCAGGGAGTCCTTATATCCCTTTTGGGGGAGCCTCTCTTGCACTGACCCATGGCGAGTTCCCCATAGATAGTATCTTTGGGAGGCGGTGGTCCTCCATCCTAGAGACGTGTCCTGCCCAGCGCAGCTGTGTTCTCAATAGCATGGCCTCAATGCTGGTGATCCCTGCTTGCTCAAGAACAGCAAAATTTGTCACATAGTCGGTCCAGTGTATATTTAGGATTGTGCGAAGACAGCACTGATGAAAGCGTTCAAGGAGTCGTCGGTGTTGGTGTAAGTGACCCATGTTTCAGACCGATAGAGGAGAATAGACAATATGATAGCTCTGTACACACTGATTTTGGTGCTTTGCCTCAGGTGCTTGTTGCTCCAGACTCTTTTGTGAAGCCTTCCAAATGCACTATATGACTTCGATATATATTTATCTGTATAAATATATATCAAACTGTAGAATTTAAATTATTTAAAATTAATTAAACCATTAAGAATCAACAAACCTTCACAGCACACCATTAAAAGCCTATTGCAATCAAATACTAAAACCTGACGGAAAAAGCAAGGTGAGAACCATCCCAGCATCCAGAGAGAGAGAGAGAGAGAGAGACTCAAAATATAGGAGCGCGCACCAAGTATTTCCAACTACAACACACCTGAGAAGATGGACTTTGAAAAGGACTTCCTCTAAGATCTTACAGGGAGAAATGATTCCTTAAATAGCTTGGACCTAAGCTGTATTTCACTTTATAGACCATTACCAGTACTTTGAAATAGATCCAGAAAGAAACTGGCAGTTAGTGGAATTGTGTATTTCCTGTTGCCAGCACCAATTAACCATCTGGAACCAGCTCTTTCAGTCAATTGAAGTTTCTTGACAGGAGAAATGAACGTGGCAAGAAATGACACTCCTAGCCCATTTCACTGATGTCCAGATATATTTTAGCAGAAGTCTTGGGGAAAGACATTACAAGGCCGAATTTTCCTCCTGAATTGTTCTTTGCAAGATTTTAGGTGTAAGCCTTTGAATGTTTATTTTATTTTAAAGTGCACTCACAATAACCTAGTTTGCTCTGCTTGGTTGGACTGAAATTTGTGCAATTATACATGTCTCTTTAGCTGCTAAGAAGGTTTCCTGTATTTACAATGCATGAAAGCGGTACCATTGGCTCAATGGCAGTGGGAATGTTTTGAATGCAGCTTACAGTTTTGGGAAGCAACAGACAGCAATCAGCGCTGCATTGGAAAACTAATGCCAGTACGCAAACAGTGCCAGGATAGAGGAGCTGATGGTCAGGCAGACTGAAGTTGTTGGAAGCAAAGCTTACAACAGGGGTGCTCGTTAGGTAGATCGCAATCTACTGGTAGATCGCGTAGGGCGTCCTGGTAGATTACAGGCAGGGCAGGAGGAAGGCTCAGTCCCGCCCCGCAGGCTCCCGACGCCACTCAGGTGCAAAAGGAGGAGGGACTGGATGGCCCTTGGAGGTCTCCTCCTATTCTAGGAACCAATTGTTGTTGTTGTTATTATTATTATCATCAAAGGCTGAATGGCCATCTATGAGGAATGCTTTGATTGTTTTTTTCCCTTATGGCAGAAAGAGGTTGGACTGGATGGCCCTTGGAGGTCTCCTTCTACTCTAGGAACTTGTTGTTGTTGTTGTTATCAGAGGCTGAATGGCCATCTGTGAGGAATGCTTTGATTGTGTTTTTCCTTAATGGCAGAAGGAGGTTGGACTGGATGGCCCTTGGAGGTCTCCTTCTACTCTAGGAACCAATTGTTGTTGTTGTTATTATTATCATTTTCAGAGGCTGAATGGCCATCTGTGAGGAATGCTTTGATTGTGTTTTTCCCTTATGGCAGAAGGAGGTTGGACTGGATGGCCCTTGGAGGTCTCCTCCTATTCTAGGAACCAATTGTTGTTGTTGTTGTTGTTGTTATTATTATCAGAGGCTGAATGGCCATCTGTGAGGAATGCTTTGATTGTGTTTTTCCCTTATGGCAGAAGGAGGTTGGACTGGATGGCCCTTGGAGGTCTCCTCCTATTCTAGGAACCAATTGTTGTTGTTGTTATTATTATCATTTTCAGAGGCTGAATGGCCATCTGTGAGGAATGCTTTGATTGTGTTTTTCCCTTATGGCAGAAGGAGGTTGGACTGGATGGCCCTTGGAGGTCTCCTCCTATTCTAGGAACCAATTGTTGTTGTTGTTATTATTATCATTTTCAGAGGCTGAATGGCCATCTGTGAGGAATGCTTTGATTGTGTTTTTCCCTTATGGCAGAAGGAGGTTGGACTGGATGGCCCTTGGAGGTCTCCTCCTATTCTAGGAACCAATTGTTGTTGTTGTTATTATCATTTTCAGAGGCTGAATGGCCATCTGTGAGGAATGCTTTGATTGTGTTTTTCCCTTATGGCAGAAGGAGGTTGGACTGGATGGCCCTTGGAGGTCTCCTTCTACTCTAGGAACCAATTGTTGTTGTTGTTATTATTATCATTTTCAGAGGCTGAATGGCCATCTGTGAGGAATGCTTTGATTGTGTTTTTCCCTTATGGCAGAAGGAGGTTGGACTGGATGGCCCTTGGAGGTCTCCTCCTATTCTAGGAACCAATTGTTGTTGTTGTTATTATTATCATTTTCAGAGGCTGAATGGCCATCTGTGAGGAATGCTTTGATTGTGTTTTTCCCTTATGGCAGAAGGAGGTTGGACTGGATGGCCCTTGGAGGTCTCCTCCTATTCTAGGAACCAATTGTTGTTGTTGTTATTATTATCATTTTCAGAGGCTGAATGGCCATCTGTGAGGAATGCTTTGATTGTGTTTTTCCCTTATGGCAGAAGGAGGTTGGACTGGATGGCCCTTGGAGGTCTCCTCCTATTCTAGGAACCAATTGTTGTTGTTATTATTATTATCATTTTCAGAGGCTGAATGGCCATCTGTGAGGAATGCTTTGATTGTGTTTTTCCCTTATGGCAGAAGGAGGTTGGACTGGATGGCCCTTGGAGGTCTCCTCCTATTCTAGGAACCAATTGTTGTTGTTGTTATTATTATCATTTTCAGAGGCTGAATGGCCATCTGTGAGGAATGCTTTGATTGTGTTTTTCCCTTATGGCAGAAGGAGGTTGTACTTGATGGCCCTTGGAGGTCTCCTCCTATTCTAGGAACACATTGTTATCATTATCAGAGGCTGAATGGCCATCTGTGAGGAATGCTTTGATTGTGTTTTTCCCTTATGGCAGAAGGAGGTTGGACTGGATGGCCCTTGGAGGTCTCCTTCTATTCTAGGAACCTGTTGTTGTTATTATTATTATTATTTTCAGAGGCTGAATGGCCATCTGTGAGGAATGCTTTGATTGTGTTTTTCCCTTATGGCAGAAGGAGGTTGGACTGGATGGCCCTTGGAGGTCTCCTCCTATTCTAGGAACCCATTGTTGTTGTTGTTATTATTATTATTATCAGAGGCTGAATGGCCATCTGTGAGGAAGGCTTTGATTGTGTTTTTCCCTTATGGCAGAAGGAGGTTGGACTGGATGGCCCTTGGAGGTCTCCTCCTATTCTAGGAACCCAATTGTTGTTGTTATTATTAGAGGCTGAATGGCCATCTGTGAGGAATGCTTTGATTGTGTTTTTCCTTATGGCAGAAGGAGGTTGAATGAGGCCTATTCTAGGAATGTTATTATCATTTTCAGAGGCTGAATGGCCATCTGTGAGGAATGCTTTGATTGTGTTTTTCCTTATGGCAGAAGGAGGTTGGACTGGATGGCCCTTGGAGGTCTCCTCCTACTCTAGGAACCAATTGTTGTTGTTGTTATTATTATTTAGGAATGGCCATCTGTGAGGATTGTTGTTTTTCCCTTATGGCAGAAGGAGGTTGGACTTATCAGAGGCTGAATGGTTGTTATTATTATCATTTTCAGAGGCTGAATGGCCATCTGTGAGGAATGCTTTGATTGTGTTTTTCCTTATGGCAGAAGGAGGTTGGACTGGATGGCCCTTGGAGGTCTCCTCCTATTCTAGGAACCAATTGTTGTTGTTGTTATTATTATCATTTTCAGAGGCTGAATGGCCATCTGTGAGGAATGCTTTGATTGTGTTTTTTCCTTATGGCAGAAGGAGGTTGGACTGGATGGCCCTTGGAGGTCTCCTCCTATTCTAGGAACCTATTGTTGTTGTTGTTGTTATTATCATTTTCAGAGGCTGAATGGCCATCTGTGAGGAATGCTTTGATTGTGTTTTTCCTTAATGGCAGAAGGAGGTTGGACTGGATGGCCCTTGGAGGTCTCCTCCTATTCTAGGAACCAATTGTTGTTGTTGTTGTTATTATCATTTTCAGAGGCTGAATGGCCATCTGTGAGGAATGCTTTGATTGTGTTTTTCCCTTATGGCAGAAGGAGGTTGGACTGGATGGCCCTTGGAGGTCTCCTCCTATTCTAGGAACCAATTGTTGTTGTTGTTATTATTATCATTTTCAGAGGCTGAATGGCCATCTGTGAGGAATGCTTTGATTGTGTTTTTCCTTATGGCAGAAGGAGGTTGGACTGGATGGCCCTTGGAGGTCTCCTCCTATTCTAGGAACCAATTGTTGTTGTTGTTATTATTATCATTTTCAGAGGCTGAATGGCCATCTGTGAGGAATGCTTTGATTGTGTTTTTCCCTTATGGCAGAAGGAGGTTGGACTGATGGCCCTTGGAGGTCTCCTCCTATTCTAGGAACCCATTGTTGTTGTTATTATTATTATTATCATTTTCAGAGGCTGAATGGCCATCTGTGAGGAATGCTTTGATTGTGTTTTTCCCTTATGGCAGAAGGAGGTTGGACTGGATGGCCCTTGGAGGTCTCCTCCTATTCTAGGAACCAATTGTTGTTGTTGTTGTTATTATCATTTTCAGAGGCTGAATGGCCATCTGTGAGGAATGCTTTGATTGTGTTTTTCCCTTATGGCAGAAGGAGGTTGGACTGGATGGCCCTTGGAGGTCTCCTCCTATTCTAGGAACCTATTGTTGTTGTTGTTGTTATTATCATTTTCAGAGGCTGAATGGCCATCTGTGAGGAATGCTTTGATTGTGTTTTTCCCTTATGGCAGAAGGAGGTTGGACTGGATGGCCCTTGGAGGTCTCCTTCTACTCTAGGAACCTATTGTTGTTGTTGTTACTATTATTAGTAGTAGTAGGAGCAGAGGCTGAATGAATATTACCATCATTATTATTATGAATAAATTCAGGGGCTTATTATACTCATATTTAGTTGAATTCAGCCTTAAAATATATTATATGGCTCTCACTGAAATAAATTTCCAAATATTTTGCTTTTATGGCTCTCTGAGGAGTGGGGAGGTAGATCCTTTTGACTTGGTTGTTTGATAAGTAGCTCGTATGCTGAAAAAGTGTGAGCACCCTGGCTTACAAGACGCATTTCTGTTTCTGTATTGTGAAATCTGCTCTGTATCTCTCCTTCTTGCTTCTCACATTCTGTGTGAATAGGGAAAGGGATATTTAATGCAAATTGTACAGCAGAAATTTTAAAGTATATCTAGACAGAACAGTTTTATGCAACACCTCAGCAAATGAAGAGTCACATTTTTGATCCCAGAGGATTTCACTCTGTAACCAGGTAGAGCTGCTTAAAATGAAAATGAATTGACTTATTGCCTCTTCTTTCTTTCTTTCTTTCTTTCTTTCTTTCTTTCTTTCTTTCTTTCTTCATACTTCATGTGCTTTATGGGTAAATCACCTGTTTTTGGGGTACGCAGTAGCAATTTTCTTTCTCTATTTCCCCAACGAAACAAGACATCCAGGAATCTTAGCCAACAATATGACAAACTGTGATGCCTAATTTAACAGGAATGAATTCCTCAGGAATTGCAAGAAATCAGGATACCGCTCCTAAATATATTTCTCGCAGGTCTCGTATTGCTCCATAAGCATAGCTGAACTAATTGTGAGTTGGCTCATGCCGGAGTTTCCCCTTTTGTATAAGTGACAGTGGTTATTACTAGCACTAAAGAAATGTCCCCAATTGTATTTGTAGGGCAACGAAGTGTGAATTACAGCTGTGTAGATGGACTGGGAGAATAACTATCCAAATGCGTTGTCTTCGACCCAGACAGCTTTGCCCTTTGTACAAGTTTCCAAAGTCTTCCTTGATCAGTCCCTTGTTGCTTTCACCTTTCAATTAGTAACCTTATCTCACTCCAGCGTAGTTCCCATCGTATTCCCTTTTTTTATTTCCCTTCTCCCAGCCATTTAGGACTTCATTTATTTCATGGCCAGATTAGCTTTTTCTTTTTAGTGTCAAATGTAAAGAACAAGATATTGTTCCCCCAAATATTTATTTATTTATTTATTTATTTACATCATTTCTACCCGCTCTTCACAACCCCCGAGGGGGGACTCAGAGCGGCCTAACAAAAGGCAACAATTCGATGCTGATACACAATATAAATACAATATAAAACCATAAACATTCAAAATTAAAATACAATTAACAATGACACATACCACACACACACTTAAGTTAAAAACAGAGTTCCGTCCACCACATAAACATTGAGTCATAACCAACAACTTACCAATTACAATTCCAATCCAAAGTGCTGCATTGTGCTAATGTGCAAAAGCCTGGTCCCAGAACCACGATTTCACTTTTTTCCTGAATGCCAGGAGGGATGGGGTTGAACATATGTCACTTGGAAGCGCATTCCACAGATGGGGAGCCACCACTGAGAAGGCCGTCTCTCGTCCCCACCAACCACATTTGAGAAGTTGGTGGAAGCGAGAGCAGGGCCTCCCCGGATGATCTTAAATTACGAGGTGGGACGTAGCGGCAGGTGCGTTCGGACAAGTAAGCTGGGCCAGAACCGAATAGAGCTTTAAAGGTCAAAACCAGCACTTTGAATTGAGCTTGGAAGTGGACAGGCAGCCAGTGGAGCTGACACAACAGGGGGTATGCTCCCTGAATATAGCTCTGGTTAACAATCTGGCTGCCGCCTGTTGGACTAGCTGCAATTTCTGAACTGTCTTCAAAGGCAGCCCCACGTAGAGTGTGTTGCAGTAATCTATTCGGGATGTGACCATAGCGTGGACGACTGTAGCCAGATCAGACTTAGTCTACGAAAGTCAACTAGGCTAGATGAGGATGGGCCAATTACACCAGGGCTCATCTAAAATGGATGGCTTTTACATTCTTAAACCTTATTTCTCTCACAGTTGGCATCAACTTCCTATTGCACATGGGGGAGGGGGAATGCCAGCTAGCTTGTAGAGTCTATCAACTGGTGTAGGTTTGAGACATCCTGTCATTATTATACATGTTTCATTCAGTGCTATATTCACTTGCTTCACATGGGCAGACTTGTGCCAAACAGGGCAGGCATACTCAGCAGTTGAGTAAGACAAGCCCAGGCCTGATGTTCTTTTTAATTTTGGGTCTGCACTCCTTATGCTGACAGTAAGTTTCCGCAAGATGTTATTGCATGAAGTTACTTTGTGCTCGGTGCTCATACAGTGTTTCCTAAACGTTAGCATTCGATCTTAGGCAGTGGTTCCTAACCTTTTTTTAAAATCAGGGTCCACTTTGACCACGGACCACTTGAACAGGAACCACTTTGACCAGGGACCACTCTTTAGCTTCAATTTGGTTATTTGGGGTGCTGATTCAGAAAGTACCCTTCACCCTTCAACTAAGATTGGAGGGTAGAGCAATTTGTCTCCTCCCCCCCAGAGAAGAGATTGGTTGGTTCCATGGAACCTTTTCGTAGGCCAGCCCCCTCTCCCTCATTCTGCTGGTAAATACTTAAGGCACCCCTTAAGGGTGTGGGCTATTATGCAAACACTCACCTAGAGGTTAATTTTAGGGGGTGAGTCTGGTCTCAAGAATTGAGAGAGATTTCTCCAGATGTTTCCCTTACAGGTTGCCCGGGTTTAAATCTCCAGGGGACCCAAGTATTATGCCTGAGTAGCTGAAGGGTAGACTGTACAAGACGCTACCTTGGCTTAGACACACCAAGTTGAACTGACACCTAAAGTTAGTTGAGTTAAAAGTTAAATAGGTAACAATTAATAAAGTTGCCCAAATTTTAAATTTAAATTTTTAATGTGGGTATGAAGTATGCAGACAGATTTGGGTTTCTTTAGTTAGATAAAAAGTAAATAATGGGAAATGAAATACATGTATGCAATTACACATTGTAGAAAATAGAAAGAAAACTCCTTGCATAAAAATGGAATGTGGGTTACCCAATGAGGCTAAATTAATGAATGAATCAGCAGAGATAAAATGAATGTTGTGTTCAGCCAGTTCATAGTTAAATCATGAAACCTGCTAGCACAGTTTGTGCCACCAACTTGGCACTAGTCATAGTGGCTATATATTGTTTCCGGTGTGTGTGTGTGTGTGTGTGTGTGTGTGTGTGTGTGTGTATATATATATATATATATATATTAATTCCACTTAATATACCGCTCTCTCTGGATCCCAGAGCGGTTCACAGAATTAAAATAGCAAATAAGACATAGCAAATAAAACATAAAACACAGTAAAACCAGTATAAAACCCCAGTTAAAATTCCCACCCCACAATACTGCAACAAGGCAACAAAGTACGATGGCGGCGGGTGGCAGCGCTAATGGACGGCATTGGCTATGGGCCAAATGCCTGTCTGAATAGCCAGGTCTTGACGGCTCTGCGGAATGGTAGCAAATCGCGGATAACCCGTATCTCCTCAGGGAGAGTGTTCCAAAGGGTTGGGGTGGCCACAGCGAATGCCCTTTGCCGTGTACTAGAAAGCCTGTAAACCTTAATACCAGGCACCTCCAATAAGTTGAGCCCCTCTGAACGCAGTGATCTCCTGGGCACGTACTGTATATAGATTGTGTATGGTTGATATCTGTTGCCTCATTGTGCAAAATAAAAGATTACACTATGATTTAGACTACTATTTCACACAGTCTTCCTTTAAAAGTGTCTTAACCTATATATTAAAGCTACAATGCCTCTAGGTGCTGGAACGAGGCAGCTGTGAAAGGCTGGCTGGCTGGGTCTTAGTAGCTGGCCAAAAGGCCCGGTTCACAATAGCATCATGGCAATAGCGGTCGTTGGTACGAGATGCTGGCAAGCAGTATCTCCCAGCCTTTATAGGATTTCTGACTGTAGGGCCCAGTGCGTCGAACATCAAATTGGATGATGGATGGGCCTCGGGTTGTTTTGAGAACCTCAGTCTTGAAGAATGCGGCTCCTCGTTAGCGCGAACCACCGCTTGGCGCTCCGGGTGCCCACTTCTGCTATCAGTCTGGTGGGCTCCGCTTGGCCTTGACATGCCTTTACCATAGCATCTTTCCTGGGAGGCACAGGAGAGCAGCAAAGAGGCCCACGGCAGGAGCCGGGAGTTAACCCAGCTGTGCTGGAAAGTTTCTTGGAGTCAAGCAGGCAAAATACAGCCCTTAGGAAAGAGGCCGTCCGAAGCCCTTGGGGTGCGACAGTGAATGAGAATATTTTGCCCTATGCACATTTCCATGTGCCCTTGACACTTGTTTGGCATTTTAAAAGTGGCTCTATATTAATACGTTAGACGAAGAGAGATGTGGACTGTTATAAAGACATCTCAGTTTAGCCAATTTTCAGTGAAGAGAATGGATCGTGTTATGCTCTAATCATAATGTTTATGTCCAAAAGCATCTGGTAGATAAAAATAAAACAACACTGCACATAGAACATATTTTAATGGCCTTGTGTTCTTCTTTCCTTTCTAGTAATTTTGTTATCTAAAATTAATTTTTTTTATAACTGGCTGTGATCAATTCTGAACATAGGGATTTTACATCTTATAAATGAAATATTAACCTGTACTGAAGTGGTGTGAGCAGCAACTGGGCAAAATTAACACATTAATTTTAATATAAAGACACAAGAAATAAGCAACATGAGTCACAGTGAGCTGCCATTTTATGACAACAGTGGCTTCTCTCTTTTTTGGAGGCTTGAGTTTCGGTTTGAATTCCCCCCACCTTTGGCGCCCTGGAGTCCCCCCAACACGGGAAATTATATCATTTCACTTCGAACTTTTCCATCTCCATGCTACCTATTGACTCTGGGCTCACAGCGGACTATTGCCAACCCCTCTCTGGGACTATAACGGATTATTGCCAGTCCCTCTTTGGGACTAAAGCGCATTTTCGCCTGCCTTGTATATGGACATATTGGTGTTCTCCGTTCATCATGTGTATATTCACAATATATTTTGATACCAACTAAATGTATGTATGGTCCTCTTTATATTTACATGGTTACTTAGCATATATTATCTGGTTACTATTTTCTACTCTTGCACTGTTGTTGTTTGTACTTAGCCAGCTGCGCCACATTCCCGGTACATGCTAAATATGTATGTTCTGTGATCCACCCTATTGTTAGAACTCTTCGTGGAAAAAATTGAACTGTAACTTTCATAAGTGACCATGGACCTTTTAGAACAGGGCTGTCCAACTTCTACTGGACCTGTGGCCGGAATTCCGGTCACTGATCACCTGGGGGGCCAAAGGGTCTGCCTCCGCCCCCGGCTCTGCCCTCTCCCAGGCTCCGCCCCCTCCCCGGCTCCACCCCCTCCCCCGGCTCCAGGGAGGGAATATAAATACATTAATAAAATATAATAATATCAGAAAGGGACATGGATGGAGGGAGGGGATATACATACATTAATAAAATATAATTAATGCTTCCTGCCTGGGGGAACCCTCCCAACCCCTGAGGCTGTGGGTTCATTACCTGGGGAGGCGCGGGCAGAGGCAGCGATGGCATCGCAGGCCTGTGTAGCACAGCAGTTCTTGTTTGTGCCTGGGGGGCAGGGGACAGGACCGGGGTCCCATTGGCATTGGGGCCTGCAGCAGCGGAGATGGATTCTGAAGAGGATTTAGAAGGGTTAGCAGAAGGAGAGTTTCCCATCACTGGGCCTCCTTCTCCCACAGACAGCTTGGCTTGGGATGAAGGTTGGCCTGACCCTTACGACGAGACAGATAACCAGGTGCAAATGGAAAGCAGTGATAGCGAAACTTATGAACGGCCAGGGGAGAGGTTCACAGGATCCTTTGAGTGAAAACATGGAAGAGAGCAGCTGGGAAGAATCTAGGGAGGAGAGCTCTCATGGAGATAGGGCAGCAGATGTTGGGAGGCAAGGCCGTAGTTTCGATAGGAGACGGTACATCGAGACTAGCAGGAGGGGCTGGGACCATAGCCTAGACATGCCGAGGTCCGTCAGCCGAGATTGGCGACGACGAAGCCGAGAGCGTCGGGGACCTCGGCAGAAAGATTAAGTATAGGATCCGTAGGAACGGATCCTCAGTACTCGGCCACGTCTCATCTGAGTAGACGTGAGCGAAGCTGGTCCACGGAGCTAGGTTGGCTAGTGGCTTACCAAGTCTTGTTTTGCACCTTGCATCTTGCTTTGTTCCTAAATCCGCATTGCTGTGCGGAGCCTTGCCAAGTCTTTTGGAAATTTTACCAAGTTGTTTTGGACATTTGATTGCCTTTTGCCTTTGGATTTGCTTTTGCTATTTTTATGGACAATATACCTTTTGAACTGTTTTTATATATTCAATAAAGTAGTTAGCCTTCAGTCCGTCTCTGTGTGTGTGATTAAGGGGCCGGTCAAGTCCGTGCATCATGACAGCCTGCCTCTGTGCGGGCGGGAAGGCAGCTGAGGCCTCGGACAGGAAGGGAACCAGGGCCGGGCCCTCGCTGGCGCCGAGTAGGGTGGCCAGGAGCAGGCCCAGGCGGAGTTCCTCGCAGGCCCAGGCGGAGCTCCTCGCAGGCCTCGCCTTCGCCTTGCATAGCCACTGAATCCCGAGATTTCGGCAACTGTATTAACTATCGCGAGACTACACCAGGTACATGGGATTTCGCTCTCAATACGAGATCCCGCGTGGCTGGCGTAGTCTCGCGAGACTCCCTCCGGAACCCGGAAGTGGGTTTTTTAATTTTTATTATTTAATTTATTTTCCTATTTTTATTTTTTATTAAAAAGATGAGGGGGCCGCAGGAAAGGGGCTGGGGGGCCGTGTACGGCCCCAGGGCCGCCAGTTGGACAGCCCTGTTTTAGAAGATACAGCGACTAAGTAATATAGTTTGCCGCCTGTCCCAGGAAAAATAAATAGACCGCCTTTGGAAGCTCTGAATTTGTTGTTAATTTCTGCAATTTCCCATTTCAAGACAAGGAAAAGATAATGCAGACTTCCCTGTACAACTTGTCCTTAAGTAGTCAGTCCTCCCCCATCTTCCATTAGCTGCATCATTCATCTGTTCTGTCTTTCTCAGCACAGATGGAGAAAAATAAAAATCACTTTTGAGAGTTACAGAAGCCAACAAACTAACTTTACCCTGCGGGGTTCTAGAGGTTCTTAATTTAAACTATGAATCACTTGCCAAACCTAGAGAGAGGCTTCTCAAACCCCTTCCTTTGGGGACGATCCTGTCTTTTGTTCTGCACTATATATTTCTGGCATTTGGAAGAAGTTAAACCCCGCAAATAGCTGACAATAGACTTCTCGCTTAACTGTGGCTGATCTGCATATTATTCAGCTGCCCTGTAAAAACTATATGACTTTTCTGTTCTTGTACCTTCTCTACTTTGCATGGCAAATCCCCAGAAAAGTGATGCCATCTGCTATTTGCTGAGATAAATTCAAAACAATAAATCTAGCGTGTTTGTTTCAGTTCTCTTTAAAAAAAAGGGAAGGGAGGAAGAAAAACAAATACTGCTTGGGGTACATAGAAGGAGGGTATTTGGTGAGTTTAATAAATACTTGAATAAATCAATTTCCATCTTCATAAATGTGCACAGATCTCTGTGACATTCGTGCCACCATTTATCAAAGACAGGGATATTTAAACTCATTTGTTAGCTGAATACAAATCAGCTAAGATTTGTATGTAAACCAAATTTTGGCTTTATAGATATAGAACAGGGCTGTCCAACCCAGGAGATCACTCTTGAGACCGATAGGTATTACATCGCAGAAAATGCGAAATCTCCTGTTTCACCCCTGAGTCAAACATTGATTTACTACCATACCGGGGAGGAGCGGCTAGAAGTCCCAAGCGCCCTGAGGAAGCGGTTCACGAAATGGCCACCTTGGCGTCAGCTTACCTCCTGCCGTAGGCGCCTGCCCACTTGGCAGTAGGCCAGCTCTCCTATGCTTTAAGGCTCCCCCAGTGACTTGGACTGCAGTATGTGAGTTGACAAACTCCAACTGATCACAGGGTGACTCTGACTGAGTGTGAGCACTGCTCCGGCCCAGTAGATTGTAAGGGCTGCATCTGTTTATGTTACTTGTTATATTGTGTGTAAATTGCATGACATTGCACCACAGTGATATTGTTAAAGCTATTGAGCACATTGGAAATTTACTATACTAAAGAGATTTTTACTACATGATGCTGTTTGATTGACTTCTCCCTCAGTTCTGCCCTTTGAATGTGTAAGGTATAGCATTGTGTATGATACGGTGACTTCCAGCCCAAACAGCTCTGCAGCTGTTGCAAAGCAGGATAGTAATAATTGATAATAATTGACGTATTTCTTAGGATAGTACATCAATTATTATCATTACTTTATTGAGTCTAATTTCATCATTGCCTACAGCTCTTTGTAAAAGCTTTAGTCATGGAGTAATGGCAGGTCAATATTGTTGTCCTTCCTAGCTACTAGCTAGGGGCGGGGGTGGCTTAAAAATCTTAGTACCTTTAAATAAATGCACTAAAGACTATTAGCAGATTTATAAGATATATCCAATATTAGGTTCCTTGTTTCAAAGCTGCTGCAATCTGACAAAATGAATTAACTGCCAGTGTTATGTTACTTCCATCAAGATATGTTTTGTTAAAGAAACAGCTGAAGAAAAATAATTCAGGTGATAAAGTAGGATTCATTCATCTTTTATGAACAGAAGACACTGTTTCTTGGACTTACTGTTTCATTTGCCTGCTTTATTAAAATGGAGTACCTGCTGCCAGGAGAAAAACTCCTTTTAATGCAGTGTTTTTATGTTTTCATCTGTACTATACTATTCCATTGATGGATAATTAGGTTACGGGCCCTAAATAATGTGTACATCTATTAATGTCAGAAATTCAATTTGAAGTTCTGTCAAGATGTAACCAACCCCCCTCCCTCTCAAATTCATATGTAGTGGATATATTCCATGAACATTTCTTCCAGGCTACATTAGCCTACTTTCAGTCTATGATTTTTGTGTGTGTTTATCCCTAAGTTTTATATACCTTCTTTCTCAATTAATTTGCACTTTGCAGGAAATTTTGCACAAACAGTTATACCCATGTATAATGATGTTTCATACTTATTTCAGCTGTAATATGAATTGGAATTTTCACAAAGCGCAGACTTTTAAGAAAATCCACCTACTTAGAAGGAAGACATAGAACAGTGTTTCTCAAAATTTGGTCCTCCCATTTCCTATAACCCCTTACTGACAGACTATATGTGTGTGTAGGGGAGGCTGTTGGGAGTAGAAATCCAAAACATTCAGATAACTGATAATCACTGGCCCAAGTGTATCTGCTCTAGCATTATGTCACTTTTATAATATTTTAACCATTATGAGGAGCCCCCCCCGATGGTGCAATGGGCTAAACCAGGGTCGTGAAACCTATGGCCCGCGGACCGGATGTGGCCTGGCAGCCTATTCTGTTCGGCCCGAAGAGAAGGGCATCAGGGGTGGGGCCAAGAGGAAGGGGTGCTGCTGCCGCCATCCCATCTGTGGGG
>JARBWK010000009.1:4413371-4438697 GCA_030556195.1 Anolis apletophallus
TGATATAAGGGATAACAACGGGATAGAGGGGCAGAATGGAAGACAGGATTGGAAATGTATGGAACAATACTGTCAAAAAGAATATAACATTAACTTACAGCTGAACTGGGAGTAAGATCAATGGAAATAGAAATTTTTATATATAGGAGTGTATATAGAGATGTGTATACAGTTAGATGGATTTATCTAAGTAGGGGCTGAGGAGGGAGATAGAGGTATGGACACAAACAAATAGGAGTTCAAGGTCAGTTAAGGGGTATAAGGAGAATGTTACCTAAGTTGTAGGAATGAAGGGACATAAAAAACAAAACAAAACAAAAAAAGTTTCTAATACATGACAAGATAAATAAAAAAGGCTGTTTTCTCTCTGTACATTGTAGGCAAATAGAGGAAAGACAAGAAGAAAAGCAATGAATAAGTGAACTGAAGTTGATGAAAATCGTAGAAGTGTTAGATGGATAATGTTTTTGATGAACCACCTGCCCAGAACTTTTGTTTCTTGTTCCGGGCACTCTTTTCTTTCTGTTCTTTAAATGCCAGTCGGCATTTTCTTTTCGCACTCTTGCGCTCTTTTTCCACCTTTATCTTTTTTTTAAACTTGTATTTTGTAAACCCAATAAAGATCTATTTTTTTTAAAAAATAGAATGTTTTGATATATGGTTCTGATGTGATTATTTACACAAGGCCTAAACCGCGTCACGGCTTGATGCGCATTAGTTCTCAGCACAGCAGGGAAGGAGGTGCGGAGGACATCAGGAAATAACGAAATAATAACTAATAACTAATCAGAACTAACAGGAAATAATAACGAATTTTCGTTAATAATTACGTTTCCATAACGAAATTTTACGGAAATTTTTCGGAACAATTTCTATATCAAACCACTGATGACAATTCCCCCCCATGCGACTTTAGAAACAAATTTTTGATGGATCAACCACCCCTACTATGTATGTCAAGTAAAGAAAGAAAGTATGTATAATGTGAATAGCTGGGTGGAGTGACGCAAAATGACAGAAAGGAGCCTTGGACACTGATATGAATGATCTCAGATTGTCCCACTTGTCTCATCAAATAGCACTTTCATGCTTATCACATTTCTGAAAAAACTTTTTTCTGCCTTGTTTCAGCAGATTAATAGCAGCATTGCCTGGCCTAAGCAACTGTTATTGTATTAAGGTACTCTAAATGGTATAAATGCCTGCAGATGGCATAGAGCTACACTTCAAATGAATAGCAAGGGTAATTTCACTTCATTGCAAAATGATTTTAATTTTAATTTTACTGTATTGCGGAGCCAAAAAGAGACTAATTTTGTGTCTAATTTAGCAGAGCTGAGTCGTAGCTATTGTTTTAATAGTATCATTGTGTACTGCTGGTGGAAAATAGTGGAAGCAAGTACAGTTAATATGTGAAATTGTATCAAAGCTACCCATTCGCTGGTATGTATGTATCTGTAAATGGAAGACCAAGCTAGAGCAGTGTTCAAATATAATGACACTCCAAAAATTAAGCCACTGAAACAAACTTCATTAAATAACAGTACAATTATGCAGCATGTACTATGCTCTAGGGGAACAATTGGCTTGTTTAATAATCATTAGTGTATTTTGAAGGAATATGGATACTATCATCAGAGTGGTTTTCGTTCCAAGAAGAGACAGAAAATATACATCCTTTGAAGAAGTGAAATCTTGGTTCTAGAGAAGTGAAAATCAGGTTAACTTCACAGTAATAATTTAAAAATGTGGAAATGGTCTCCTCAAGATTGGCAAAGAGTGTCCCCTTCATGAATGAACTGTCCTTTTCCCATCGAAGACGGAGATCCTATGGATGGGTCGTCCTGGTGTCGGTGAGTGCCTACCCTGGATGCCGAGCGGCTAAGCCCAGGGCCGTAGCCAGGATTTTGATTCTGGGGGGGGGGGCTGAGTTTGGTTGGGGGGGGGTCTGAGACTGGGTGGAAGAGGGTCTACCCTAGCAAACCTTTTGTATTGTTATCCCAATAACCCCATTAATGTGGGATACAATGAGCATGGTGATCAGATCATGATATGAATAAACATAACAGTTTAAATAATGTAACAGTAAGGCCTTTTTGCGGACCACCCTGAGAATTTCGGGGGGGCTGATGCCACCTTAGACCCCCCCCCCCCAGCTACATGCCTGGCTAAGCCTGTCATCTTTGGTAAAAACCCTGGGGGTTCAATTTGACCCACTGCTATTGATGGATACTCAGGTCTCCACGGTTAGCAGGTCCGCATTCTTCCATCTCCGACAGGCTAGGCAACTGGCTCCTTACCTATCCAGGAATGACCAAGCTACGGTGATCCAGGCGATAGTCATCTCGAGGATAGACTACTGTAACGCCCTCTACATTGGCCTTCCCATGTCGACAACCCGGAAACTAAAGCTAGTGCAAAATGTTGCTGCTCGATTGCTGGTGGGAGCATCGACAAGAGAGCACATTACACCAATTCTACAGCAATTGCACTGGCTACCAGTAGAGTACTGGATTGTCTTCAAGGTGCTGGTTTTGACCTTTAAGGCCGTGTATGGTCTAGGGCCAGTGTACCTGAGGGACCGCCTCACCCCATATGTTCCCCCGAGATCGTTGCGATCAGAAGAACAAAATCTTCTGGTGATTCCATCAATCTGTTCCTGTCGCCTTTCTAGGCGCCTCCTGATAATCCTGTCCATACCCTTGTGTTTTTATATATCCAAACTGTTTTTATGTGTATTTTATTGTTTTTATGTAAACCGCCCCGAGCCTGCAAGGAGGAGCGGTATATAAAAGTGAATAATAAATAAATAACCAAGTAAGTAGATAATGCACTGATATGACAAGCTCCAAGATGAACCTATCAGGTTGTGATATTCAGGGTCGAATGCAATAGAAACATGAAATCTAATGAAAATTCTACAGTGTCACCAATATACCATCATGCCTCCATATTTACAAGATCGACATTTGCAGGCTTGATTATTCATGGATTTGACTTAAATGTCTTTTCTAGGAATCTCTACTTTTTCCAATGCGACTCTATGGTCAACTTCAGCCAGATGTTGGAAATAAATTCATGCTGGGGACCTAGGGAGAATACTTCTATAGCAATCTCTAGGTCTTCCAATGTAATTCTATAGTTATCTTCCATTGAAAGTTGACAGTTGAGTTGTGCTGGAAGATCTAGATCAGTATTTCCCAACCTGTGTGCCATGGCACACTAGTGTGCCATGAGAGATCATCAGGTGTGCCGTGGGAAATTAGATTCTTATCTATCTGATGTCATGTATAAAGTTTGCTACTCTGTCTCTGGAACCTCAGCACGCAGGTCCCTGTTTCCGGGAGGGCCGCGCAGTAGGGCGGACCTGTTTGGGCCCATTCCTTTCCATTCCGCTCCGGTAGGGAGCACTTCCCGTCCAGTCCAGCCCAGTCCTGTTGGCGCTATGAGAGATGTGAGTCAGAGAGCAGTGGAGTCTGAGCACTGAAGGCAGGCAGGCAGGCAAGCAGCCGGAGGGGCAGGTAGACAGGCAGGGAGTCAGCCAGGAGGGAAGGGAACTTGTGGGAGAAATAAGGGTCCCCCAAAGGCCATCCAGTCTGACCCCTTCAGCCAAGCAGGAAGGCACCACCCAAGCCCTCCCGACAGATGGGCATGGAGACTCTGGCTATACATTAAGGCAGGCAGCATCTTTATTAAGGGCTTGGAAGAAGGTTTAGACTAGATATGGTCAAACTTGAAGAGTCACCCTTTTTAAACACTTATTTAAATGGCAGCCAGTAAAATAAGGGGCATCAGCCATTCTTGAAAAAGATAAAAATTACCTCCGCATTTTATGGTGGCTTTATAAATGGTAAGATAACATCATTTTGTCTTGTAGGTTTTATCTTTTTGTATATGCAAAAAAACTGATCTAAGGACAATACAAATTCGATGAGGGGAATGCTTCACAGCTTATATTTGCTCTCTGCGTAATTACAGTCACACAGTTGTGAACTGAATAGGTCTATTAAAGCTGGACAGATGACTCCCTACAATCCTCAATAGCCAAGCTGTTGGAACTGGCATCACAACATTAAAATAGGAAATCATAGAGAGGACCAATTAGGAATATGGCAGAGATAAACATATCACAAATGTGACTAATTATTTGAGAGGTCAATAAGGAACTGAAACACATGAGGAATATATCTGGATGACAGATATGTTTGCAATTCCCCCAATCCCCAGTCATCACAGAAATATTGAGTTGAACTAGAAATGATATCTCAAGTTTTGTGAAGGTGGCAAATGGCATTGAAACAGAACCATTAACTGTCATGACGGTTCATGTCATACCATGCTGTGTGCATCCCATTGCTTTTACCTCATCATTACCTCATGATGACAGGTATTGACAGGAAAATCTATCAATAGCCACAGATCTCACATTTCCACCACTTACCTGGTATGATGAACCTTTTCCACTTCTATGTTTCTATAACAGGGCTGTCCAACTTCTACCGGTCCAGGGCCGGATAGAGGTCACTGATGACCTCGGGGCCACTCGGCCCTGCCCCCAGGCCCCGCCCCCAGGCCCCGCCCCCAGTCCAGGCCCCGCCCTCTCCTAAAGCTGTCATTCTCCCTCCTCCTCTTTCCCGGGCACCATGGCTGTCCCGAGCGCCACGGCGCCCGGGAAAGGCACGGCACCCGGGAAAGAGGAGGAGGAGGGAGAGCAGAAGGCTGCGCCAAGGGCAGCGCGTCACAGGCCTGGCGTGACGCGCTGCCCTTGGCACCGCCTACTTCTTTTTCGGCGCCCCGCCCTTCCTAGGGTGGGGAGCCGGTGGGCAGAAGAAGGCGGCGCCAAGGGCAGCACGTCACAGGCCTGGCGTGACGCGCTGCCCTTGGCGCCGCCTACTCCTCCTTTCGGCGCGGAGAGAGACGGAGGGGGCGGTGCAGGGAGGAGAAGCTAGCTCTCTTCCTCCTCCCTGCCACGCCTCCCCCCTCCCCCCCGGCCGCCATTTTTTTTAAAAAAAATTAGAATTTTTTTAAATTTAAAAATGGTGGCTGGGGGCATAGCTGGGGCCGTGCCCAACAGGCTGGGGGGCCGGATCCGGCCCCAGGGCCACCAGTTGGACAGCCCTGTTCTATAACATCAGGGAAGGGACATCAGGAGGCCAGATGTCACTCTCTCCCCTCCCTGCCCCTATTTCCCCTGGTAGTAATTCATACATTTAGTTTAATTTTATTTTACTAACTTTTGCTGTACTTGCAAAAGTGCTTTCAAAAGCATTATTTTCAAACATTACGGAATAGTTACAGAACTGTGGAAAGGTGGAGTTATGATGATAAGTGGAAATGCAGCTGTGGGACCATAGAGTAGTGAATTCGTGCAGTTAAACAAATGACAAGAGGTATAATAGCAATGGTAATCAATCATCCTGGTATGTTGCCACTATCCGCTATTGCATGACTGGCTGCTATGAGATAGGGGCTTCTTGCAATAAAGTCCACATTCTTAGTTAACGTATGTTCTGGGATAATTCAAAACCTGATTTACAGTGTGGACACATTGTATTTGCCTTCCTACTTCACTAAAACTGTGCCAGAACGTGCTCATAACCCCATATCTCTCCCTCAATACCTGCTAGGATTTTCTATTTATGACACCACCCTATGTTGATTGCCAAGTCCTCTGTGACAAAATAAGTTAGGTGACAAAATCCTTCACGGGGAAAGGAAAAATCCTAACTGGCTCTGAAGCAACCAGAATCTCTAGGCATTACTTCACAAACAAAGATTATTAGGAAGGACTCATCCCACGCTTTTTACAAGTGTGTTGATGACTAAAAAGGGCAATCTGAGATAGATAAGTTCAGTTGCAGAAAGCACAGCAGAATGTCTCCTTGGGTGATGTTGTTTACAAGTTGCGGTTCTTTCTGCGTTGTTGTTTCTCTTCAAGACCCATTCGGTGTGTCTTCTTGAAAGAGGCCGCAGCATTGTGGATAGTGCGTCTCCATGCCTCCCGATGTGAAGCCAGGGTGGACCATGGTTGGTGATCAATCTGGCCGAGCCTGAGATGTTGTTTCAGGGAGTCCTTATATCTCTTTTTGGGGGCGCTTCTCTTGCGCTGACCCGTGGCAAGTTCACCGTAGAGTAGTATCTTTGGGAGGCGGTGGTCCTTCATCCTAGAGACCTCGTGCCCTGCCCAGCGCAGCTGTGTTCTCAATAGCGTGGCCTCAATGCTGGTGATCCCTGCTTGCTCAAGGATAGCAGCATTAGTCACATAGTCGGTCCAGTGTATATTTAGGATTGTGCGGAGACAGTCCTGATGAAAGCGTTCGAGGAGTCGTCGGTGTTGGCGATAGGTGACCCATGTATCAGACCCATAGATGAGAATAGACAGTATGATAGCTCTGTACACACTGATTTTGGTGCTTTGTCTCAGGTGTTTGTTGCTCCAGACTCTTTTGTGAAGCCTTCCAAATGCACTCTATGCCTTTGCTAATCTGTGATCTATCTCTTTGTCAATCTTGGTGTCTGAAGAGATGATGCTTCCCAGGAAGGTGAACTGCTGAACGGACTTAAGCACAGATGTGCCTATGCTGACGTGGGGATGATGGTGTTCTTCCTGTGGTGCGGGCTGGTAGAGGATTTCTGTTTTCTTCAGCCTGACTTCCAGCCCAAACAGCTCTGCAGCTTCTGCAAAGCAGGATGTGAGGCGCTGCAGGGCTGCTTCTGTGTGGGCGCCAAGGGCAGCATCGTCAGAAAAAAGCAGCTCACGGACTAGATAGTTTAGAGTCTTAGTGCGAGCCCTCAGACGGCTTAAGTTGAACAAGCTACCATCAGTACGATAGCATATATATATGCCGTCTTCTTCTTCTTCGAGGTCTGCCGTAGCCCTTTGGAGCATCATGCTGAAGAAGATTGTAAATAGGGTTGGTGCAAGAACACAACCTTGTTTCACTCCATTAGTTATGAGAAAGGGCTCCAAGAGAGCATCGCTGTATCTGACTTGACTGCGCTGGCCCTCATGTAACAGGATAATCATTTTGAGGAATTTGGGGGGACATCCTAGACATTCCAGGATCCAGCTACCAGAATACTTACACTATGAAGGAAGGCGGGAGGGTGGATTGGCAGTCTCCAAAGAGGGGGAGGAGGGAAGCAGAACTACCTTAAGTAAGTTCACCCCATTTCCTCAGTGTCCTAGCATGTGTTCAGGACAAATTAATGCTGGCCTCAACCCTATAGAGGCCAGCAAACCAATCTCCCTTCCCCACTGTTGCACTAAGGTGGGGGAAATCACATTAAATGACAGAGTTTTTATTCCATGGTGGATTTTATCCAGGACAAATCACATCAACTTGGATATTGAAAAGAACAATATCTTAAAGATTATTATTGGAACTCTTTTTCTCAGGAAATTCTTTCTTTTGTACCTAGTACACAGAACACCAGCAATTGCAGAAAGGCAAAAGTAAAATGTCAACTGTTACTATTACTGGGGGTAGAGGGGGTGTTGCATGGCTTTGTTTTACTGCCTTAGATCAGGGGTTCCAAAACTAAAACCTGCAAGCTGAATGCAGCTCCCCATGTCATTTACCCAGCTTAAGACCTAAATTTTTAGTCACACTCAGCCTAAAACAACTTGAAGGCACACCACAAGAACAATCCTAATTAATAGGGGTGGATATCTCCGGTCGTAATACTTTGATTTCCATTAATTTTTCGTATTTAAAATTATTTTGACCCTATATTGACCCTCGGAGTCCAACCTGGAAGTGATCTTTCTAAATCAAAACCGGGTCAGGCATTTCCGTAAAGGGCATGTTATTAGGCCATTTTTATTCCCGCTTTTTCTTGTTTAACCCGCCTCAACTCTCAACTGGCGAGAGGAGACTGGAAAGCAGTGCCCTCCATTCCCCTCTCATCAGCTGAGAGCTGAGGCGGGCCCTTTGGAAGCCTGGAAGCCAGGGTCTGAGATCGCTTGGGAAGGAGAGTCTTGGTGATTGATTCGGAGGAAATCACCTAAGAAAGCTGAGTGTAGTTCCACTTGCTACCAGAGTAAATTCAAAAGAGCATGAAAGCACTAAAATATAGTAAATGATATAAATATACATACATACATATATATATATATATATATATTATTGTGAAGCACAACACTGGTCCGAGCGTTCGACCATACCAGTGGCTGTGCCCACCTCCTTCAGGATGATTAGAATTTGAATATTATATTGAACCTTTGGACCAGTGGAATTGTAACTGTGCACTATATTTTGTTTGCTTTCGGGTCCGGACGAAGCCTACTAGGCGAAAACGGCGAGGCCTGTAGTTGACCGTTGACCCATCTCCTTTCCGCCTGTCCCGCAACATTTGTTTGGATACTACTAGTGATTTTACATGGATGGATGCATACCCGGGACTGCTATGGACGAAATTGTGTGACCTGTGATTTACTACAGCATAAATTCCACTTACCCTTCTATTTTGATTTGTGATATCTTTGAAGTGAACATTAAACATTGAATATCTTCCAAGAAACCCTTCTCTGTCTACTCCCTTTAAGCACAACACTGTAGCCAGTTGGAAATCTCAAAATTTGAACATATAAACCATATACACTAATTCATATTATTACTTACACACAGGTAAGTGGCGACGCAAGAGATTCTAAAGCCCAATGGCTTAGAGGGAAAAACTTCTCTCTTGCATCGCCACTGCAGGAGATTTCCTCTGCATGGAAGAAGGGCCCTCACGTGGAAGAAGGGCCTTGCTTTGAACTGGGTTATCTGGGGGCTCTTCCACACAGCCCTATATCCCAGAATACCCAAGGCAGAAAATCCAACAAGATCTGCTTTGAACTGGGTTAACTGAGTCCACACTGCCCTATAACCCAGTTCAAAGCAGATATTGTTGATTTCTGCCTTGATATTCTGGGATATATAGAGCTTGATTGTGCTTTCCCTCCATGAAGGCAGAAGGGGTTGGTCTAGATGGTCTTTAGAGGCCCCTACAACAGAGAGAAACACTGGGTAGGATTGTATGAAAAAGAGGACTGCATTGTTTGACTACCACGCCAAGCACATTTTATATAAGATACAGAACTTGGGCAACTCCTCTGGTAATGTAACTCCAGAGCATATTTGACTCACTGCATTCTACAATGTGTTGTTCCATGATTATTGTGTAATATCTTTATCATTGCATTGAATACCACATGCGTTGAGTATCAGAACGTTGAATATATACATTTCCCTTAGATACTGATATGTTTTTGCCATGATTAGATGGTTGGATTGATTTGCCTGTGCTTTTAACAGTGTCAGTCCTGTTTTTCTGCTTTGCACCTGCGCTGAAGCAGTAACGACCTAATAACAAAAATTCGTTATTAATTACGTTTCAATTATGAAATTTACCGTATTTTTCGCACCATAAGACGCAGTTTTTTTCCTCCCAAAGTAGAAGGAAAAATCAGCTGCGTCTTATGGAGCGAAAGGGAGGCGAGAAAGCCTTTCCCTTGGCTGCCTCCTCCCCGGTCCCGCCTCCTCCTCCCGCCTCCTCTGCCTCCGTCACCGCCCGCCGCCCGCCCCCCGCCTCTGCAGCTTACGCCGCTTTCGCGCTTTCGCCGCTTTCCGCCGCTTTCGCCGCTTTCCGCCGCTTTCGGCGCTTTCGCCGCTTTCCGCGCTTTCCGCCGCTTTCGCCGCTTTCGCCGCTTTCGCCGCTTTCCGCGCTTTCTGCCACCTCGCCACCGCCGCCTCGGGCCGCCGCCCATGCGCAGTAGGTCCCAAGCGCGTCTGGCGTGTCTGGCGCCTGCGCAGGTGCGCCAGGCGTGCCTGGGCGTCAGCGCGCCAGCGTCAAGCGTCAGGCGCGCTTGGGACCTACTGCGCATCTTGCGGCGGCGGGAGGCGGCGGAAAGGGCGGAAAGCGGCGTAAGCGAAAGCGAAAGCGGCGGGAGGTGGCGGAAAGCGGCGGAAAGCGGCGGAAAGCGGCGAAAGCGCGGAAAGCGCGGAAAGCGGCGGAAAGCGGCGGAAAGCGGCGAAAGCGGCGAAAGCGCGGAAAGCGGCGAAGGCGGCGGAGGCGGCGGAAAGCGACGAAAGCGGCGGAAAGGTGGAATGCGGCGGTAAGCGGCGGTAAGCGGCGGGAGGCGGCGGTAGGCGGAGGAGGCGCGGAGGCGGGCGGGGGGGGGGGCAGGCGGCGGGCGGTGACGGAGGCAGAGGAGGCGGAGGAGGAGGCGGGACCGAGGAGGAGGCGGCCAAGGGAAAGGCTTAGGGATGGCAGAGGGCGCCGAGGAGGGTCCACCCTTCCAGAAGAAAATTGGAAAAAATATTTTGGGCCAAAAGTGGCCCCGGCGCTTGAAGCACTTTTTGGCCCAAAATATTTTTTCCAATTTTCTTCTTCTAAAATCTAGGTGTGTCTTATCATCCGGTGCGCCTTATGGTGCGAAAAATACGGTATTTAAAAAATTTTGGAACACTTTCTATAATGACCTACCAACAGAAATCCCCCCCACGAGTTTAGAAACAATTTTTTTATGGATCAACCACCCCTAATAACTTAACCATCTCATCAACCAAAAGCAGGCCCACACATCCCATTGAAATATTTATTTATTATTTATTTATTATTCGGGCTTCTATGCCGCCGACTCCCTGAGGCTCGCGGCGGCTTACAGGAGCCGAAGGGCACAGTAAAATACAGGCAATAAGCAGTTAAAAACAATTAAAAACAACAGCAGTATAGTAATTAATAACACAGTTAACACAATGAACAGCACATCATCCTCAGAAGAACGAATAGATGGCGGGGCATGGGCAGGACTTACTCACCAAAGGCCTGCTTAAACAGGTATGTTTTACAGGCCCGTCTAAATGGGAGCAAGTCCTTCATAGCTCGAGTTCCGGCCGGGAGGGCGTTCCACAGCGTAGGTGCTATGACAGAGAACGCCCTCCGGCGGGTAGCAGTCAGCCTTGCGAGTTTAGCTGAAGGTATCTCCAGGAGATTGGAGTCCTCAGACCTAAGTGATCTCGGAGGGCAATATGGGGTGAGACGGTCCCTCAAATACGCTGGCCCCAGGCCGTGTAAGGCCTTAAAGGTGAGGACCAACACTTTGAAGGTGATCCGTGCTCAATTGGCAGCCAGTGCAGATCCTGCAAAACAGGTGTTATGTGGGGCGCCAGCTGGCGTGCCAGACAGGAGCCGGGCGGCAGTGTTCTGCACTAGCCTGAGCTTCCGGTCACCGACAGAGGAAGGCCAACGAGAGCGTTGCAGTAATCCAGCCTTGAGATGACTGTGGCTTGGATCACCGTGGCCAGATCGTTCCGGAGAGATAGGGGCCAGCCTCCTTGCCTGTCGCAGATGAAAAAGCGATCTTGCTGACCGCAGAGACCTGGGCCTCCATGGTCAGCTGGGATTCCAAATGGACCCCCAGGCTCTTTACGGAAGGCGATGGGCATAACACCGCACCGCCCAGGCTCGGAAGCTGGACATTAACATCACCCGGGCGACCCAGCCACAAGATCTCCGTCTTCGCCGGATTCACCCTCAACCTACTGGCTCGCAGCCATCCAGTAACGGCTTCGAGGCAGTGTTGGAAATTATCGGGGACAGAACCCGGCCTGCCCTCCATCCTCAGAATGAGCTGGGTGTCGTCAGCGTACTGGTGACACTCCGGCCCATAACTCCGCACCAGCTGTGCAAGCGGCTGCATGTATATGTTAAATAACAGAGGGGAGAGAATGGCCCCCTGGGGACCCCACAGAGTAGTGGGGAGCCCTCGGAGACCACCTCGCCCCTCCTCACACGCTGAGACCGCTGGTGGAGGAAGGAGGTCAGCCATTTAAGGGCTGTCCCCTCACTCCCAGCCACGGCCAGGCGGTGGATCACTAGATTGTGGTCGACCGTGTCAAACGCTGCCGTGAGGTCCAATGACACGAGCAGCGCAGACCCGCCTTGGTCGAGCTGGCAGCGGAGTTGGTCTGTGATGGAGACCAGAACCGTCTCCGTCCCGTGCCCTGAACGGAAATATTGATAAGTTTACGTTGGTAAAATTGATCTTCATTTTAAATATTGTATTGTTATATCATATTTTTTCACTACAAAAAAGATATGTGCAATGTGCATAGGAATTCGGGTTTTTTAAGTCTATAGTCCACCCCACCCCAACACTCTGAGGGACTTTTAAAAAAGTTTGAGGACTCCTGTCTTAGATCATCAAATACAGAATAGCTCCTCTGGTGCTCCCTTCATTTGGTATAGCTGATCCCCAGTGCAAGTAGAAATATTAAGTTGCACGCTGAACCAAAAATGATATCTCAAGTTTTTAGAACTGTTGCAATTGCTGGTGTTCTGTGATACCATTCACAAGCTGCACCACACCATTTTAAATTTGAATACAATTCAGAAAATATGGATAAAGTAGTTACAGCTAAGGCACGGATGGGCAACCTACGGCCCGAGGGCCGGATCTGGCCTGGCAGGCAATTCAGCCCAGCCCAGGGAGAAGGGTGTCAGGGGCGGGGCCAAGAGGACGGGGTGCCACTGCCGCCATCCCATCATGGGCTCTGTGGGGCCTGTGTCAGCAGACAGGCCAGAGGAGCGGCGGCTTTGGAGTGCCTGCCATCCCTGGAGGTGATCCAGGCCTGCAGCGGGAGCACTCGGCAACCTGTGGGGGCCAATCACCCTGGCGACCGGGTCTTCTGGGTCGCCATGGCGATCAGCCGCCTCAGATCGCCGACTGCTCCCCCTGCAGGCCCAGATCGCCTCCAGGGATGGCAGGCACTCCATGGCAGGGCGATCAGCTGGGGAATGGCTGGGGGCTAGAGCGGGCAGAGGCCTGCAGCCTCTGATCGTCTGCTGCTCTGCTCTCCTCTGCTGCGGTGGTGGCTGGGCCGCTTTGCCATCCTCTGGGCTGGGGCCATTGGGTAATTTCATCTTGGGATCCTTCCTCTCTTGAGGATGTCAGCCTTCATCTTGGTTCATACCTTGTCTTCTTGAATTTTATTTTATTTTATTTTAGTGGTTTTTATTATTATTTTATAATAATTTTATTATAGTAATAATATAATAATGTTATATTATATTATAATTTTAATATATTATAATGTCTATATAAACTATAATATAATAATTATGAGATAATTAATAATAATACATGAATATTTCTTGATATATTCATATGTTAATATTAATGATGTGTAATATATAGTAAATATAGTAAATAAATAATTTAGATTAGAATGTAGTTCAGCCTTTAGGTGCGGCCCTCCATAATATATTTTGGCTCTTGTGTGGCCCCTTGGAAAAAATCATTGCCCATCCCTGAGCTAGGGTCACAACCTGCTAATGGTAAAAAAATGTTTGAACCAATGAAAGATAAGGCCATGGAGCTAAACACGGAGGTAACAATAGCACTGCACTATGTGTTTACAGCTCTTCCAGAATTTTTGGGAATTGTGCCAATTAGCTATTTTGTGCAGGAAGCTGTGGAGACGGAACCACCCTATCCCAGTGTTTCTCAACCAGTGTGCCGGGGCACACTAGTGTGCCGTGAGCAATCATCAGGTGTGCCGTGGGAAATTGGAACCTCCAGGAGGGGAGGGTGGAGAGTCTAGTGTGTTGGTATAAAAACCCTAAGAAACCTACCTGGATAAGGGCACAAAATTACAAACACCCCCTTCCCCACCCGTTGTCTACTTGGTCTCTCCCTCTCCATGCATTGGGAAGGCCCGCCTCCCTTTCCCCAAGTAGAGACCTCCTCTTGCCTCCTGGGGGTTCTGTGTGGGAAGTTTGGCCCAGTTCTATCATTGGTAGGGCTAAGAATGCTCTTTGATTGTAGGGGAACTATAAATCCCAGCAACTACAACTCCCAAATGTCAAGATCTATTTCCCCTGAACTCCATCTGCCTTCAGATTTGGGCATATTGAGTATTCATGCCAAGTTTGGTCCTGATCCAACATTGTTTGAGTCCACAGTGCTCTCTGGATATAGGTGAACTACAACTCCAAAACCCAAGGTCAATGCCACCAAACCCTTATAGCATTTTCTCTTAGTTATGAGAGTTCTGTGTGGGAAGTTTGTGTCTTTCTGCCATTCCTGCCAGGATATCTATGTTGAGTTCATTGAAACAGGCCCAGGTTTCACACTGAGTGTATAAATACAGTTTAAAAACATATTAACTATATGTATTACTGTGTTAGAGTGTCCTTTTGTGTCATTTTGGTTGGTGGTGTGCCCCAGGATTTTGCAAATGTAAAAAGTGTGCCGTGGCTCAAAAAAGGTTGGGAAACACTGCCCTATCCAATTAAAAGGAGTGATGAAATTCCAACATATTGCAACATATACAACACAACTAGTGGATCTAAGAAAGGAATTATAAGCACGACACTATAGCCCTCGCTCCTAAAACTGGCTTGAGTTTTGATATAGCAATATTTGTCTTTATAGGCAAGAAGTGCATTTTTAAATAAACTTGTGTTGTTCTTCTGCTTCTGAATTTATTATCACAGTTGCTGCCAACGATGCTGTGAAAAGTTGTCCTGCTCATAGACATAATATTGCATATCTCAGTGGATTGCTCTGCATGAATACATTTTGGACAGATAGATATGAATATGCATGCCCACTATAATTAAATCTCAAGGAAATAAGGTTTCGTCTGGAAGTCTACATATACTGAAACTCTAGGTCAAATATTATTTTAATCACATTAAATACTTTCAAACACTGATTTAAGTTTAATTACAAGTGCTGCCTGAAACAATATTATTAACACAAGTTACTTTCCCTCATTTGCATATCTTGACCTGAAGTAATAATAGAAAGTTGTCTCCAGAATGTAACATTGCTAATTATATTAATTAGTTTATATGAAATGGCTTAAGGAAAACAGCATATTTCTGACAAGGTAATCCCAGATCAGACCAATCCTCTAATGATGTGTTTTGTTGCATTTATAAATTTGCAGGTGAATTATTGCCTGCAGCTCAGTCTTATGAATGTTTACTTGGAAGTAAACACTACTTGAGTTTTCAGCTTACTTTGTAGTAAGTGTGCATAATGTTTTAATAGGAAATTCTGTTACTTATTAATTGTGGAAAATCTATCCCATAACTGAAAACTAAGAAAATGAAATATATTTTTCATTAATTGGAATGAGGCTACTCTCTAGGTGTGTTTGTGTCTGTAATTTTGCAGCATGTCCTAATTTTAAAGTTTCTCTAGCTGAACCCGGCACGCGTTGCTGTGCCCTATGTAGTAGATGTGAGGAAGTCTGAGTATGTAAGGGTTTGAAATGATGTGAGTATGTGTGTTGTGTGTGTGTATATGTGTATACTTTTGTGTGTGTGTGTGTGTGTTTTTATTTGGGGGTATCTGTGTGTGTATATATATGTGTTTGTGTATTTATTTGTATGTATATATGTGTGTGTGTATATATGTGTATGTGTGTATGTATATATTTGTGTGTGTATATGTAGGTATGTGTGTATTTTTGTGTATGTGTGTATATATGTGTGTTTATATATGTGTACGTGTTTTATTTGTGTTTATGTGTATTTATAGTTGTATATATATATATATATATGTCTGTATGTGTTTGTGTATGTATTTTTGTTTGCATGTGTGTGTTTATATGTATATGTGTGTATATGTGTATGTGTGTGTATATGTGTGTTTTTGCCTTGTTTTGTGTAGGAGTTGTAAGGGTTTTTTGTGTTATGGGTTTGGTAAGCTTGCCTGCCTCTGTGATGGCCGTCTCTTCTGCTCCCTGTTCGTCTGTCTTCGCCACCTCCTTGTCGAAGGGGGGGCCGAAGGGGGACCTTCGGTAGGAGGACAGTTGCGGAGGAGGTGGGTGCGGTGTTGCCTGTGGAGGGGCCTGGTCCGGGAGCGTGCCTGCCTCTCTCTGTGGTTAGGGTGTACTTCCGTGTTGTCTCTGGTCAGTGGGAAGGAGGGCGGAGAGTGGGCAGTGCGGGGTCTTCTGGGAACTGTAGTTCCTTGGTGGTGGCTGCTTTATTCGTCGTCTCTCTGTAGTTTTTGGACCTGGGTTGCGTTGGCGGCGTGTTGGCCGGCTCCTCTGGCTCCTCCGCCATCTTCTAGTCGCCCACGGACCCGACCCGCATGGGCGATGCCGGGATAAAGGCGGTCACAGCGGCTCCCGCGCGTCCCGGGTCCGGGACCCGCAGGGAGGCAGCGGAGGAGGGCGAGGAGATGGCGGAGGAGGTGGCCAGGACGCCGGGCGCGCAACCCAGGTCCAAAGACTGTAGAGAGACGGCGGGAAAAGTAGGCGGCACGAAGGAACTACATTTCCCAGAAGCCCCCGCATGTCTCTTGGCCGTCTCGTCCCCTGGCGCCTCCCCTGCGGGTCCTGGACCCGGATGTGCCGGAGGCGCCGTGGCCCGGCCGGTGTCTTCTCCCTCGCCGTTTTGAACCCGAGCCGTGTCGGTCGCCTCCTTGGTCTCAGGAGTGTTTTGGAAGCGGCGGAGGAGGGGGGCATGGCGTCGGCCGTGCTGATCGTGTTCGGGAGTGGCGTAGAGGCGGCGAAGGAGGTTGATAAGGCAGCGGAAGAGGTGTGTGTGCGTGTTGTTGTTTCTGCGGGGTAGTGGGCAGGTATGGAGGGGGCTTGTGGATTGGGGCTTGCTGGGATGCGGTTTGATGTTGTGCATGCTCGGTACTGTGATGTTTTGATGGCGGCCATTTTGTGTGTTCGGGGTTTTGGTGCATGCGTAGTAATGTTGTGTTTCGGGGATGTTTTGGGGGTGTTGTGTGGTTTTTCGGGATGTTTTCGTGGGTAGAGTATGGACCTCAGGGTATGGATGAGTGGCCCTGTGATTTTCATGTGTGTGGGACATGTCGTTTTGGCGTGCATTTGCCTCGTTGCACGACCACTTCCTTTTTATATATATAGATGTCTCTGTCATTTTTCACTAAAGATTGAATGCACAACCACATGCTACCATAAGTATTTAAATTCATAGTCTTGCTATGTGGCTGTACATTTAAGCAATCATGTCAAACATAAGCATCTCTGCATGTAATTCAGCATGCATATTTACTGAATTTGTAGGGAACTGAGAAAAGGAAAAGGTATTGATAATTTGACAATAGCTTTGCAAGTCTCTCCATCACATCCCTAGTGACTTGCAAACACTTCTACACTGACCTGTTACTGAATCAGTCAGGTCAGTGTAAAAGCACCTCTTACAGTCTTCAGCAGGGGTGGGCAATTATTTTTTCCAAGGGGCGACACGAGAGCCCAAAAATATTATGGAGGGCCGCACCTAAAGGCGGAACTACATTCTAATCTACATTATTTATTTATTTATTATTTATTATTTATTTATTTACTATATTTACTATATATTACACATCATTAGTATTAACATATTAATATATCAAGAAATATTCATATATTATTAGTATTAATATCATAATTATTATATTATATATATAGACATTATAATATATTGAAATTATAATATAATATAGCATTATTATATTATATCATTTATTATATTATTATAATAAAATTATTATAAAATAATAAAAAGCACTAAAATTTAATTAAATTAAATTCAAGAAGACAAGGTGCGAACCAAGATAGAATGACCCAGCCACCGCCGCAGCAGAGGAGAGCAGAGCAGCAGGCGATCGGAGGCTGCAGGCCTCTGCCCGCTCTCGCCCCCAGCCTTTCCCAGCTGATCACCCTGCTATGGAATGCCTGCCATCCCTGGAGGCGATCTGGGCCTGCAGGGGGAGCAGTCGGCGATCTGAGGTGGCTGATCGCCATGGCAACCTGGAAGACGATCAAGTCTTTTGGGTTGCCAGGTGTCAGACACCAGGCCTCTGTTTCCCTAGAACCAAACCACAGCCAAGATGGCAGTAAGTTGCCAGCCATGCCTGCTTGTCTCTCTTCTGCAAACCAAATGCAGGGCAGGCAGGTTCAAACTTTGGCCAAGGTTACTACTTCTGTTCAGGCCGATAAGCGGAGGCGCTGGGATCCTGGAGATGGGGTAACTCCTTTGCACAGATGTCTGTGCTAATTGGGATTGCATACCTTTCCCTTGAGAAGAGACTAACAACAGCTGGAAACCCTTTCCGTCGGAACATCAAAGCCTTGGTGAACTATAAACGCTAGGACTCTGAAACCATTCCCCATCTCTAGCCAACGTTGCAAACTTAAGCTCATGGAACCTTGATAGATCACAGATTAGCAAAGGCATAAGGTGCATTCGGAAGGCTTCACAAAAGAGTCTGGAGCAAGAAACACATGAGGCAAAGCACCAAAACCAGTGTGTACAGAGCTATCGTACTGACTATTCTTCTCTATGGGTCTGAAACATGGGTCACCTATTGCCAACACCTGCAACTCCTCGAACGCTTTCATCAGCGCTGTCTTCGCACAATCCTAAATATACACTGGACCAACTATGTGACGAATGTCGCTGTCCTTGAGCAAGCAGGCATCACCAGCATTGAGGCCATGCTATTGAAAACACAGCTGCGCTGGGCAGGACCGCCGCCTCCCAAAGATACTACTCTACGGTGTACTCGCCATGGGTCAGCGCAAGAGAGGCACCCCCAAAAAGAGATATAAGGACTCCCTGAAACAACACCTCAGGTTCGACCAGATTGATCACCAACAATGGTCCACCCTGGCCTCACATCGGGAGGCATGGAGATGCACTATCCACAATGCTGCAGCCTCTTTAGAGAAGACACACCGAATTGTTCTCGAAGAGAAACGACAACGCAGAAAGAACCGCAACTTGGAAACAACATCACCCAAGGAGACTTTCTGCTGTGCTTTCTGCAACCAAACTTGCCTATCTCAGATTGGCCTTTTTAGTCTTCAACGCACTTGTAAAAAAGCGTGGGATGAGTCCTTCCTAAAAATCTTCGTTCGTGAAGTAATGCCAAGAGAGAGAGAGAGAGAGAGAGAGAGAGAGAGAGAGACATGTTGTTGTACTTAGATAAGAATTCATTGCATGAATTTCTTTCTGTTCATTTTCATTTAACTTATTCCCTCAGAATCAAATATTTCCCAAAATGCTATCTCTGTAAGGATGGTCATAAATAGCAAAATGGTGTTTTAATTACTCAATTGATAGATATAAGACCTATGTAGGCATAAGGACCGGGTTTCCATAATGTAGCAGGAGCAAATGCATCAGGTTGCTGTCTTGTTGAAGCTCACCCATCTGCCTCCTGCCCACTGAATTCCCTTGTTTCTCCATATCAATCAGTGATGTCCTCCTCTCCCCCTCCTGCACCCCCTCCAGCATTTTGCTTTTTTCACATTTCCCTTAAGGGTAATATTCTATACATTAATTTCCTTTTTTCTTCCTTGTCTTCTCTTTCTTCAGCCTTAAGAGCTACTATTTCCAAGTTCAGTTCTGATTTATTTTAGAACATTGAAGCATGGAAGATTTACAATAATATAATATCACAAACCCTCCCACAAGCCTTTCTCCAGATAGCCTCTTAGTGACCACATGAACTCAGAGTACATTGAGTGAATGAAAATGTTGACTGTAGATCGGGCCTGTCCAACTGGCAGCCCATGGGACGCACACGGCCCACCAGCCCCCGGGACGCGGCCTGCAAGTACGCCGCTTTTTAAACTATTTTTTAAAAAAATTGGTGAAAAGGGGCGGGGCCACTCACGGGGGGCGGGGCCACTCATGGGGTGGGGGTGGGGACACTCGTGGGGGCGGGGCCACACCCGCCCTGGCATGCATGCCCGGCGTCCTGCGCAGCCCGCCCCTTTTCGATGGGGCTGGGTGACATCAGGTGTGGCGCCGGCGCCGAGGAGGAAGAGATGGAGGCAGAGGCCCCGGCTTCCCTCCACCTCTTCCTCCACGGCGCACGCGCCACGCCTGATGTCACCCAGCACCGCCAAAAAGGGGCAGGACGCCAGGCATCCACGGCAGCGGCCTGCACCTTTTCGGCAGTGCTGGGTGACGTCAGGACGTCACCCAGCGCCGCCGAAAAGGGGCAGGCTGGGCAGGACGCCCCCCGCGAGTGGCCATGCTCCCCGTGAGCGGCCACGCCCCGCTGCAGCCCCCCAGGTGAACACTCACCGGAATTCCGGCCCTTGGGCCGACAGAAGTTGGACAGCCCTGCTGTAGATGAATCATCAATCTGTAGTACAACTGAACTGAAAATTAAATAAAAAGAAGATGCAAAGGTGCAGGTGGATTGGAGTCATATAAAGGGTTAGTGTGGAAAGGAGCAGAAAAGTAAGGGAAGGAAAAAGATGTGGTGAAAAAGAGCAAGAGCAAAGTAGAAAGGATCATAGAGAGAGCAGGTCAGTGGAAAGAGCAAAATGAAAACAATCATTGAAGCCAAAGCGGCATCAACACTTAGATAAAGTGTTTGCACCTCTGTATTTTTCTTTGGTCTATGTACTCAGACCTTCTGCATCTTTTTACCTGCTGAGTTTATTTCTACCTTCTCTCAAAAAGTTAGTATGTTTGTGATCTTTGTCTGGGAAAGGAGGACCTCTGCTTCTATCGGGTGGCAATACATACAGCGAGGAAATATTTCTTCTCTGCACACATTGAGTCTGCAGATTCACATCCAGCTGAGCTGTTCAGAGTGGTGAGATGTTTAACTCAGGTACTCTAACCTCTGAACTCAGTATCAGAACCTTCAATAGCTCACTGTGACGCCTTTAACAACCATTTCACAAATAAAATCTCTCACAAAAGAGCCGATTTAGATGCTGTCATTGGAGTGGAAGCCAATAACGATGTGCCCAGTAACTCTGCGTGTGGGATTATACTGAATCGGTTTCAATTGGTGAGTACTGTTGATGTCAGGTTGTGCCCTAGAGCAGATGGTTTGCCTATCTGTCTGACCTCAGTTGACAATCGATAGAGCCCTTTGCCCCCGGAGGATGATACAGGAATTGCAGTTTCAAAGGAACCGAAATGGGTGGGAAACTCTACAGAGAAGGAGGGGAGTTAGTAAAGCGTTTGAGCGGGAAAGTGTTTGTGTTTGGGTGGGAATCTCTTCAGTTCTCTCTTCAGTAGGTTTAACTTTACATTAAAGTTTTTTTCCCAGGGAGCCAAAACAAACTTGCAGGTGCCCTTTCCCGCATGTCAACTGTGGACTACACAGCCCCAGGGGAGATAGGTACAGTGTTCTCCAAAAACCAGTTGGGATTGCTAGCGCAGACTAGGGCAACCCGGGCAGCCAAGCCACAAGCAAGGGGATGCCCGTTGGAGCTCCTGGAAAAGTTGAGGGAGGCGGCTCGGGAGGATAAATGGCTCATCACTCAAAAAAAACGAGTTGGCCCAGGAACAGGGAGTGTGGCAGTAGGGGTCCAAGTATTTCATCCCTGAGCTTCTACGGCCAGAGGTTTTGGCTCAAGATCATGATTCCAAGCTCTCAGGCCACTTTGGATTTACAAAGGCTCTAAACTTTTAGCTCGGCAGTTTTGGTGGCCGGGAATGCGTAAGGCTGTGAAGGACTACCTAGCAGAGTGCTCAGTGTGTGCGAAAACCAAACAAAAGGTGGGCAAGCCGACTGGCTCGCTACAACAAGTAGCCAGTCCTTCCGTGCCCTGGGCTGAAATCACTATGGACTATGTTGTAGATTTACCAGATAATAATGGTTGTAACACTGTTTGGACAGTCATCGACCTGTTCTCTAAGCAGGCACACTTTGTCCCACTGAAGCAACTATTTGCAGTATTTGGTTCAGTGGTCCTCTAGGTCTCTGCACCCTGAGTGGGTGCTTGCTGAGCACGTTAGAGCCCCCCGCCTGGTCAAGAGGTTCCATGGGGCTTTCCCAGGCAAGCCTGGTCCTTAACGGTTGGTTCCCCCCCCCCCCTTTTTTTAACTCTCTTCCATTTCTGCAAAGTACTTGTTCTGAGGGGGGGGGGTGTCATGTCAGGTTGTGCCCTAGAGCAGATGGTTTACCTATCTGTCTGGCCTCAACTGACAATCGATAGAGCCCTTTTGCCCCCCGGAGGAGGATACAGGAATTGCAGTTTCAAAGGAACCAAAATGGGTGTGAAATTGTACAGAGAAGGAGGGGGGGGGGGGAGTTAGTAAAGTGTTTGAGCAGGAAAGTGTTTGTGTTTGGGCGGGAATCTCTTCAGTTCTCTCTTTTACTGGCTATGAGTAGGAAGACAAATAAAACTACATATCCTTGGAAGATTCTGTGTGAGTGTGGTTTTTGTCAAGACCCTACCAGAAGCTTACAGTTGATGTGAATAAGCTGCTAGGGCAAGTAAGGACAAAACCCCTGCTTTCTTGAACCCTGTCCCTCTTGGTTGGTCATCCAGAGAAGATATGTTCTTCAATCTCAAATCTTTCTCTTGGCATTACTTTGTGAATGAAGATTCTTAGGAAGGACTCATCCCACGCTTTTTACAAACGTGTTGATGACTAAAAAGGCCAATCTGAGATAGGCAAGTTCAGTTTCAGAAAGCACAGCAGAAAGTCTCCTTGGGTGATGTTGTTTCCAAGTTGCTTTTCTTTCTGCGCTGTTGTTTCTCTTTGAGACCCATTCAGCATGTCTTCTCGAAAGAGGCCGCAGCATCATGGATAGTGTGTCTCCATGCCTCCAAGTGTGAGGCCAGGGTGGACCATTGTTGGTCATTGTGGCAAGGCACATCAAATCCAACCGGCTGGACAGGGTGGACCCTCTTTTACGGATCCCACCACTATCACCATTTGTGGAGATTCGAGGTTAACTTGTATTCGCTGCCACCATTTATCTTTCTTAACCACCAGACTTATAAAGAGTAAAGAGAAGACTCTATTTTTAAATCAGCCACTATTTCATGAGAGAGATGTAGGTGAAAACCCCTTTGGTGAGGGAAACCCTATGGGTAATTGTGAGCTCTTCTCTGACAGGAATATGTTTTTAAAATGAGGCTTGACTCTAAATCACTGACGCAGAGAGGTTTGTTTTGATGAATAAACAGTTAACAATTTATTGTTGTACATAGCTTAGTTTTATATACTTCTTCCGCAGAGGCACAGCTTAATAAGGTTGCTTAAAACTATTTAAAGTATATCCAATGTCACAATAGAAACTCTATTGTATTTCCTCCAGCTCAAATGGCTGTATATCTCCAAGATATAGGCACACTAGCCCTTTTCCAAGTCTCCTGTCTAACCCTTTACTCTCTCTCTCTGAGGTGGTTATTGTAAACCTCTTTTCTAACTTTCTCTAACTATACACTCCTTTACTGGCTCTATTCATGCCTTAAGGTCTGATTCCTGTCTGAAACTCTAATCTGTCTTCCTGAGCTCCTTACACCTTGAGCTTCTCTTTCCTCACTTAGAGTTCGTCTCTCTAGACTATTAACTCTTTACTTGAGCCCTTATTTTGAGCTATAATTCATGTCTTAAAACCTCTTAACACCCTCAGAGCTCCCTACACACTGAGCTCTCTTTCTGATTCAAACTTGAGCTCTTCATACTTTGAGCTCCTATTCCAGACTGACTAACTTTTCCTCCTTCGCCTTGTTAGATACATTCTGACTCCTCCCCTTGCAGCTTCAGAGCTATGTTGTCATGACAACCTGCTCACTCTCTGTGGCACTGCTTTTAATATCAGCACTTATTTTCCCTCCAATTCTCTCTCAATATACCCATATCTATATCTCCTACACAACACAATTAATCACTTCAACACAGTCATCAATCTGGCTGAGCCTGAGATGTTGTTTCAGGGAGTCCTTGTATCTCTTTTTGGGGCACCTCTCTTGCGCTGACCCGTGGCGAGTTCACTATAGAGTAGTATCTTTGGGAGGCGGTGGCCTCTTCATCCTAGAGACGTGCCCTGCCCAGTACAGCTGTGTTCTCAATAGCATGGCCTCAATACTGGTGATCCCTGCTTGCTCAAGGACTGCAACATTCGTCACATAGTTGGTCCAGTGTATATTTAGGATTGTGCGAAGACAGCGCTGATGAAAGCTCGAGGAGTCGTAGGTGTTGGCGATAGGTGACCCATGTTTCAGACCCATAGAAGAGAATAGACAGTATGATAGCTCTGTACATACCGATTTTGGTGCTTTGCCTCAGGTGCTTGTTGCTCCAGACTCTTTGTGAAGCCTTCCAAATGCACTATATGCCTTTGCTAAATTGTGATCTATCTCTTTATCAATCTTGGCGTCTGAAGAGATGATGTTTCCCAGGTAGGTGAACTGCTGAACGGACTTAAGCATAGATTTTGCCTATGCTGACGTGAGGATGATGGTTTTGATGCCGAACAATAGGCCTTTCCCAGTAAGGGGCAGTGGCCCTGACCACCTCTAAACGCGCGGAGAAAATGGAAATCAATCTGGGTGAAGTATGCTTGAGAAAAACTCACTGCAAAGTGCCCTTATCCCCAAATGCCAATGTGTTCCTCACCAAACTGGAAGCGCCCAAACCCGAGAGAAGAGTCACTTTACCAGCTGGTCAAAGGATGCAAGCAGAGTCCTGGTCTCATCCAAAAGCAAGCATGTTTATTTGGTACATGGTACATGTATTTATAACAGAGAAGTCCATTTACATTTGAATTGTGCGCCTATTGCTTACGTGATCCGGCATTCCATTGGTAGAAGGCTGCAGCTGATTGTCAGAGTCGGCGGCATCAGCAAATCAGAGACTTCCTGGGACTCTTGGATTCGGCCTCAGTGTTCTTCCTGTGGTGCAGGCTGGTAGAGGACTTCCGTTTTCTTCAGGCTGACTTCCAGTTACATATCAAAATACCCACATAATCCCTGTTCTACAATCATAGACTGTCCAAACCAATCCGTAGTCTGCCAACAGAGGGTGGCACCTATATATCAGCTCAGCTCTATGCCCGGCTTTCGATTCCTGGCACGTGATGCCAACATATAAATTATCTGGCCTTCTCCCATTGAAGTTAGCAAAGTGACCTTCTCCTCCCATGCATTTCTGAACAGGGAGAAATCAAACAAAGTTTCATCATTCTAGAGCCCGCCTGCCTATAATATAAAAAAATGTTTAGTACAACTAATAATGTGGTTCATTAAAAGATTAATATGCATTGCTCTATTTTTTCAAAGAAAGAAAAAGAAAAAAAATGTTTGCGTAATGAATTGTATTAAGCAGAGCTGATGTGGATCTCTTTTCCTTAGTGCTGGGGATAAAAACCCTTATTTGCCTTTCAAAGCCTTGGGCGAGATATACATTTATTAAAATGTAATCTGGTTAAAACATTTCATGTATAATTCTAAAAGCAAATGGGTGGGGGTTCGGCATTCATGTTTTCCAAACTATGAATTATAGTGTTGGGATCTTTAATGCTATTGGGATAAAAACGGAAGTCCTCTACCAGCCTGCACCACAGGAAGAACACCATCATCCCCATCGCCAGCC
>JARBWK010000009.1:4438797-4462364 GCA_030556195.1 Anolis apletophallus
AACACAATTAATCACTTCAACACAGTCATCAATCTGGCTGAGCCTGAGATGTTGTTTCAGGGAGTCCTTGTATCTCTTTTTGGGGCACCTCTCTTGCGCTGACCCGTGGCGAGTTCACTATAGAGTAGTATCTTTGGGAGGCGGTGGCCTCTTCATCCTAGAGACGTGCCCTGCCCAGTACAGCTGTGTTCTCAATAGCATGGCCTCAATACTGGTGATCCCTGCTTGCTCAAGGACTGCAACATTCGTCACATAGTTGGTCCAGTGTATATTTAGGATTGTGCGAAGACAGCGCTGATGAAAGCTTTCGAGGAGTCGTAGGTGTTGGCGATAGGTGACCCATGTTTCAGACCCATAGAAGAGAATAGACAGTATGATAGCTCTGTACATACCGATTTTGGTGCTTTGCCTCAGGTGCTTGTTGCTCCAGACTCTTTTGTGAAGCCTTCCAAATGCACTATATGCCTTTGCTAAATTGTGATCTATCTCTTTATCAATCTTGGCGTCTGAAGAGATGATGCTTCCCAGGTAGGTGAACTGCTGAACGGACTTAAGCATAGATTTGCCTATGCTGACGTGAGGATGATGGTTTTGATGCCGAACAATAGGCCTTTCCCAGTAAGGGGCAGTGGCCCTGACCACCTCTAAAAGCGAGGATAAAATGGAAATCAATCTGGGTGAAGTAAGCTTGAGAAAAAAACACTGCAAATTGCCCTTATCCCCAAATGCCAATTTGTTCCTCACCCAAATCCGAAGCGCGCCAAACCCGAGAGAAGAGTCACTTTACCAGCTGGTCAAAGGATGCAAGCAGAGTCCTGGTCTCATCCAAAAGCAAGCATGTTTATTTGGTACATGGTACATGTATTTATAACAGAGAAGTCCATTTACATTTGAATTGTGCGCCCTATTGCTTACGTGATCCGGCATTCCATTGGTAGAAGGCTGCAGCTGATTGTCAGAGCCGGCCGGCGCATCAGCAAATCAGAGACTTCCTGGGACTTCTTGATTCGGCCTCAGTGTTCTTCCTGTGGTGCAGGCTGGTAGAGGACTTCCGTTTTCTTCAGGCTGACTTCCAGTTACATATCAAAATACCCACATAATCCCTGTTCTACAATCATAGACTGTCCAAACCAATCCGTAGTCTGCCAACAGAGGTGCTTTGGCCTATATATCAGCTCAGCTCTATGCCCGGCTTCTCGATTCCTGGCACGTGATGCCAACATATAAATTATCTGGCCTTCTCCCATTGGAAGTTAGCAAAGTGACCTTCTCCTCCCATGCATTTCTGAACAGGGAGAAATCAAACGCGCAAGTTTCATCATTCTAGAGCTCCGCTGCCTATAATATAAAAATGTTTAGTACAACTAATAATGTGGTTCATTAAAAGATTAATATGCATTGCTCTATTTTTTCAAAGAAAGAAAAGAAAAAAAAATGTTTCGTAATGAATTGTATTAAGCAGAGCTGATGTGGATCTCTTTTCCTTAGTGCTGGGGATAAAAACTTATTTGCCTTTCAAAGCCTGCGTATATACATTTATTAAATGTAATCTGGTTAAAACATTTCATGTATAATTCTAAAAGCAAATGGGTGGGGTTCGGCATTCATGTTTTTAAGAACATAAGAACATAAGAAGAGCCATGCTGAATCGGGCCTCAGCCCATCTAGTCCAGCATTCTGTGTCACACAGTGGCCCACTAGTTGTACACAGGGATCTCTAGCAGAAAGGAGGGCAAAACCCTCACCTGCTCCCGACCCCCACAACCAGTACCGGGGAAATCCTGCCTGCCTCCATCAACACAGAGGTGGCACTTGGATGTCCATTTCAGTAGCTACTGATTCCCTTGGTATCCATGAATCTGTCTAATCCTGCCTTGAAGCTGTCAGGCTGACCGCTGTCACAACCTCCTCTGGAAGTGAGTTCCATAACCCAATGACCCTCTGGGTGAAGAAATATTTCCCTTTATTAGTCCTAACTTTCCCTACCTTGGAGCTTTAGGGAGTGCCCCTAGTCCTAGTGTTGTGTGACAGAAAAATATATTTTTCTTTATTCACCCTTTTCTATCCATGCATGATTTTATACACTTCGATCAAGTCACCTCTTAAACGCCGTCTTTCAAGGCTGAAAAAGACCAAGGCGTTGCAACCTGATTTCATAAAGGGAGCTGCTCCATCCCTTGGATCATTCTTGTTGCCCTTTTCTGTACCTTTTCAGTTCCGTTATATCCTTCTTGAGGTGCGGTGACCAGAATTGTACACAGTACTCCAGATGTGGCCTCACCATAGATTTGTAGAGAGGCAATACAACATTTGGCGACCTATTTTCGATTCCCTTCTGATCATGCCAAGCATAGAATTTGCTTTTTACTGCTGCTGCGCACTGGGTTGACATCTTCATTGAGCTGTCCACCAAAACCCCAAGATCCCTTTCTTGGTTTGTCTCGGAAAGCTTTGACCCCATCAATTGGTAGGTGTAGTTGGGGTTCTTTGCCCGATGTGCATGACTTTACACTTGTTTGAGTTAAAATGCATTTGCCACTTTGTTGCCCATTCACTCAATTTCGAGAGATCTTTCTGGAGCTCTTTACAGTCAGTTTCATTTTTAACTACCCTGAACAATTTAGTGTCGTCTGCAAACTTTGCTACCTCAGAATTTACTCCTACATCCAGGTCATTAATGAATAAATTAAAAAGTAACGGACCCAAAACTGAACCTTGGGGTAGGCCACTTCTCACCTCTTTCCACCCAGAGAAATGTCCATTTATTACCACCCTTTGTTTCCTACAGTTTAGCCAGGTTCCAATCCAGGACAAGACCTGTCCCCTGATTCCATGGCTGATGAGCTTATTTAAGAGCCTTTGGTGAGGGACTTTGTCAAAAGCCTTTTGAAAGTCAAGGTTATCTGTGCTTAAGTCTGTTCAGCAGTTCACTTACCTGCATCATCTCTTCAGACACCAAGATTGACAAAGAGATAGATCAGAGATTATCAAAGGCATAGAGTGCATTTGGAAGGCTTCACAAAAGAGTCTGGAGCAACAAGCACCTGAGGCAAAGCACCAAAATCAGTGTGTACAGAGCTATCGTACTGTCTATTCTCCTCTATGGGTCTTAAACATGGGTCACCTATTGCCAACACCTGCGACTCCTCAAATGCTTTCATCAGCGCTGTCTTCGCACAATCCTAAATATACACTGGACCGACTATGTGACTAATGTTGCTGTACTTGAGCAAGCAGGGATCACCAGCGTTGAGGCCATACTATTGAGAACACAGCTGCGCTGGCTAGGGCACATCTCTAGGATGGAGGACCACTGCCTCCCAAAGATACTACTCTATGGTGAACTTGCCACGGGCCAGCGCAAGAGAGACAACCCCAAAAAGAGACATAAGGACTCCCTGAAACAACATCTCAGGCTCGGCCAGATTGACCACCAACAACGGTCCACCCTGGTCTCACATCGGGAGGCATGGAGATGCACCATCCACAATGCTGCGGCCTCTTTCGAGAATACATGCCAAATGGGTCTTGAAGAGAAACGACAATGCAGAAAGAACCGCAACTTGGAAACAACATCGCCCAAGGAGACTTTCTGCTGCGCTTTCTGCAACCGGACTTGCCTATCTCAGATTGGCCTTTTTAGTCATTAACACACTTGTAAAAAGCGTGGGATGAGTCCTTCCTAAGAATCTTCATTCGCGAAGTAATGCCGAGAAAATATAAGGCTTCCATTACATGAGCAACATAGATCTCACATACTCGGTTCTTTTGAAGTACGCCTGCTTTTCCTAAGAAAGAGAAAAAGACTAACATAAATCCAATTACTAATCCCAATTTCAGTGGACCCACTGAGTCCATCACTGAATGGAAACTCAACTCTAATGTAAAACTGATTGTTTCAATGGGTCTATTGTAGTTGGGGCTGGAAATTGGATTTAGAGATTACAAAATAATTGAATGCTTATATGAAGAAGTTGTGTTGGTTTTTTTTTTTTGCACTCTGTCAATATGTGTAAGGCCCTTTTGCTTTTTGTCTGATTTTCTGTTTATAGCAACTATCGTAGCAATGAAGGCATTCATTTTCTTTTATGAAAAAAGCATGCATTAAATGCCAGTTTTACTTTGATTTTTCTGGGCAAGGATCAAAAGTCCAATACGACCCATACCCTCCCACACAACACAATGATAGGATCCCTAGATGGTGCTACTAGATATAATAGTAGCACCATTGAAATATTAAATTAGGTCTAAAGCAGTCTATTCTTAAAATTGTCCTCTTCCAATGTGTTTTCTTTTTTTTCAAAGTCCATTTTATAGCTAGGGTTACAGCAAAGTTTAAATTCAAACAGTGCTGCTTAAGTGGTTGAATTTTCTGTGTCTGACATGCAAGCAAAGGACAAAAAGCTCAGCTATTAACAATAAAGTCAAATGCTATCTTGATTATCATTTATTATATTCATCAACTGATTAACTTTTAATTATTCTTCCTGCTTTCCCTAATAGTCTTTATCAATTACTGCTGCTTATTTGCATGAAGTTCTATTAAGCTGTTGTGCTACTGATGGTATGGAGCCCTTATGAAGGATGCCTAGTTAGCATTAACAGGAGGGGGCAGGGATTTGCCCCCTCCTCCGGAAAGGAGGCGTGGGTTCCCTGGAACCTTCGTGAACAGAGGGCGTGGCCTTACCTTGAAGGTCAGCCCTCTGGAGCTCATTCTGAGCTCGACCATCGGCCCACCACTCCTGCCCATCAACAGTATTGAATTTGGTTGCCACGGAATCGGGTAGGAATTTCCCCCTCTTCCAACCTAATTTTTAGGAGAGGGTTTTTTTGCCTCCCCCTTTACTGTTTAGGGGCTAGAAAGGGTGGTGAATTTCGTTTAATAGGCGTAGCGTAAATAGTTAGGGAATCCCATTGTTGGTGTGCACCTCAGGCACCTCCCCCCCCCTTTTACGGGTGAGGGCCATTAAGGTTAACTGTGTCGCCCCTAGTGGGGATGTGATTATCTGTGTTTGGGGATTTTCCATTTACCTGCATTAGTTCTTTGTTCTCTCCTTTCACCATGCGGTCTTGGGTCATGTGACCTTTGGCCTCATCATGTGGTCCCTTAGGGTCAGCTACTTCAAAGGTTTTACCTGGTGGCCTGCCTCCAAACCCACCCCCCTTTCCGGAGTTATATAAGGGGGTCCTTCGGCCTTGCCCCTCTCTCTTCCAGCACCACCAGGAACAAGAGCAAGTCTAAGAGCAAGCGGCTACAGAAAGGCAACCGTTTTTTACTGCTAGGTTTACCTACATCTCTGTAGCAACCCCGTTCTCTTTCGTGCCTGGGGGGCAGGGGGCGGCCACGGGGGTCCCGCTTGCATTAGGGCCAATTGCGGCTGATGGGGAGATAGATGAAGGGGATGATGAGGTAGCTGGGCCTTCATCTCCCACAGTGAGCTTGGAATGGGATGATGGCTGGCCCGATGGGTATGAAAGCTGGGAAAGTCAGGCTGACACTGAAAGTGCTGATTCCGATAATCAGTATGAGAGACCAGGTGGTTTCGGTTCGCAAGAAAGGGTCAGGGAGATAGCAGAGGATGAGCCCATGGAAGTCGAAAGGGAGTCTGGCTCTCACGAAGATAGCGACCCAGGTGCTGGGAGGCAAGGACGGAGCTTTGATAGGAGGCAGAGCATTGAGTCCAGTAGGAGAGAATGGCACCAAAGCCTAGAGCGCCAAAGGAGCGTTAGGTCCCGTAGTACAGATTGGCGCCGAAGCCTAGAGCGGCGTAGATCTCACCAAGGGATTAAGTATAGGATCTGTGGGAACGGATCCTCAGTTGCTCAGCCACTTCTGATTTGAAGGGAGTGAAGCGAGTGAAGATCCACGGAGCCAGGATTTGGGCTCGTGCCTTGCCAAGAAGTTTCTTGGGCCTTGATTCCCTGAACTTTGCCTTGTTTGAATTGCCACGGACTAAGTCTGTTGCTCCGCATTGTTTTTCTTGGAACTTTTGCCAAACTTTTGCCTTTGGATTTACCTACGAACTCTTTACCATTTTGATTGAATTTTTTGATACTTTTATGGACAATTTACCTTTTCACCTGTTTTTCATTATTCAATAAATAGTTAGCTGATTACCGCCGCTGTGTGTGTGATTAAGGGGCTGGGCCGAGACCCTGCATTGTGACAGTCTCCGACCAGGATTCCCAGTAAAAGGAAGATCCGTCTTCAACAGAGACTGAGATCCTGGGGTTTGCTACAGGACGCAGCGAGCCTGCATGCCAGGAGACAACAGGACACCTTTGGACTTTATTAGAGGTACCGCCATTGATGCTACTTGTAGCATCGTGGCAGACTCCCCTTTTTGGACTTTGCAACCAACCCAAGCTTTTAAGCCATCAGTATCTTTTCTCTGATTGTACCAATAAATCCTTTTTAGCCCCTTACTTTGAGTCAAGCATCCTTTTTGTAGAGGTCCCAGGTATCTTGTATGTGGAAAGCCTAGCCATCCTGTCTTCCTGGATCAGAGCTTGTTTTCTTCTAGTTTAAAGTTCCCCTTTTATCCTGGGAAGACGGAAAATTAACACTCACCTTAAAGTTGAAGTTGTTGTTGGGTGAGTAAGTTAAATGGCCCTGGAATGGGAGGAGGCTGATCTCAACATCTTGAGACCAGGCCTCTCATTCATTTCCCTAAAAGGTTTGCCCTGGTTGGATAATCAGGCAATCCAGGTGTTTCGCCCGTAAATTGTTCTGAGATACGGGGTTAAGAAGACACCCCGGCGTGTACACCTTGATTCCTGACATCCCCATAAGTTCAGTTGAGAATATTAAATAGGTAACAAAAAATAAAAGTTGCCCAATTTGAATCCAATATACTTTGTGTTGTCTCTTCATTCCGGGGGTTGGCGGACAAATAAAGACACAGGGTGCCTTAGCAGAGTTATAAACACCACGTTTGTCAGAGGAATACAATTTTTCATCAAGTTTATTTCCCATTAAAGCAACAAATAATTTAAAAACTTTTCCTCCCACCGCAAGAAAGTCTTCAAAAAATACAGAATTTCTGAACATTGTGTGTTTTACAGGACATATTGTACTGGGAATTTGCACATGGAATTTCTCCCATTTCCTATGCAGAAAATACTGTAGTTGGGCTCAGAGGTGTGTGAAAAGACATAATCTGTTTCGGTTTGGTTTCAAAATTTGGATGCCCTCTACAAGGCAACATCTGGATCCTTGAAGGAGGTTGGACTGGATGGCCCTTGGAGGTCTCCTCCTACTCTAGGAACCTGTTGTTATTATTATTATTATTATTGAGAAAACAATGGTACGGGGTTGCTTGAATAAGTCAAAGCAACGAGGAGAATGAGGAGGTAACGATATAAATGTTTTTATCCTCTAATTTCCAAATACAACAATACAGTATATAGACACGAAATGGAATGCTACACAATTGAGCAATAATTTTGCAAATATATAGGCAAATGCCACAATTCAAGTAAGATGCGCCTTAACATCAATAGAACATTCAAAATAATAATGTCTCAAAATAGAGAGTCCCAATACGAGCACTTCCGCAAATAATAAGATGAATTTCAAAGTCTTTCATAGAACAAAAACTTCCAGCATATATGTGGCAAATGCTCAGTGCGGTCGACGATCCTGTAAATACTTGTGCCTGACCGTTTCGCCTTTCAGAAGCTTTTTCCAAGACTGGGGACAATCTTCGCCGCTCCAATGCGAAGTAGCGAATTATTCTAAACAATGTATACAATAACATATATAAGTACAATGCAAGTTTCCTCACAAAGTAACCCCGTACGAGGAGGACAATATATAGTAACCAAACCTTAAAGTATATAGGTAAATCATGTTGAGGCAACAAGCCTTCTCTGGTCAAATCTCGGACAATGAATGCGGAACAGAGGGGAGCTTATGAGCACTAAGATCAACACAAAATACTTCCAGCTAAGTTCTAAACCAGGATTTTGCTTACGGATAATTTATCATTGAGGCCTTTTGGCGACTCGCAAGAAAGGCGGATTATCCAGTCGCGTTCCAGTTGCAATAATCTGCGTTTAATGATTTGTGTTCCTGTACTCGCTTTCAGAGCTTATTATTAGCAGAGGCTGAATGAATATTATAATTATTTTTATTATTATGAATAAATTCAGGGGCTTATTATACTCACATTTAGTTGAATTCAGTCTTAAAATATATTATATGCCTCTCACTGAAATAAATTTCCAAATATTTAGCTTTTGTGGCTCTCTGAGTCAAAAAGGTTCCCGACCCTGATATAATGAATCACAAATGATACAAATGTTCACATTTTGTTAACCATTGTTTTGTAAAATTTTAGTGAATAAACGTCATTTTTCCGATGACAACCTCTCTTTTTCATTGCTCATAACATATACTCTTATCAGTCTTATTAATATATCAAAAACGCAATGTAGTGCCTTTTTATTATTATTAAAGAAATTCATTTGATATTATGTAGAATGTAGTTCAGCCTTTAGGTGCGGCCCTCCATCATATTTTTTGGTTCTCGTGTGGCCCCTTGGAAAAAATAATTGCCCACCCCAGCTATAATGTGATGATGTCATTTATCACATTGATTTCTCCCGCTGTGTTGGAATTCTTTAGGGTGCTACAACATACGTGGAAGAACATAACTAATGATGACATAATTAGAATATTTGCCCAGCATTAAGCAAAATGTAATCTAATTAAAATTCTATTTCTTGCCAAATAAGTAGAATAAAAGTTTCCACTTATATTTACATTAAAATCGACAGTTGTTGGCATGCATCCTACTTGTTCTGTACAATATAAGAACAATACAGTTAGGGTTTCCCCCTAAAACTCGAATTGTAAAACTGACCTTATTAAAATTCCACTTCTTCCATAATTAAAAAAAACTAATTACTGGTAGTAATTGGAGCAGAAATGACATTTGCAGATCATTAATATTCAACAAATTGTTTTTGAAGATGTTCTTGCAAAGTTAGTAGTCAATCTTTAGCATTTTCTGTTCGTTTCTTATTTAAAAGTCATCTTGAATAATAGTTTGCATTTTAATAGGTCTTGTCTTTATTGAATTGACTTTATTTATCAAGTTTTAAATTGCTAATTAATTTGTAAAAATATCTGCGGCAATATTTGTAACACATGAAGTGAAAGGTGACGGTACTAGAACAGCGCGCGACTCATGCCGCGGCGCTCTAAATGAGCATGAAAGATGTAATATCGCCTTGATTGGGATTTTCATTATTCTTTCTTAGAAATGTCAAAAACGGGTTTAATGTGTCACACTTTTATGCACCTGCATTCAGAAGTCAATTTATTTAACTCTATAGAGTTGAAGCATATCCAAATAATAAAGCATGGAATATTTTCTTAATTAATAGCACTGAATTAGGATCCTATATTAGAAGAATGCAGATGAGTTACATCAAAAAAAATATTAAAAAATAAATCCAATGATACCATGTTGTTAGAAAACGACTCATGCTCGTTATTTTATTTTCTGGATTAAAAATTAAGATGAACTTTAATGTTACATTTTTTTTAAAAACGCATTTGTATTCGGGGACCCAGCGCTGCCCGGGTTATTTGAGAAAGGCATTGTTTGCCAGTGCTCCCAGTTTAATGTAGATCCAATGTCAGGCGAATTCAGTAAGTGTGGGTGAACTACAACTCCCATATGGAAGTCCCTTCACCCATGATCCATGCTCCTTTTATCTGCACCACCATGTAGAGTGGGTCATGGGGGCTCTGAATGCCTAGTGTAAACAGTCATTGGTGTGGGTTGTAGTAGTCCCAGGAAGTGAGTGAAGGTACTGAAAATCCCATCGTCCATGGTCTGTCATCCTTCAAACTTCCAGAAGAGGTTGTGACAGCTGTCAGCCTGAACAACTTCAAGGCAGGATTAGACAGATTCATGGATACCAAGTGTATCGGTAGTTACTGAAAAGGACATTCAAGTGCCACCTCGGAGTTGGTTGAGGTAGGCAGGATGGGGGGTCGGGAGCAGGTCAGGGTTTTGCCCTCCCTTCTGCTCGAGATCCCCATGTACAACTAGTGGGCCACTGTGTGATACAGAATGCTGGACTAGATGGGCTGAGGTCCGATTCAGCATGGCTCTTCTTATGTTCTAAACTGCTCCAGTATGTAGAGTGTGTCATGGGGACTCTGTGTGCCAAGATTGGAATTGATCAGTCATTGGATGAGAGTTGCAGTGATCTCAGAAAGTGAGTGAAGGTACTGCAATTCCCATCATCCATGATCCGTCCTCCCTCAAACCTCACCAGGACGTAAAGGGGGTAGTGGAAGCTATGTGTGCCTAGTTTGGCCTTGATAAGTCACTGGATAAGGGTCGCAGCAGTCTCAGTAAGTGAGTGGAGGTACTTCAAGACCCATCTCCTTTCCCCCAGTTCTCTCCCAGGCCCTTTCCACATTGCCCTTATATCCCAGGATCTGATCCCAGATCATCTGATTATCCCAGATAAGTGTGGTCTCTATTGGTAATTCAATGAGAGTCACAGTGGTCTCATAAAGTGAGTGAAGGTACTGCAAGTCCCATTATGGTTGGCTGGTTGGCTGCTTTCCAGCCGGCTGAAGGTGAATCCGGTGAAGACGGAGATCCCGTGGCCTGGTCGCCCTGGGCTGGATGGGTGCCGGTTGCCTACCCTGGATGGCGAGCAATTAAGCCCGTCATCTTTGGTAAAAAGTTTGGGAGTCAAATTGGACCCATTGCTGTCCATGGAGACTCAGGTCTCCATGGTCAGCAAAACATCATTTTTCCATCTGCGACAGGCTAGGCGACTGGCACGCTACCTGCCCAGGGATGACCTGGCCGCGGTGATCCAAGCGACGGTCATCTCGAGGCTGGACTACTGTAACGCCCTCTATGTTGGCCTTCCCTTGTCGACAATTCGGAAACTCAAGCCAGTGCAAAATGCCGCTGCTCGCTTACTGGTGGGAGCACCGGTGAGGGAGCACATTACTCCCATCTTACGGCAATTGCACTGGCTTCCAATCGAGTACCGAATTGTCTTCAAGGTGCTGGTTTTAACCTTTAAGGCCTTGCATGGTCTAGGGCCTGTGTACCTGAGGGACCGCCTTACCCCGTATGCTCCCCCGAGATCACTACGCTCAGAGGAGCAGAACTTGTTAGTCATTCCATCGATCCACTCCTGCCATTTGTCCACGACAAGGCAACAAGGCTTTTCAGTAGCGGCCCCTGTTTTATGGAATGCACTTTCAGTTGACACCCGTGCGATCTCAGAGCTTATTCCTTTCCGGAGGGCATGCAAGACCGCTCTTTACAGACTTGCTTTTAGCTGAACCGGAAATGTACTCTGCCTGCCGATCATTGTCTTATGGAACTTGTAATTTGTAATTTTAATATTTTTAATATTTGTTGTATTTGGTGTTTTATTATATGTTGTGTGATCCGCCCCGAGCCTTCAGAGAGGAGCGGAATATAAAATCGAATAAATAAATAAATAAATTATCCGTGATCCGTCCTCCCCCAAACCGCACCAGGATGTAGAGTGGATCATGGGGCTCTGTGTGCCAAGTTTGTTCTTGATCAGTCATTGCATGAGGGTTGCAGCGGTCTCGGGAAGTGAGTGGAGGTACTTCAAGTCCCATCATCCATGGTCTGTCTTCCTCCAAACTGCAGTAGGATGTAGAGTGGGTCATGGGAGCTCTGTGTGGCAAGTTTGGTCTTTATCGGTCTTTGTTGGGGGCCACAGAGGTCTGTGGGAACCGAAGGGTGTGAAAGTACTACAAATCTCATAATCCGTTGTCTGTCCTCCCCCAAAGCTGACCAGGACAGAAAGGGGGTCATAGCGGTTATGTGTGCCCATTTTAGTCTTGATCAGTCATTGGGTGAGGGTTGCAGAGGTCTTTTGTATCCACTTGAACTGCGGCCATTTCATTCAACCTGGTGTTTTGTTTTTGTGTCAGGACTGACTTAAGAAACTGCCCATCGCTTCTGGTGTGAGAGAATTGGCTGTCTGTAAGGACATTGCCCAGGGGACACCTAGGTGTTTTACCATCCTGTGGGAGGCTTTTCTCATGTCCCCACATGGGGAGTTGAAGCTGACAGAGGAAGCTCACCTGTGCTCTCCCCAGATCCGACCTGATGGTCTTCAGTCTAGCCGGCACAAGAGTTTAACCCATTGCTCTACCGGGGCCTCCTGATTATAGCACTATTCTTCCAATTGAAAGCCTACAAGGAAGGAGCTTCCAGCACACTAAGAGGCAGGGAGTTCCACTGCTGAGCAGCAGTTACAGTCAGGAATTCTTCATAATGTTCAGGTGGAATCTCCTTTCCTGTAATTTGAACCCATTAATCTGAATTCTAGTTTCCTTTCACGTATTTATTAGGCATGCTTAGTATGCTGTTGCCCAAGGGCCAGTAGATGAGTGACCAGAAATTGCTGCTATTCCATTGCCCTGGGGATAGTTGGATGCCTTCCTCACTGGAGAGCTTTCCCACAAAAGTCTACGAAATCATAGTTCTTTAGAATAATCCAACAGGTTTTATTTTACAAGTCACAAAAACAGGTGACTGGCTTTTAAGTGGTTTCCAAATTACTGAGGCTAAACAGTTCAAATTAGCTCTGGCTCAGTTCATGGACTCAGGGCGATGCCTCTCCTTCTGTCCCTCTGGTCAAAATGACTGCGTAAGTCAGATGACCCCCAGCGGCTGGACCACTTTGGTGAAGGTTGAGTCCTTCCTATGAAGGCCCAGCACTGTCCTGAAGACGGCTGGTGTTCCACGCTTAAGTTCAGACCTTCCAGTATACAACTGTGTTTTGGGCTGCAAAGGTCGACAGTAGGCTACACTTAAAGGTCGAGCACCCACCTCGACCCGAGCAGGCCTCAAACTCATGACCTACTGGTCAGAGATATCTTATGCAGCTGACCCTTAGCCAGCTGTGCCACATTCCCGGTGTGGGAATTAACCAATAGAAACCAATATTAACCAATTCTACATTTTCATAAAATTCTAGAGTTGGAGGAGACCCCAAACACTTTTTTCAGCCAGACGGGCACCATCAAAACTCTACGGTCATATGGCCATCCAGCCTCTAAACTAGTTAATGCACTTCCTCTATAGTATGGGGGGGGCATCCATTTAGGGTTTTCATCCCAGCCCAGCACAAAGATTTACGTACTAGAAGTATCCATCAGTCCTCTTCTTTGCTGATTCAAAGTTCTCACTGGGTGTTGTTACCAGGCCCGGATTACCCATAAGGCCACCCTAGGCCATGCACAAAACACACAAAAAAAGAATGAGGCTATGGTGCCTAGAATGCAGCCTAACACAATAGGAAGAAGAGTACCCAGAGGTAATACCCTAAGTGCTCAGTGCAATGCAAGACCAATACAGGTCATAAGCAAATATATATATATCATTTATTATGTTCCCAAAATAGAAAAATGGTGAGGCAATAAGCCTCCAAAGAAGTACCAACCAGTGAAATATCACTATATAGTGAGAACAAAGCGCAAGCCACGGATACACTGAATGCAATAACAGTAAACCACCTCAATGATACAAGCAATATATTGGCCTTGCATTGCACTGAGCACTTAGGGTATTACCTCTGGGTACTCTTCTTCCTATTGTGTTAGGCTGCACCCTAGGCCATGGCCTAGGGGCGCTAGCCAAGGGGGGGCACAATTCACACAGACCCCCCCCCCAAACCGCAATGTAACTCTCTCTCTCTCTCTCTCCCCCTCCCTCTCTCTCTCTCGGGCGAAGCTCTATGAGGGAGCAGGGGAGGAAGGAATGGCGCCCCCACTTGACAAGGAAGGAGGGCGCGAGGCATGCCGTGAAGAGGAGGAGGCAGAGGGATGCCGGCACCGGGGGCAAGGCTTCCCTTCCTTCCTCCTCCTCGCGCTTGCCCCTTCTTCTCAAGAAAGGAGGGCACACCCAGAAAAGGAGGAGGCAGAGGGAAGCCCCGCCCCCAGGGCCGATGCCGGCACCAGGGGCAGGGCTTCCCTTCCTTCCTCCTCCTTGTGCATGCCCTCCTTCTGAAGAAAGGAGGGTGTGCCCAGAAGAGGAGGAGGCGAAGGGAAACCCTACCCCCGAGGCGATGACGGCACCGGGGGTGGGGCTTCCCATCCTTCCTCCTCCTCGCACGCGCCCTCCTTCCTTGAGTCAAGGAAGGAGGGCGCGCCGCCACGAGGAGGCGGAGGAGGTGGGCGGGTGCAGTAGAGGTTGGTTTGGGGGCATAATTACAAAGTGTGGCCTAGGGCACCAAAAGGGGTTAATCCGGGCCTGGTTGTTACGGAGGGACAAATCTGTCTCCTTGCTACCTTGATCGTTGCTTTCTGATACTGATGCCCACTTTTCAGATATCACCTCATAAGTATAAAATTTAACAAAAAAAACACTAGGACTAGAGGGCACTCCCTGAAGCTCCAAGGTAGGAAAATTAGGAATAAGAAAGGGAAATATTTCTTCACCCAGAGGGTCATTGGGTTATGGAACTCACTTCCAGAAGAGGTTGTGACAGCTGTCAGCCTGGACAGCTTCAAGGCAGGATTAGACAGATTCATGGATACCAAGTGTATCGGTAGTTACTGAAAAGGACATTCAAGTGCCACCTCGGAGTTGGTTGAGGTAGGCAGGATTTCCCTGGGTACTGGTTGTGGGGGGTCGGGAGAAGGTCAGGGTTTTGCCATCCCTTCTGCTCGAGATCCCCGTGTACAACTGGGGGCCACTGTGTGATACAGAATGCTGGACTAGATGGGCTGAGGTCCGATTCAGCATAGCTCTTCTTATGTTCTTATGTTCTTATGATCCGAATTACGAGGCAAACAAAAAGAATACACACCTTTAGTAAGTAGCATTTAATTCAGTGCTACGTGCATCTGAGATAAAAGTACACATGGTGGTATTGCAATGTGGCAACACTTGCGTTTAATATTTGAACAGAAAAGGAATGCCTTCAAATAATCAGGGTGGAATGAGGATCTTCGGTGCTTCACCAAGTCATCTCTTTTCCACAGTAGAGGTGTACTCCTCAGTCATGAGCCTAATGGCATCATTAATCCTAACAGACTGATGTAGAAATGAATTAGACGAAAAAAATATTATCACTCTTTCAAAATTATAATGGAGAAATTTGTCCTGGTGAAAATAGAGATTTGCATTTAAGGGCCATTAGGGGTCTGGAGAGGTAAGGAAAGATCCGTCTTCCATTTGTTTCATTCTCCCTTGCTCATTCCTTCCTGAATTACTAAACCCCAGTACAAATCATTATGAATATTACGATGAAATAACCTCAGGATATTTCTTTGCCAAGGCAAAGGAAGAACTGATTAAATTATTATTTTTTTTACAGAGTTTAGAAAAGAAGGACGACTGGGAAGTTTCAAGCAATTGTTTGAAAACCTGAGGAAAATTTATTCTGCCTTCATGCATGAACTCCCTACTTTCCCCTTGCATTTACAATACATAACTTTTTTGTATAATAGTTTAGTGCGGATCCAGAATTATTCATATTTATTATTCACATGCAAGCCTATACATCTGTGATTGAAATATATTTCTTTTCAAAATAGATTTATATGCTATATAAAGATTCTCATGCCTCAACAGTCACTCACTCAGTGACTTCGGCTTCAATCTTAAATAATAAGCCTCAGTGGGACTTAATTGTTTAGTGTAAAAATGCATATAATTGTGCTACAAGTCACTCAACTAACAAAACTCTAGTGAAGATTGATTTTATGCTAAATATAGTTGCAATCAATTTTGTTTTATTTCCTCCTCTAAACATGGAAACTACAGGGGTGAGCATATGTTGCATTTTGAGAGCCATAGGGATATTTTCACTTCTGAACCATTATATATTGTGATGATTACCCTTTTCTCGTGTTGATTAAATGTTCACGTGTAGGTCAAGTTATTGTGATTATCAGGAAATATTTATTATTTATTTCCAACATTTCTACTCCGCTCTTCTCTACTCAGAGACTGAGGACTCAGAGCGGCCTAACAAAAGGCACAATTCAATGCCAACATAATAAAAACAATATAAAACCAAAAACATACAGCATTAAAACACATTAAAATACAATTAATATTAACACATCATACACATTCTCTTAAGTTAAAATCAGTATTTCGTCCATAACAGGAGCATTGAGGTATATAATCTGAGGGATGTTATCTATGTAGCTTGGAAAGAACTTGTTACAAAACATCCATATCCACACCAAATATCCTTCATAGGAGATTTGATTCAGGTTAGTAATGGCACAATGTTCACTTGCCATCCCAAGACTTTTTGGGAATCGTATAGATGTGAATGTCTTTTTAATTGATCTTAGTGGCTGTAAAGTTAACAAGAGTCCCGTTCCCACCCTATTACCTATCTATAATCTATCTGTCGATCTATTGATCTATCAATCTATCTCTACGAATCATCTCTTATGTGGTGCAGCTGGCTAAGTGTCAGCTGCATAAGATGTCTCTGACCAGTAGGTCATGGGTTCGAGGCCTGCCCGGGTCGAGGTGGGTGCTCGACCTTTAAGTGTAGCCTACTGTCGACCTTTGCAGCCTGAAAGACAGTTGCATCTGTCAAGTAGGTGATAAAGGTACCATATTAACTGGGGAGGCAAATTTTGACTGAATTATGAGGCCTTTAAAGAACTGAAGGAATGCGGAAGAACAACAAGGGATGCTGGAAACGCTGAGAGATGAGGAGTGCGTCAGATCCTCCTGGTGGCCAGAGTTTGCCTCTGTTCATTTAAATGTGTGTTTGTGAAATAACAGTCTATTTATTGAAGTAAACAATGTCCAAAAAAATAACAGTAAACATGAAAATAGCCAAGGCAAAAAGCATTCGAGAAAATCCCAGGAAATGTTCCCAAAGCCTCAGGCTAATTAAGTTGTAAGGTCTCTGAATATAAATCCACTAAGAAGCAACAGATCTTAAAAGAAGGATAGTCCCAAAAAGGCAAGCTCAAAGTTCTGTCATGAATGACCAAAAAATCATGAAATCGGGAGTTCATGGAACTGCTTGCAGTAGAATCGAAAGTTGACCAGGAACTGAATTTCAACCTTCACAGGGCTAATAACAAGATCTCCACATTCTCACATTTCCCTCCCTTTTCCCTCCCTTGGAAAGCAACAGCTGCGGCTAGAATCAGCAAGCCAGGTGTCTCAATTCCCGCCCACTGGACTCTCAGAAAAACTAAATTCCCTTAACTGCTTCTCCAGAGTTTCATCACTCTGGCCCTGCACTGAAAATCACACAGATCCCTACACACCACCACAACCCACAACCCCTGAAGCCACAGAAGCCACAGGCCCCACAAGCAGTCACGTCTCCTTCCACTTTGAAAGAGTTTCCTATAGTTTCCCAGGGCCCTTCCACACAGCCACATAACACAGAATATCAAGATAGAAAATCTCACATTATCTGCTTGGAATTGGTTTTTCTGAGTCCACACTACCAAATATTCCAGTTCAAAGCAGAAAATGTGGGATTTTATTCAGCTGTGTGGAAGGGGCCTCAGAGTAGCTTCATTTTTTTTCTGGATGAAGGAGGAAACTGTGTGTGTTCCTAAATCTGCTGTTGTTGCTGTGTGTGACACCCAAGTGAAGCAAGTCATGCCATTCCTCTCCTCTCCTTTCCTCTCCTCTTTCCAGCCAAGCTTCGACTGCTGTATAATTTCATCATCCTTCTCCCCTTTATCCCCGGATTTCCCGATTTCTCATTTCTGTTATCATTTTTGCCAGCAATCTTTGTTTACTCAGCCCTACAGTACACCACCATGCATTTCACAATGGCACCCACCTTAATAACTTTCTCCAATAAAGAGGTCAATAGGAACTGTACAGACGCCCCCGTAATTGGATGAGAGCTCTTTGCTTAAAGTGATTAAGCTTTCAAAGTCATGTGCGGACAGCTATGCTCATACATCCCAACCAGGGCTTAAGAACACATCTCTCTCCTAATACTGATCTCCAGAATTAGCACTCCGTGACCCAGGTTACAAAGCATACTCATTGAAAAAGCCATCTGCAATTACACAGCTATGTGAGAATAATAATTAGTATTGGAGAGGCTTGGCATTGGTAAACATCTTTGTAGCAGAGGTTTATACTAAAGGTAAGCAAATATTTGTAATTAGGGGTGAACTGTAATTTGATACTTCCATTGAATGTAGCAGACCTATGAAAATAATTTATAGTCAATCTGCCCCATTACATCTTATGTGGGCAGATTTCAAATCTAATGTATTCCCATTTTTACAGCTGTGATCAAGGTGAGAGCAATCTATATATATAAAAATAGAGGTGTCATGCTGAGGAGCTTATAGACAGCAAAACCACACAACGCAGACACACCAAAACAACCCACAAAACACGCCATGGAATGGGAAAAATCCCCAAAAACTCAAAGACAAGTCAACCCCCCCCCAAAAAACCTGGGGAACTACAATTCCCATGATCCCCGTGCCAAAGCTGTACGGCGCATGCACAAACATACAGCCCGTGCTTCCTGAGCCCCTCTCCCCTACCTCTACTCCCCAACAAAGAACAAAACAACAACAAAAAAACCCAACCGGCAGTTGGGCGGAATGGGGCACACGCGCCACACACAAACCTACCCAACCGCATGTGTGCGCCCCAGGAAAAAACCGGAACCGTTCACATGCTGCAGACGGGCCAAAAGAGGGAGGCCTCTGGGGCAAGTGAGGCCTCCTCCTCTTCCTCCTCATGGCCTTTGCATTGGAAGTGGGGAAGGAAACTTGGGGCCAACTCCGTCTCTCCCCTCCTAACAGCCCCCTCTGTTGCCAAGACCCCTGGGAGAGGCCCCACGCACAAAGAACAGTCAACGGCCTGGTGTGTCCCCACAAAAAGAGTCCCCCGCGGCCCAAACACGCAGGCAGAGACAGAGGCCAAGGGGCCACGAAGGAAGGAGAGAAGAAAGGAGGGAGGGGAAAAGGGGAGGAATGAAAGAGGGAAGGGGGATACATGTAAGAGAGGAGGAGGGAGGAAAAGAAGGAAGGAGGGAAGGAAAGAGATACCCAGGGAAGGCAGAAGAGACAGTAGAAAGGAAATACATACGAAAGGCAAGACAGACGTAAGGAAGGAAGGAAGGAAGGAAGGAAGGAAGGAAGGAAGGAAGGAAGGAAGGAAGGAGGGGAAGGAATGAAAGAGGGAAGGGGGGATACAGGTAAGAGAGGAGGAGGGAGGGAAAGTAAGAAGGAAGGAAGGAGGGGGGGGGAGGGAAGGAAAAAGGTACCACAGGAAGGAAGAAGAAAGGCTACACAGCAAAGAAAAGTTAATAGAAGGCTATAAAGGAGGGTGAAGCTGGCGAAGGGAGGAGAAAAATAAAGGAAATAAAGGGAGGAAGGGAACTGAGTGAGGGAAAGAAAAGGAAAGAGGAGTGATAGAGAAAAGGAAAAAAATAGGGGAAAGGGGGGGGGGAGAAAAGACGGAAGGAAGGAGGAAAGAGAGAAGGAAAGAGCTGAAGGATGAAGGACACACAGGGGGAGAGCAAGAACAAAAGGCAATAAGAGATGTTGCTGTTGTTCTTTGCCACAGCAACGCGTGGCCGGGTACAGCTAGTTCTTTATACGTGATGTCCCTTTCAGAGGAGAAACCGTGAACCATCAGTTTGAACACAGCCTATCAGGCATGTTTGTTCCCATTAAACACCAACTACACTACTGGGGCTACCTGTCATTTATTTTTAAAGTCAGTATTTGGACCTTGAGTTGGTGAGTCACCGATTATATAAGCATTCTTTCAACCTGTCCGTCACTACGAAATGACTGGCATCTCTTGCTTATGCAACTGTCAAAGTAAAGTGCCGTAGAGCATTGATGCAAGATTTATGACGCATTGTATTTAGGCTTTCTTGATCATTTGATACCCTTTTGTATTTTATATGTCTCTTGTCTCTTATGAAGCAAATGGCCTCGAGCCAGCCAATATTTGGCTGGATTCACACATTGAGCAGAAGGTGAAATTAATGAGGTGATGGAATAATGCAAAAATAAAATAGAGTGTACTACTTTTGGTATCCTTGCACTGAGAAAAGATTTTAGTTTAGCCTTTAGCTAGTTGTGTCAGAATTCGGCATTGAAGTAATGTAACTAATAACATCCAGAATTCTGTTAGGAATTGCCTAAGTTTTCAGATCTTGAAATCTTCCTTAATATCAGATGTATCCTTCCTATCTGACTCAGGAGAGGGCAAGTTGTCAGGGCCAGATAGATAACCGGACTCAGATATGCCATCTGTGCTACAGCTGCCTTATTTATTTTAAGTGGAAGTAGTTAACAGCAGTAGCAGGTTAGTGAGGTGGTAAATCTACCTCACTAAATCTACCTCACTGAATTTTAAGTACGCTTTCCACTATGCTAAATCTATTTTGGAAATGAGGGTCAGCCCCTTGAATAGCTCATTTCAGCTCTGTACTAATATTTACTAGGGGTGGATATCTCCAGTCATAATACTTTGATTTCCATTAATTTTTCGTATTTAAAATTATTTTGACCCTTGGAGTCCAACCCGGAAGTGATCTTTCTAAATCGAAACCAGGTCAGGCATTTCCGTAGAGGGCGCTGTTTTTAGGTTGTTTTTATTCCTGCCCTTTCTTAGTCTTTAACCCGCCTCAGTTCTCAACTTGCGAGAGGAGACTGGAAAGCAGCACCCTCCATTCCCCTCTTGTCAGTTGAGGCGGGCCCTTTGGAAGCCTGGGAGCCAGGGGCCGAGATCGCTTGGGAAGGAGAGTCTTGGCGATCCGGAGGAAATCACCTAAGAAAACTGAGTGTAGTTCTACTTGCTACTGGAGTAAATTCAAAAGAGCACGAAAGCACTAAAAATATAGTAATATATATATATATATATATATATATATATATATATATAAAAATTTACTATATTTTTACATATATATACTGTGTGTATATATATAAACACACACACACACTGTATATATATACTGTGTGTCTGTGTGTGTGTATATATATATATATATATATATACTAGCTGAGGACCCGGCGGTGCCCGCGTTATTTGAGGAAGGCATTGTGTGCCAAGGTTGGTTCCTATTAGATGTGTATGTGGCTTGCGGTGGTCTCAGGAAGTTAATGAAGGTACTGCAAGTCCCATTGGCCATGATCCATCCCCCTCCCAACAGCACCAGGGCGTAGAGTGGGTCATGGGGGCTCTTACTGCCACGTTTGGTGTTGATCATTCATTGGATGAGGGTCGCAGTAGTCTCAGAAGGTGAGTGAAGGTATTTCAAGTCCCGTCATCCATGGTCCATCCCCCTCCAAACAGCACCAGGATGTAGAGTGGGTCATGAGGGCTTTGTGTGCCAAGTTTGGTCTTGATCAGTCATTGAATGAGGGTCGCAGCAGTCTTGGGAAGTGAGTGAAGGTACTTCAAGTCCCATCATCCATGGTCCGCCCCCTCAAACTGCATCAGGACGTCCATTGGGTCATGGGGGCTTTTTGTGCCAAGTGTGGTCATGATTATGCACTGGATGAAGGTCGCAGCGGGCTTGGGAAGTGAATGGAGGTACTTGAAATCCCATCCTTCATGGTCCATCCTCCTCTAAACTGCAGTAGGATGGAGTGTGGGACATGGGGGTACTGTGTGCCAAGTTTGGTCTTGTGGTTCAGGGCCGCCTTGGTCTGTGGGGAATGAAGTGTTTGAAAGTACTACAAATCTCATAACCTGTGATGGTACTTCAAGTCCCATCATCCATGGTCCTCCCTACTCCAAACTGCAGTAGAATGAATCATGGGTCATAGGGGCTCAGTGTGCCAAGGTTGGTTACTGTTAATTCAGGCCATACACAATGTCCCATTAACTGAGGCCTAGTCAGGGAAATCAAGTTAATGAAGCCGTACTGTAAATTTTGGGCCTGGTTTGTGATTTGTAGGGGCTACAGTGTTTTCTGGGAAGTGAATTGGGATGCCAATCCCATCATTCGTGGCCCATCCTGCCCTAAACTCTCTTTTGGGGCCTGGCTATACACAATGTCCTATTAACTGAGGCCTAGTCAGGAAAATCAAGTTAATGAAGCCTTACTGTAAATGTTGGGCCTGGTCTGTGATTTGTAGGGGCTACAGTGTTTTCTGGGAAGTGAATTGGGATGCAAATCCCATCATTCGTGGGCCATCCTGCCCTAAACTCTCTTTTGGGGCCTGTAATGTTCTGGCCTGCTCTGCTGGTAATGGTAACTTTAAAAGGCGGAATGGCAGGCAGCCGTTTTCTAAAAGCTGAGGGGAGGAGAAAACAGGAATCCATTTTGTTTTCACAGAGCCAACTGGGAGGGAATGTTGATGGTGCATTTTCCCCTCAGTGGGAAGAAATCCTGTTGTTTGAATGTAGAGGCCTGGATTCTGGGATGCTGGCTAATCAGTGGCTATCAATGCCCTCTGTCTGGTGCCTTAGAATTTTGGAGTGCCAAGGATGGCCAATCAAAGGACTTTATGCAAATAGCTGGCACTTAGAATTTTGGAGTGCCAACGCTGGCCAATCAAAGGACTTTATGCAAATAGCTGGCACTTAGAATTTTGGAGTGCCAAGGCTGGCCAATCAGAGGACTTTATGCAAATAGCTGCCACATATCCGCCCTTCCGCCCTCCGCACACATACATACATACATACATACATACATACAAACATTCCGCTTTATTAAGGTATACAGATGAAGCACAACACTGTAGCCAGTTGGAAATCTCAAAATTTGAACATATAAACCATATATACTAATTCATATTATTACTTCCACACAGGTAAGTGGCGACGCAAGATATTCTAAAGCCCAATGGCTTAGAGGGAAAAACTCCTCTCTTGCATCGCTACTGCAGGAGATTTCCTCCTCATGGGTTTTATGACTATGTGGAAGAAGGCCCTTGCTTTGAACTGGGTTATCTGGGGGCTCTTCCACACAGCCCTATATCCCAGAATACCCAAGGCAGAAAATCCAACAAGATCTGCTTTGAACTGGGTTAACTGAGTCCACACTGCCCTATAACCCAGTTCAAAGCAGATATTTTTGGATTTCCTGCCTTGATATTCTGGGATATATAGAGCTTGATTGTGCTTTCCCTCCATGAAGGTAGAAGGGGGTTGGTCTAGATGGTCTTTAGAGGCCCCTACAACAGAGAGAAACACTGGGTAGGATTGTATGAGTATGAGGACTACATTGTTTGGACTACCACGCCAAGCACATTTTATATAAGATACAGAACTTGGGCAACTCCTCTGGTAATGTAACTCCAGAGCATATTTGACTCACTGCATTCTACAATGTGTTGTTCCATGATTATTGTGTAATATCTTTATCATTGCATTGAATACCACATGCTTTGAGTTTCAGAACATTGAATATATACATTTATCTTAAATACTGATATGTTTTTGTCATGATTAGATGTTTGGATTGATATTACATTAGAATGTTTATCTTGCCCCCCCCCCCCAATCCTTTATTTCCAACTCTCTGTATTCCACAGTGTCAGTCCTGTTTTTCTGCTTTGCGCATGCGCTGAAGCAGTAACGACCTAATAACAA